>CAWUFW010013277.1:0-292500 GCA_963921515.1 Calotriton arnoldi
ATCGTAATGACCCTCTAAGTTAATTTTCTCACTATAATAAATATTAAATTAACAAATTATATACCAGTACATAATTTTATTAATATATTTTTTTTCTTTATAACATATTTCCTAAGACTTCCTATAAAAATAAATTGAAAAAAATATATTTACACTTCACTAAATTTAATAAAATAGAAATATATTTATAATATAAATTACATTAATTTGTTAAATATTTTAAACATTTATAAATAGATATTTTTCAAAATGTAACAAACTTATCTCATATAAAAACTACATTATACTTATTATTTTATTTTTTATAAAAAAAAATTTTTTTGTCCTTATCTCACCAATAAGCATCTGCAGATCTTACATGACGCCGTCATACCAAACTGTGCACCCTATGGCTACTGCATTCACTTATGTCAAACCAGACCAGCCCCTTTGATGTTGGCTTGGTGTAATCATTGGACCGGAAAGTACCAGAGGGGATTATATCAATCTCAAATCCAGGCCCCAGATCACTAGAGCCAGCCAGATGTTCACTTCACTTTCCATAGTTTCTCCCTGATCCAAACGGGCCATAGTGAACGCTGCTTTAAGCCAATCCTCACACCTCGGCGGTCTTGGCATCTTTCCACTTCATGCAGATCTCTCTCCGGGCTAATAGTACCAGGTATAACAACAACCCTCTATATAGCTGCGATAGATTTCTCCCAGATACACCATCATCTCCAAATATTACCAGAGAGATATTCACCACTATATTGGCTTTAAAAATGCCACATAGTGCATCCCCCACTTCCTTCCAATAAACTCTAAGTTCAGGACATTCATAAAAAATGTGTATGTCGTTAGCGTTAAGAAGATTGCATCTTGGACATTTGGGGGAGGAAAGAGGGGCAAACTTAGCAATTTTAGCAGGTGTGTAATAAAGTCTATTGATCACAAAGAAGTGGTTCTTCTTTAAACTGGCCGGTTTAACATGTTTATAGAGAAGTTTCAAGGAGGGTTCATAAAAGTCTGCAATATTAGACTCAAAAGGAGACTGATTCCAGACCTCATGTTGCGGAGGGGATTTCCATGTCATCAGCTTCCATGAGCTTCCTATACCAAGTAGAAACTTCTTTCTTTTTACAATGTGCCGTTTGCAAAAACTGCTCCATTTCCCAATCTCATCTTGTGTCTCCCTTTTCCGCTGTAAACCAAGAGGCTAGTTGCAGGTATTTAAACCTGGAAAAACTACACCCCACCTTAGCCCTTAATACCTCCCATGGATGAAGTCCCTCTTCAGAGACAAGCTCTGACCAGATGGTGATACCCGCCCTTTTTACTGGGATTGCGAGACTGTCCTTCAAACAGAGCGGGGTCCCCGGGGATTCCCAAATGGGTGCAAAATCCGAATAGTACCCAATCCCCCATCTGCATCTGACCTTAAACCAGATATCCAGGGCAGCCCTAAGAACCCTGTCTTGTTCCTCTCTGGATGTTAAAACTGGAGGTCACCAAGCCATTTAACAAGATCTTTGTGGATGCTCCCTGATAACAATTTATCATAGTCTGAATAAAAATTGGGCCAAAGCCCATTGACCGTAGAACTTCCCAGAGGTATGCCCAACACACTCTGTCAAAGGCCTTGGCCACGTCAAGGGCTACCACAGCCAAGGGATCCGATCTAGACATAGCCAAATCGATGTTACCTATTAGCTGTTCCATCTGCTCCTGAATATATCTCCCGGGTATAAACCCTTTTGATCTGCGTTAATCAATTTGGGGACCAACTTGGCCAGTCTCCCTGCCAGAATACCCATAAAGATCTTATAATCAGCATTCAGCAGGGAGATCGGTCGGTAGGAGTCCGCCTTAAGGGGGTCCTTCCCAGGTTTCAAAATGAGGACTATGGTTGCTTCTTTCCAGGACCTAGGTACCTGTCCTGTCGAGCTGTGTACTGAATTAAATAAAACACCCAATATCAGAACCAACTCATCCGAAAGAAGTTAATAGACCTCACTTGGGAGTGCGTCCGTGCCCGCGGCTTTATTAGTTTTACATTTATTTATCTGATCTTTAATCTCTCTCTCTGTAATTGGGGCATCTGATCATTCTCGGCTATCGACCGTCAAAGTTGGCAAAGATTTACCTCTCAGCCAAGTTTGTATGGCTTCGGAACCGGGCACCGTATCTTCTTTATAAAGCTCGGAAAATAGGGAGAGAAGGCAGGCTTGCATATCCTCGATACTACTAGACTTCTTTCCGTTTTCATTTATAATCAGTTCATTAATACTATTCTTAGATTGATCCACTCTTGCCTTCCATGCTAACAGAGCACCTGCCTTTTCACCGTACTCAAAGTTCTGCATGTTTTTTGTTAACCATTGGGCTCTACACTTCTGATCCAAACTTCCCCTATACTCCTGCTGAGCACCTTCCAAGTCCCTCTGTACTTGCGCCAACTTTCCAGTCTGTCTCCAGCTCTAACTGAAGGATTTTCCCCTCAATAGTCTGTAGCTCCCTGGTCTCTGCCCTATTCTTTGAGCAAATAAGACTGTGTAACCGGCCCCTCAGGTTAGCCTTAAAGGCATCCCAGACAAAATCCATGGTAGTCGAGCCAATATTCATAGAGAAATAATCTAGGGTAGCTAATTTAATGTACCTCATAATCTCAGGATCATCCAGTGCGGACCTCTTAAGTGTCCATATGGGTTGTAGATTGTGCCTTTTTCGAGCAAAAGAGAACATCACAGGGGCATGATCAGATAAATGACTGGGCAGTGCCGTTATGCCTAACATATTATCTAAACTAGACCTGTCAACTAAGACATAGTCTAATCTTGAAGAGTGGCCATGCATTTTACTATAGAACGTGAACCCCTGTCTGTCACCCACTTTTGCCCTCCAGACATCAACGAGCTCCAAGTCATGCAGCATGTTCTTCATGGCTCGACGTACTCGTGGTGCCCCTAAATAGTAACTCTGATTTAATAATTTCTCCTCTTTTTTGCTGTTTCTGTTTGCTGCATTCTGCAGCACACATAGAAAGAGCAAATCACTTTTAGTAATTGTTCATGTGCAGGAAGGTGTCCCTTCCTGCACATAAACAATCATTAAAAAGTTACGTTTTGCAACTTCTATATGTGCTGCATTCTGCAGCACACATAGAAGTTACAAATCAACATTATTGATTGTTTATGTGCAGGAAGGGACACCTTCCTGCCCATGAACAATCAGTCCCTGCAATGCAGGCATATCTGCACTATGGTGCAAGGGTGCCTGCGTTGGCGCTAGGCAGCTAAACTTAGCACCCGCCCCCGGGTAAATGAAGGGATATGCTCCGCATTCTTGTAAATACATTGCATCACTGAATTTTGAATTTGTCGGAGCGCAGAAGCAGCAATTTTGGCATAACGCTGCGCTCTGGCAGTTACCTTGTAATTATGCTCCTAACTGTTTCAAACTTTCCCAAGTTTTCAATTTTTTCGTTGACAAGTGCTTCTTTAAAGTTGCATTTAAAATTGATAATATCTCCTAAAATCTGTATTTCTGGAACCCTCCAGTGGATTTTATTCATAAAGATCTGTAAACACTCATACAAATATAATCTATTTTTAGTTCGAGCCTACACAGCGCTTGGGCTGTTAGGCGATCTGTTGTCTGTACTTTGTGGGGTCTGACTCCTCCCAGGCTTTGGATTGGCTTTAGATGTGTCATTTAAAAATCGTAGCCTGCAAATGGATAATGGTGGGTGCATATCCCACCTTTTTTGCGAGGTTCCCTCCCATGGAGTATTGCTCGGGTACTAGCAGCGACGCGCATGCAGTCCCTACGTGCAATGCTTATGTGGGAGTGCAGCCGATGAGTGCTTGTTTCTATTGCCGTAATTCCCCTTTGTTGCACTCCTTCATCGCAAGCTGCCTTTAACTCAATTATGATTGGCTCATTTTACAGTCCTGTTTTTTTTCTAGCTCCCCTGCTAGGCCCTGGACTCCTCTGGCATCAGGCCTTACCCGGTGAATCCCTGGCTGTCTACTAGGGACTGGGGCCTACGCAAGCTCTGCGGTGTGTGGAACCCAGCTCTGATCACCCTTCAACTCAGTGACCACAACGCACTGACTCTGTGATTTCTGGACCCCGGTTTGGCTCAATTGAGTGAGGTCCTACCGGGTTACACAGTGCTCCTTCGACTCCTGGATCTGCTCAGCACAGTCCCTGACGGTTTCATTGACGTTGACTTTCCTCAAGTAGGCCTTACCGACCGCATAGCTCTCTGGACCTAGGCGCTCACGTCCTCGCCTGTACGTTGCTGTGGCCTCGACCCTGACTGGCACAGGGATATGATTGGTTCTTGTCTCACTAGCTAGAAAGCCTCTGTTCTTCTCTCAGTGCTCTTGCCCTTTGCAGTTGATTGAGTACCGGAAGACCATCCTGATCAGCGGCGGCTCGCGGAGGAGCGTCACCCCACTGATTTCTTGCAGTGTGAGAAGCAAGAATATAAAATGGTAGTAACATTTAGTTATTACCACTTTATGTTAGATTTGTGGGCGGGCGGGGCTGCTCTGCTCTTCGAGCAGGGCAGGGGAGGAGTGGTGTGTACATAAGTAAATGTTATAGGTCCTTTTAAGGCTTGTACCTAATATTAGTGATGCTAGAGTAATAAGAAGTAATCTCAAGAATAATAGACTCAACCCCCCTCACCTTGGTAAAGAAATAGTGACCATAGACTCTGTTTAATGGATGATCGTTAGTCTAGCATAGAGACGTGACTGTTATGATTCGTTTTTCTTCCCTGTTTTCCACCACAATGAGAGGTAAATGAAAAGCCCAAGAAAATTTAATCATGGAAATGTGACTATAAATTGGTCTTACAAAACATCATATTAGGATGGTGCAATAACAGTGTTTCTTAACTCCATCTGTTAAATGAATGTCAATAGCATGGCCCTCAATCATTGTTTGTCACTGCTGATGCAATGAATATTACCATGTATAAATTCGAAGTGCAATGGTGAAACCATTAAGAAACAATGGAGAGAATAATTCATTTATGGTTATTTCACTGGGAAAATGTATATATAAATGTATCTCTGGGTTATGTTTTGCACATGTGTGCAACACGTATAGATAAGTGCATCTTGTGTTGTAATAATACCTCAGATCATTATGCTCTGTGTTTTAAGCTTGTTGTTTAAATATGTTTTAGAAAAAAAGTGTATATGTTATCTGTGTTTTGTAGCCCTGAAGCCCTGAAGAAGTCTCAGGAGAAGGGACGAAACGCATTGGCTACGTTGGTGTAAATATCTTGCGTAGTTTCAATAAAGAATTTTTCAACACACGACAAGCCTGAACAACTTTGAATAAATTTATGAAACATAGATGCAAAATACTACAAAATTCAAAGTTGCAATTGATTAATTTTGTTCTGACTAGAAAAGACAATATTTGGCAAAACAATAAAAAGCGAGTGCTGATCTATTTGATGTAGACATTGAAGTCCTGTTAACTTACCAGCAACACAAAAACTGGTTTAAAGGTGCCCTCCCACACACAACATCTGTTTTGAGACTCGGTCCACTAAGCATAAAAGGAGCGACCTGGCCGGTCTTAGCGACATACACTAACATCCAGAGATAGATACACTAACGGTGGATGAAGTGCGTACAATATACAAGGACATAGTCAGGCTATACAGACACATTGTCCACTTTGTTATATGAACATTAACAGTCCAACCTGCGAGAACTGCTCCAGCTGGTCCACATCAGACCACACCTACAATTAACCCATAGACACTGAAGTCAGTAATATTGATAATTCCTTCCAAACGGGAGAAAATTCCATTCTGGATTGCACAAAAAATAGCACAGCTGGTAGCAGTAGTTCCCATACGGGTCCGCAGGAAAAACACAGAATGCTAACCATTGGCTTGCCAATGGGGATGGTTCCCTTCATCAAGGATTGTACCACTTGGGGAACAATCTTTGCTGCCGTCTACGTCAGAGTACACGGTACAGAACGAGTAAGGGGCAGGACCTGCCCTGTACTTGGGGATGAAACTGATGGGTAATTTCGCCCAAGTCTCTGCAATCATTCTGTGCAACATAAAGGGGGAGGCAGCAGCAGTGGTCATACACAGTCGCCTAAGGGAAACAGCTCCTAATAATACGGAGCGAGAATTACCAAAAATTATCGAAGAAACTTATGCTGCATTAGGTAGAGATAATTTGAGAACCAAAGCCGGGAAGCCACAAATGGCGGGTAGTCCCAACAAGGACAATCCGAAGCAAGCACCCACTTCTTCTAAAAAGAAATGGGAAAATAAAAATTCTAAAAATAACAATTCAGAAACTAAGGGGTGTGTCTCCTCAACGGGAGTCTCTGAAAAGAAGTATAACCTTAAGAATCATGATAACATGAGAAAACCTGATAGGTATCAGGATACTGATACACAATCCTGTTGTCCCTTTCAGGGTTCATCAAAAAACTCAAAGCGGGATAGGCGATCAGAACAAAAGCAAGAAGATCGACTAAAGACGAAAAGGGAAACATATTGAAATTCAGATCATATTATCAAACAGGAAGAGCAACCTAAAACAAAACCTCAATTCAAAAAGAAGAAAGTAGCTGGCTTAAAAATTAGGCATGCCCAGGTTACTGAGGACTGAGCTTCTGAACGGGGAATGGGCTCCGACGATGCTAGACAGCGTGGCAGAAGTAACAATAGCTCACCAGAACCTGAAGGATTTTCTGGTGACAGCAGTATTAAATGAACACAACACAGTGGAAACACCTGATACAAGAGTTAGTGTCCCACATCAATTACACAAAATTACACTGCAAATAGAGGGGGACATCTCAAGAAAAGTTAAAGGTCTCTTTTAAGAGAACTTAATACATGGATATGACATACTGCTAGCAGAAAAAGTTTAGCCGCCTGAGTTTGTGATTATTTCCCAAAAGGGGAAAGCGTCATTTTGCCTGCTTTCTCCGACCTCGTTCCACAATCTTTAAAACATTCATACGACAAGGAGTGGGCGCTAGCTCCGGCATTATACCGCAACCATGTAGGGTGGGACGTGGAGTCTACCCACCACAAAATCCCATTAAAATCTACTCCAAATCCACAGAGACAGTACCCTATAAAAAATGATGCAAAAAGACAGGTCAAAGAAATATTAGACCAACTTGAATACCAAGGTGTAATTGAGACTTGCACCTCCCGAATGAACAATCCTTTGTTTCCAGTAATGAAACCTGACAACTCATATCGTCTAGTTTTAGATTACCAACATTTAAAAACATGCACACAAACATTTGTAGTACAAAACACACACAGTGCCGCATTAATGATTAATATTGTGCGGAAGAAATACAAGACAACATTAGATATTTTGAATGGATTCTTCCGCCAAAATATAGCTCCAGAAAGCAGATATTTGACAGCATTCTCTGCCCTTGGCACTCAGCATCATTTCCGTCATTTGCCCCAGGTGTATTAGAACAGCCCAGGGCTATTCTCAGCAAGAGTGTCAGAAATATTACAAACATGCGATAAGGAGGCAGGGTCCTATGTAGAGGAAATCTGTCTGACGGACGACGAATTACTTGAACACTTGAGCAGGGTGAACAACATAATTGTGGGATTCACCAATTTGGGCTACAAATTTAATCTCAAGAAATCTAAAATTTCCCATCTCAATGTCCTATTTTTGGGATATGAGCTATCAAGTGAAGGCAAAAGCCTGGCAGCAAATGTTTTAGAAAAGTGTGCGCTGCTTCCTCCTCCAAAGAATCTAAAGGATTTGCAAGCCATTTTAGGATTTAAAAATTTGGCAGAACAAACATTCTAGATTACGCATAAAGAGTAAAACCTTTCTATGACTTAATCAGACCTGATTTCACAGCATATCAGTGGACACACGAACATACAGATATAATACGTTCAGTTCAGGCTGACCAGATAGCATCTAAACATTTGCACACATGTGTAAATTCTACAAATTTGGTTATCCGGGTGGTCCCGGGTTTATCAGGATATACCTACATCACTTTCAATGAAGGTGAGACAGTCCCAATTGCATACAAATCACATTTATACACAAATGCTGAAATGCGATTTGCGGCAACTGAAGAAATATTGACCGCAGTACAGACTGCTGTAGTGAGAGAAGGAGCACTAGCACAGGGGAAACGAATAATCGTTGTAACCCCGGTACCAACTTTAGAAGCTGTTACCAAAGCGAGCATTCCAAATGCGAAAGCACTGCATGCACGATGGATACAATGGGCTTATTCTTGCACTGCAACAGATGTAGATTACAAATATGATCATACATTATAAACACAAGTGTTCCTGCAGTACAAACAAGAATACCCTCTCCTGAATGAAATCTTGCCTGTAGAAAAATATGAATACTTCATTTATACTGATGGATCGGCTCAACCTGCCATTGGAAGTAAACAATAGTATAGCGCAGCATATGCTATAGTGAAGGGACATATACGGGATGGTAAATTCCATCCCAGCAATACGACTACGCAATCTCTAGGAGATTGTAACACACAGCTGGCAGAACTAAAAGCCCTGATACTAGCACTACAATATGTGGATCGGAAATTCCCCACACTGACAGTGTGCGATTCGTTTTACTGTGTTCAGTCTTATAATGAATATCTTCATTACTGGGACCAGAATGGGTTTAGAGATTCTAAGCGTTGCACAATTAAGCCTAAATTGTTTTGGGAACAAGTCACAAAGCTGAAAGCATGCCTGCCAGGGGCTCAAGTTATTCATACCTTGAGTCTTCAGCATGTTGGCATACACGTTGAAGGGAATTCACTGGCTGATGAAGCCGCCAAAGCGACAGTGCAAACTGCTGCTGTTGCTGCAATCACTGATTCTAGCTCGAGGATAGACGGAGACATACTGATAGCTGTCAACGCCTTGAAAAACGGCTCTGCCGTTCCAAAGGGATTTCCACTCAAACATTCCTATACATTAGATGTGCAAAAAACACTGTATGCTCAAATTCCAGGAGTGGGGGATAGAGTTACACCAAACATGGATCACAGATTAGGTTTAATACTAGCTGCACATGAGGGTCTGGGCTCTGCACATGCAGGAGTCACCGCTACAGTTTCATTACTAAAGCGGCGATTCTGGTGGCCAAGTTTGTCTAAACAAACAAAGGCTTACATCTTAAAGTGAGACATCTGTCGGCAGATGAAAGGTTCCACCATAGCACAGCCACCACAAACACCATTACTCATTTCAGACAGGCCTTTCACATGTGTCTATTTGGATCACTGCGGCCCCTTAAATTCAGACGGGGCTTACAAGTACATCTTAGTGGCAGTAGATTCATGCTCTAGATTTCTATGGGTTTGGCCTCAGCGCTCGGCTGACGCTCTAACTGTTATAAAGGATTTGCGAGTCTTCATCGGGACGTACGCAATTGGCACGTTACATTCCGACCATGGCCCTGCTTTTAGCTCTCGGGCTTACAAGGATGCCATGGAAAGTATGGGCGTGGCCTTGCGGTACTCCTCCCCCTACCATCCCAAGGGAAATTTGGTGGTGGAGAGGAAAAACTGGGATCTAAAGCAATCCTTAACAGCAAGGGTATTAGGTGCAGGTGGTAGTTGGGTCGATCACCTATCTTGGGTCCAGAGGGCACTAAACAATATGCCAAGAAGATCCTTGGGAGGAAGTCCCCCTATGAGATCCTGTTTGGGACAAGAATGTGGGTACCTGACCTTCATTGTGCCAGCACAGTGGCTGATGTAAAACCATTTGAATTGAATGATCGTTTGGCTGTTTTACAGGAACTCAATGAATTCCGGGCATTACAAAGCAAAGTCCAAGTAAAACGCACCGCCACTGGGGAAGTGAAACCGGTTCCGGCAAACCTGCCTGGGTCCCAAAGATTGGAGACCTGGTCAGAGAAAAGATTGTGGACAAGAAGGAGTTTGGGCCATCTTACAGAACACCTGTACCTGTCCTGGCGGTTCAAGGAACAAGAACAGTACTTCTTCCGCCACTTGCCGAAAAAAAAGATTCAGGATCACAGCAGAACATATTATCAAGCCCATTATCGATAATTTTAACGCCGTTCTTGCTAATATGCCCCCAAGTTCCTTGTAACAAGGGACCCACAGGAAGGAACACAGGGGGATATTACCAAGGAACTGCGATAATTATCGCAAAGCGCGCTTAGCGCTGTTTTTTTTATCGCCGGCTATCGCTGGATTTAATCGCGGAGATAACGCGTTATTATCAACGCTTATCTCCAAGGCGATAAAAAATCCAGCGATAGCGGCGAAACCCAGCAATAGCGCGAGAAATCCAGCGATAAATTCAACGCGCTAATGAAAAGCTTGCTAATAGGCAGGTGAGGACTTAACCTTACAATCCACCTCCCATTGACTATAATGGTTAAGTCAGGTTTTTAGCAGGTGTTAGATTCCAGCAATATTCGCGGTTAGCGCAAATTTTTTTATCGCTTCGCGGGCATTGCTAATAGGGGGAAGTTGTGTTTGCGACTGTTTTCAGTCGCTTTTAGTTGGGAACGCCTACTTTGCATGCCATTAGCTATATATATCGCTGACATGCAGAGCGGCACCAAAACGGTCGCTTTCGCCATAAAGCTGTCGCTAACAGCTGTTAGCGACAGCTTGCTAATAGGGCGATAGAAATATCGCCTCTTTAGCAGCAAAAAGTGCCGCTAAAGCGGCGATAAGACCCTTGCTAATATGCCCCACAATTCACAACAAAATACTGACAGAGCCTAGTGTCATAGTGTGAAAAGCCCGCAGTGTTTATTTGCTCTGAGCAAGGCTCCCAGGTGAGATAATTGTCTAGGTTGAAAATTTGCCTTCACCACTTTGCTCACGGCAAGTGTTCTTTGGCACAGTTTGTTTATTTTAAGCAAGGCAGGAAGTTTATTTATATTTCTTAGCCTGCTCCCAGCTAATTGCTAATTCTGCTTCAATCATGTGTGTCAAAGTCCCCGGCTCCCTTCCGCAGATGCCAGTCACAGTTTATTTATCAGGGTTGCTTCACTTTTGCGCAGTTTATTTCCTTTACAGGCTTCAAGGGGATAATTACCTATTGCCGGTCAGAGCCTTTTATTACATAGTAATGTTTTTCTAGCGTACGGCTACAGAAGGATCTATTTTAATACTGCTCACTGTACTGGCAGTTCACGCTCTGTGCTTTGTTAATTTTTTGCTGCGTAACAAGCGCGGAACTAGTATTGATTCACACACACAGTTACAGATCACTGCCGCTCTTTGTAGTTGTCCTTGAAACAGCTTACTTGAGTGAGTTAAAGCTCAATGAAATAAAATGCAGCGCTTCGTTGTTATCCTTAAAACCTGTATTTAGAGCACGCGAACAATGGCAATTCACTGTTCTCACACTGGCTTGTTTTTACACAAAATGCAATATTTACACCGATTAAAGGCCTCCCGCAACTTCCTCCATTTAGTGCAGATGGCTGCAGTCTTACTTTAAACCAAACATATCGCCACACAACAGCATCGCTTGTTTTATACTTATGACAGTAAGTAAACATGACACTGGCAGGTAAATTAATTAGAACCCTGCCATTGCTCGGGATTGAGGCGCAGCGAGGCGGTCACAGTAGATACTGCCTGAAAGGCCAACAAATGCGTTCTCACCTCACACAGGAACTGTTGGAAGGCAATATCTCCTACAGCCAAAGCACATTTTCAATAAGTTTCTCCTGCTGTCGTTGTAGATGGAACAGCGTCATTAGATAACACTCTATTCTCCTTGCAGTCCCTTCTCATTCATTTGTTCCTGGGTCCTCAGCATCCCATCCACGTCGCCAGTGTACGAAGGGACCCACAGGAAGGAACAAGATGAGACTGTAGTGTTGAGCAAACACAAGTAGTTTATTTATATAACGAGACCTCGTCCATCCAGTATCTAATCTCCTTCACTATCCTCCTCCAACTGTCATCCTTACTGCTAAGGGTCACTATGACATCATCACCGTCTAGTCTGATGATTCCTATTCAGACCCAGCCTCAGATCAGAAGGCCTGAGTCAGATACTACTCTAGTGTGTAAACCACAGCCCTACTTGTTTGGGACTCACTTTGCAGCTAAATCTGACAATAGGGCTCTCAGAGGGTTAATGCTGATGAGAGGTGAGTACCCCAAGATGGTGAGGTGGTCCATTTCCCTACAGGAAGTGGACTTTACAGCAGAACACAGACCTAGGAGTGACCATGCGGGTACAGATGGGCTTTCCAGGTTCCTGCACTTAGCTGATGAGAATTACCAGGATAAGTGTTAGTTGTTCATCACCTTTCACCTGGAAGGGTCCATGTAAGAAAAATGCCTCTTTCTGCTTGTTCACCCCCAAATTGTTGGACTGGTGCTGCTGGTGTTTTGACTCTGAGAGCTCACTGAGGCCTGCTAACCAGACCTCAGTGCCAGTATTTTACCCCTATACAAACTGCCTGTTGAGTGGCATACACCCAATTAGCAAGGACTGACTTACGTATAAGTATTACTTACAGTAGAAGGTAGCCAGGTTACCAAGGGCATCTAAGGCAGCGTGTCCACTCAGGGCTGCAGCACTGTTTGTGCCATCCTGGGTGTGACAGAGTTCAAAATGGCCCCCAGCCTGCCACTGCAAACTGGAAGGACAGTGTTTTCACTGCCAGTTTGACTTTGCCATTCACTCACATGGCAAAGCCACCCTATCCCTTAATATTATATATAAGTCTCCCCTAAGGAAGGTCATTGAGCGCTATGGCAGGGAGCTGTATTTTCTTAAGTAAGACATATATTTTTGATATGACTTAACAGCAACACTTCCAAATTGTTGTTTTGCTATTGAGTAATTTATTATTGGCCGATTAGCTAACCCAGGATTACCAGTTGGCACTCCAAACGGGCTAACTCCTGAATGGGACTACCTAACTGGGTCCTGCAAATTATCAAATTAATCATGGCATTACGCCTGACCTAATGCTGAGGTCGAATTTAATACCACTATTAAAGTTGAGCAACTTTTAGAAAGTTGCCACTCTGTGCTCTTGCTAGTCCAGTGGCCACACAAAGGCCCTGGCACACAGACAGCTTTCTGGCCACCTGTGGAGATGTTTGAATGACTCCCCAGCACAGGAACAAAGACAGGTTCTGTGGAGAGAGGTCTCACCTCATCCCACAGGATGGCCACTCAGGTTGTTAGCTCAAAAGGCAAGCTTCCTTTTGTTCCTGCAGACAAAGTGGAGATAGGGTCCAGGAGGAAAACTCACCCCCAAACCGGTTCTACCGTGGGTGTGTAGCCCTCTAGTAGCCAGACCTCTATGGTGGGCTACCAAGCTCCTAACAACCAAGTAAGGCTTATGCCATCTTCAAAGGGGCAGAAATGTGGCACTCTGGGATATCCAGATGCCATACATCACATGAACTTCGTCACTAGGTAGGAGGGAAAACAGTAGTCCACAGGCTAGTGAATGTGTTGTCCTTTCAGGGCACTTTCCTGGTTTAAATATGGCACCCCCAGCAGTCTGACCCTCAGATCATACTGGAATCAGAGGGGACCAAAGAAGGACTACCCAGCTGCCCTGGAACTCGCACAAACAGTGGCTGTAAAGTCAGAAGGACCGTACCTGCTGCACTTTGGAATACCAAAGTTTGGACTGTGCCTGCGGGTCCTGGCTTGGGGAAAAAAGGATTCCCGGCCCCATCCAACAGGAGTAACTTCATGCATCAGTTGGCTGATCTTTTAGAGTCAGCTTCAGGGGCACAAGAGCTGAAGTTGCCAAAACTGACAAGTTGGTAGCCACCGCTGAAGTTTTGCCGCTACTAGTCGCCTAGCACCGAAGAAGACAAATCCGAGATGGCCAAAAGTTAGGCCTGATTCTACCTGACTTGGGAGTTCTATCTAAGCCGGATTCATCACACCCAAGGGACACTAGACCCAACCTAAGGATTTTGCCCCAACCGCATTGCAGACTGACTAGTAGCCCACCATCGACTGGCCTGCTACTGCAACATAGAGGACTTTGAGGGACCCCGATATCTGTGCCAAGTTTGTCCCACTTCACCCGTTGACGGGGGAGCACCCACAAAGACACCCCCATCGACAGCATTTAAACGGAAGCATCCTTTGAGCATCTTTTGCCTGCATCCCTCAGCATCAGGACCACTCCATTAAAGTCTATGGCAGTTGTCCTATAAAGGATTTATCTTCAAAAACTCTACGGTGGCTAGGTAACCATGCAAAGTGTACACTGCGGCCACCTAGACCTCTTTCCTGCTGGAATTGGTCGCCCAACCCATGCCGGAGTAGGCAAATTAACAGTTTCAAACTTTTCAAAAGTTTTCAAAGTTTTTGTGAACCAATGCTTGCTAGCGGTTGCATTTAAAAGTGATTGCATCTTCTAAAAGCTTTATCTCACGAACCCTCTGGTGAATTTTGTTCATCAAGGTCTCTAGAAAATTCATAAATGGTGTCTTCTTTATTTCGTGTGTCGTTGCTTTCTTATTTCGTTGTTTGGTGCTGTTAAATGTTTGCACATATTTCCTTTGCTAAGCCTCACTGCTTACAGCCACAGCTTCACTTGTAGCATCCATCCTCAACTGTCAGAAAGTGCACTTTATCATTCACAGTCAACCAGTGTCAATAGTAGCATCTTAAGACAGTATTTTCTGAAAGTGGCACTTGCAGCATTCCAAGACACCCAGTGACAGAAAGTGGCAACTGTATTATCCCATCCTCCACCATCAATGACAATGATACCGCCCCAAAGCCGCAGTGTCAGCATTCCAAGACACCCAGCGACAGAAAGTGACATTTGGAACATTTCAGGACACCCAGTGACAGAAAGTGACATTTCAAACATTTCAAGACAACCAGTGACAGAAAGTGACATTTGGAACATTCCAGGACACCCAGTGACAGAAAGTGACATTTCAAACATTTCAAGACAACCAGTGACAGAAAGTGACATTTGGAGCATTTCAGGACACCCACTGACAGAAAGTGACATTTGAAACATTCCAAGACACCCAGGGACAGAAAGTGACATTTGGAACATTCCAGGACACCCACTGACAGAAAGTGACATTTGAAACATTCCAAGACACCCAGGGACAGAAAGTGACATTTGGAACATTCCTGGACACCCACTGACAGAAAGTGACATTTGAAACATTCCAAGACACCCAGGACAGAAAGTGACATTTGGAACATTACAGGACACCCACTGACAGAAAGTGACATTTGAAGTATTTCAAGACAACCAGTGACAGAAAGTGACATTTGGAACATTCCAAGACACCCACTGACGGAAAGTGACATTTGGAACATTCCAGGACACCCAGTGACAGAAAATTACATTTCAAACATTTCAAGACACCCAGGGACAGAAAGTGACATTTGAAGTATTTCAAGACAACCAGTGACAGAAAGTGACATTTGGAACATTCCAAGACACCCAGTGAAAGAAAATGACAAATAGAATATTCCAGGACACCCAGTGACAGAAAGTGACATTTGAAACATTCTAAGACACCCAATGACAGAAAGTGACATTTGAAACATTTCAAGACAACCAGTGACAGAAAGTGACATTTGAAACATTCTAAGACACCCAATGACAGAAAGTGACATTTGAAACATTCTAAGACACCCAATGACAGAAAGTGACATTTGAAACATTTCCAGACAACCAGTGACAGAAAGTGACATTTGGAACATTCCAAGACACCCAGTGACAGAAAGTGATATATGGAACATTCCAGGACGCCCAGTGACAGAAAGTGACAGAAAGTGACATTTGAAACATTCTAAGACACCCAATGACAGAAAGTGACATTTGAAACATTTCAAGACAACCAGTGACAGAAAGTGACATTTGGAACATTCCAATACACCCAGTGACAGAAACGTACATTTGGAACATTCCAGGATGCCCAGTGACTGAAAGTGACATTTAGAATATTCCAAGACACCCGGGGAAAGAAAGTGACATTTTGAATGAAAGAGATGTGTGTGAGCTGTGAAGCTTACTGTGAGCCCTCTGTGCTGAACCACAGAGGTCACAAGTCAACATCAAGTACCAGCCAGCATTGGCAAAGCCAGGACATCTGGCCATCCTTAAGTGAAAGATGTGTGAGAGTTGTGGAGCCTACAGTGAGCTTTCTGCGCTGAACCACAGAGGCCACAACTCTGTATCAAGTACAAACAAGCATTGGTGAAGCCAGGACATCTGGCCATCCTTAAATGAAAGAGATGTGTGAGAGCTGTAAAGCCCTATGGTGAGCCCTCTGTGCTGAACCACACAGGCCACAACTCTGCATCAAGTACAAACAAGCATTGGTGAATCCAGGACATCTGGCCATTCTTGAATGACAAAGACATGTGAGAGCTGTAAAGCCTTACGGTGAACCCTCTGTGCTGAACCACAAAAGTCACAACTTGGCATCAAGTACAAACAAGCATTGGCAAAGCCAGGACACTTGGCCATCCTTGAATGAAAGAGACATGTGAGACCTGTGAAGCCTATGGTGAGTCCATTGTGCTGAACCACAGAGGCCACAACTCTGCTTTAGGTACAAACAAAACATGGCAAAGCCAGGACATCTGTATATTGTTAAATGAAAGAGATGTGTGAGAGCTGAAAGCCCTATGGTGAGCCTTCTGAACCAGAGAGAACACAAGTCAGCTTCAAGTACAAACAAGCATTGGCGAAGCCAGGGCATCTGGCCATCCTCAAACGAAAGAGATGTGTGAGAGCTGTGAAGCCTACGGTGAGCCCTGTGTGCTGAAGCACAGAGGCCACAACTCAGCATCAAGTACCAACAAGCATTGGAGAAGCCAGGGCTTCTGGCCAACCTTGAATGAAAGAGACCTGTGGGAGCTGTGATGCCTACAGTAAGCCATCTGTGCTGAACCACAAAGCCCACAACTCGGCATCAAGTAGCCACAAGCATTGGCAAAGCCAGGCCATCTGGCCATCCTTGATTGATAGAGATGCTTCACTGGTTGTGGTTCTGTGTATGTGGTCCTGCAGACTCGTTAGTGGGTCAATGTGGGAACATGTTAAAGGCGGATGAATGGCTCAGCAAGTGCACATACAGAAATTAATCAATAAGTTTCACTATGGGTAAATAAGTGGGTCTGACCTTTAGGAGGAACCTGAACTGGGACACGCATTGGTGTGATATTAAGTTAAAGGCCCTATTGCAAGCTAGTTGTCTATCAGGATTTAATAGTAGATTTGAGGGGCTTTCCTATACTCCACTACTAAAGACTTACGAAGGGAATTGGGGAGAGGTCTTTTCCCTTGATCCGACATGGGACAGATTAGAAGGGGCAGTGCTTAGGAGGCTTTTATCTCTCCCAGAAGGCACCATGGTACAAGCCGTAAGAAGAGACTCTAAGTTGGTCTCCTGGAACCTGATGGCCTTTACTCGGGCCTGAGATATTTTAATACACTCTCCAAAGATGATAAAGTGTCCAAAGTCTCCAAATTGTGTTCGGAAGAGATTCAAGGTAGCGAAAGAAGGTGGGAAAAAGATGTAAGAACTAGATTAATTGTTTCTAGGAACCTCCATACAGATAGTGGTACAATTACATCCTGTCCCCCTTCCCAGGCAAGCATACACTGAAAGATTCTGTTGCTTTGGTGTCTGAATCCAATGACTTGTTCTACCTGAGCAAGAAACAATCAATCAGCTTCTCAATTTCTACTCTGGGCCAGGTCACTGTCTTTCCCTACTTGTTACAGTTACCAGATCTAGGGTTGCGACATTAAATATTAAGGGTTGGGGTGGGATGGGATGTAATCCAATTTACTCATCCTGGCCATACCGGGCCAGGGTCCAGGATAATAGTGGCCTCTGCCCCTGCACCCTGAATGCAAAATTTTCCTTGCTGTATATACTAATGGACTGTGTTTTTTTTCCGCAAAAAAAATTACATTTTTAAGACCTCTGTTTTTTAAATATGATACTCTCCATAGGGGGAAAGCTGTGGAGTTGTTTTATCAGAAATGCGTTATTTAGATGTGGCAGTTGGAATTGCTTTGTTTTTACGGTCTGTTTAACAACATTTAATGATGAATTATAGTGGGAAGGGGTTTTTGGGTAGTAAGATGCGGCCCTTTTATTGATTTTAATTGTTAAATGTGTTTTTTGGAATGTTTTATGGACAATTGTCTAAATAAACTTATTTTCTACGCAATAAGTTTCATGGATAAAAGAATGAATGGGTGAGTGATCTTAAACTTAGATGAATGAGTGGGTTAATAAGTGAATGCATAAATGAACATGCGAGAACTATAACCTAATACTTATGAAAGCCTAAATGAAAGACAAGTTATTACTGTACATACAATTCTTCACTAAATGCAGCAGCCCTGTCATGTCTGAGGATCCGTGAATGAGTTTGGCTCATGAAGATTTTTGCACATGAACTGTTTCTCATCTGCATTAGTTTCCCAGGAGGACACTATCAAGGCAGGTTGAAGTGACCTTTGAACCACAGTGTTGTAAACAATCATTGCTAAGACAAACCTTTGCTCCTCCAATAGCAATGCAATAATCTATGGCAGTTGGAGGGAGCAACTAAAAAATAAATGCACAAGAGTGTCCACTTCTTCACAGCAAGTACATCTATTTACTGAAAATAAACAAAGGAAATTAAATAATTTTCCTATGAGAATATATTAACACGTCAATAGATGCTCTTTAGTTCCTGGAAGTTCCCATTTCTGACATGGCACGTGGTGCTATCTTATAAATTTGATGCCAATGAAAGTTTCTAGGTCATTGTTTCTATCAGGATAAAGTGATTCAGAGGATGGGGGTATATAGTGTGTTCTTTGGTATTTCAATACGGATAATGATGCCCAGCCGACTATGGGTGACAAGCAATGAACTATGAGAATGAAGAAGTGGTCCCAGCCCAGCCGTCTTTGCCATCAGCCACCATCCCCATGCAGGGTGGGAAGCCCCTGACTTGGAGCAATTGTGGACACAAAAATAGTGCTGTATTGGAATAATGTCAGATCAAGGAACAAACAAGGAACTGAGAAAAATGATTTGTTTTTTGTAACCAATAATGTAAATCTGCATTTTATAAGTTGTCTGCATTAGTGAATGAAACATGCTGAGGAAGAAAGAAACCATTTATTGTCAATTGCATTGATGTAGAAACATCACTTTTGTGTATTTGTACAATTTAAAAAAGAAAAAATAATAAACTTTTCATTTTAATTGCTTACTTGCATGAGTTGTAGTACTGAAGAGCACAGCCTGGCACTAACAAGGAGCAGCAAACACAAAAAGATGATGGACGTAGCACTGAAACTTTTCAGACACTCACCCCCAGTCACAGATCTGGGTTGAATCCATCATCATTCATTAGCTCACTTCGCCACCCCAGTTCAGACAAAGCTATATGTAAATCAGTCTTGACCCTCTGCCTCATTGGAACAGTCCGGCCCGAACTGCCAAGCCCGGACATCCCTGGACCGGAAATAAGCATCCTGGGACCGGTTTTGGGGTAACACCCCTCATCAGCCAGGCTAACTTGAATCCAGTGGCAAAGTGAGCAAGGGACCAACGTCTGGGCATACCCTGCCAACTTGAGGTGAACAAAGCAAACACAAGGAAATGACACTCACCCCCAGTCACAGATCTGGGTTGAACCCATCATCGTTTTTTAGCTCACTTCGCCATCTCAGTTTTGACCCTGCTATATGCAAATCAGTCTTGACCCTGTGCCTCATGGGAACAGTCCAGCCCAAATTGCCAAGCCAGGTCTTCCCTGGACCAGAAACAAGCATCCTGGGACCGGTTACAGGGTAACGCCCCTCATCAGCCAGGCTAGCTTGAATCCAGTGGCAAAGTGAGCAAAGGACCCACATCTGGGCATACCCTGCCAACTTAGGGTGAACAAAGCAAACACAAGGAGATGATGGACAGAGCGCTGAAACGTTTCAGACACGCACCCCCAGTCACAGATCTGGGATGAATCCATCATCGTTCTTTAGCTCACTTCACGACCAAGTAAGTATATTATATATCTAATTTTAGTGAAATTAAAAGGTCTTAGCTAGTTAAAAGGGAAGGAGTTGCATTCATGGCTCCATTTTGCATGTGGCACATCATTACCTCCCACAGTTTCTGTTCCTTCGTTGAGCTCCAAGCAGCACTTCCTGTTCCTGGTCTGGGGTCAGATGAATGCACGTTATGTAAGGCGTGTGCCAATACGTAGACAGCAGTATGAACAGTATGGATCAGACTATTCTTGATTTTCCGATATTCAGGCAACATCTGAAATGTCTTGTTTCCTGAGCAGTAAACATTAGATGAACCGTCCGTCACATTTATATTATTTCTATCCATTAAAAGACACCTAAAGCTAAACTCCCACATAAATTCCAGGGCTGTGTCACCTGGAAACTTCCATGGAGTGACATTATGGAGAAAATCTCTAAATCCCATAATTTCTTTTTTTTCGATCGAAAATGCCAGACTTCCATTGAATAAATGTATGGAGAATTCAAAGTTGACAATATTAGAGATAACCTCTGACAAAATCCAAATTTTAGGAGGCAATGTTCTCCATTTAATGTAGGAGAAATAATGCACAGCGTTCACTGTACTGCAGTGGAGAATGACCACCTGTGCGGTGGATGTCCTAACAGCCTCCATGACTGTCCCCAGGTTCAATGCGTCAGAGCTAGAAACATAAGCGGGAATCATATAAGAGAACTCGATGCAGCCTCCGACCTGACCAATCACCTCCTTCAGTTCTCGCAGCGCTAGCTCTCCACTGTCATCATCCGTTGTCAGGACCCCCACCCAGGTCCATCCAAAATGTCTTAACAACTGAGCAGTTCCAATGTAGAAGGAGAGCTCGTTTGGGACAGTGCGGTATAAGGATGGAAATCTCACTCTGTCACCGAGTATAGGGTTCTGAGCCCCGTAACTGATCTGCAAAGAAGAAAGACATGAGGTAAGAAATGTGAGATGAACTTTGGCACGACTCTGAGAAAGAAAGGTGGAGGCTACACATCTCTGACTTTAAGTCCACAAACAAATGTTATCTTTAGTTAGAGCTGATTGTAGTTGTCAACAAAGAACATCAAGATAAACTAGTCTGAAGCCATGTATCATATATCATTTTCTAGATAATTTAGGGCCTCATTTGGTCCCAGATTTATGAAGGTGACTTCCACTTTTACACCTTTGAGTAAATTTACAATTTTTTTGATATTCGCAAATTCCGAGTGCAAGTAACTACTAAAACAAAAAAACTGTAGTAAATCCACCACAGTACATGGCCAACTACTGTTAGGTTTGTAAATCCTATTCCTGCAATGTATTTGTTTCATGCTATATTAGGTTAGCAGTGTGTGGCTAAATAGATACCATTTATATTCATGTTATGAAACTCACTGAGTTATCCCCGTGAAGTGCAAAGCTTCAGTTAGCGAGTGTGACTCCATTTTGTATTTCGTAATCCCTATTAGACTGCTTAGGCTGTGCTCGAACTAGGCCTTGTTATTCAGTATTGCTTGCCTCAGCAGAACACTGTATTTCGTTATTATTTTCCCTCTGTTCAAGGCTGTTTTCCGACTTACTAATGAGTAGGCCATTCTGCCATTGCATACCTATCTGAGTGTGTAGTTCTGCTCCCACGTTAGGAGACGCTGAGACTCAGCGCTGTAGCCTTGAATCACAGATTACATGTACCCATCTGGCAGGTGGTAGCTCATCCTTCTGTGCCTCTTTGTTCATGTTCGGCCCAGGCCGGTAACTTTCCACTGTGGGCGTGGTTAGAGGCTTCTCGGGAGGAATGATTACTCATTGCAGACTGTTGGGGGGTCAGTCCCTCAGCAGACATCTTAGGGTGCAGGTCAGATTGGACTCCTCTGCAGAGTATTGCTAATAAATGTATGTTTGTATTCTCTACTGTCTGACCGACTCTTCATTTTTTGGAAGGCATAGCAGGTGGTTGTAAGTAACCCGGGTGGCCCCTAAGGGCCAGTCCCTTCACCACTGGTACTGCAACACCCTCCACCAGCAAATAATAAAGGGGGGGACTTAAAAGAAAACCCCTCAGGAAATAATTTTAAATGAAAATAAATTATTCAACATAGTTATAAAGCCAAATAAACACACATTATTGTAATAAATATGTACAAATATAGTGCATATTTATTATAAAATATGTTAATAGTCTCTTTAATAATGTAACAATGCATTTTATTAACAATAATTAAAATAATTTTAATTCACTTTACACCCCTCTTAATAATGATAAATATACATAAAAAATATTTTGTAAGGTGTTTATTTTTTAAATGTCAGAAAATAATTTTAATTCAATTTCATATTTCATTAAACTATGGAAATACCAAAAGAAAAAAATATATGTTTAACATGCATTTATAATTTACAATAGGGTATTAAAATATGTAATAATGAAATATTAAATATGTACCCAAATATATAACATTGATTTATATGTATTTATATTTTAACTATTTTAAATACTTTTAATTTAACATTATTTCCTAAGGGGTTTTAGTTTATGTTCCGACCTCCATTATTTTCCATGGGAGAGTGTTAAAGTGCCACTGGGTGGCCACATGAAGTGCTGGTCTTAGTACTAGTTTTTAGGTCGAGCCTGCTTTACCCTGATCTGGTGCATGAGCTTTGCTTGCAAGACTTTTGTGTTCAATAATGGGCTTGGAACCCACCCATTGCTTACCATTCACTGGCCCTACGTCCTTCCCTCCAGGAAGTGTCTTCCCTCTTGCTCCTGCCACCTGTATCACCATGCTGAGAGAGCAGAGAGCGCCTCGTACCCCCTCCCACCACCGCACAAGACCAGGACTCTATTTCCCAGCAGCCCCAGGGGCAGGGCCAGCTGGTTGAGCAGATTTTCATGCCTCTTGGCACCAATAAAAAGCTACGCAGCTCCCGCTTCCTGGGATGTGCATGGGCAGTGCCTGGACGAAGCTTTGGCCGAGGGAAGGCCAGTTCATGTCTGTCAGAGCCCAGAGGAGGCTGGGCTGGGCCTCCCCTTTTTCACCTGATCCCCAGCTAAAGGTACTGTGTCCCTGCACTGCCTGCTGTCCCTGTGCTGTCTGCTGTCCCTGGACTGCCTGGCATCCCTGTGCTGCCAGCTGTTCCTATCCCTGTGCTGCACACTATTCCTGTGCTTCCTGCTGTCTCTGGGCTGCCTGCTGCCCCTGGACTGCCTAGCATCCCAGCACTGCCAGCTGTCCCTATCCCTGTGCTGCCTGCTGTCCCTGTGCTGCCTGCTGTCCCTGTGATTCCTGCTGTCCCTGTGCTGCCTGCTGTCCCTATCCCTGCGCTACCTACTATCCCTGTGCCGCCTGCTGTCCCTGTGCTGCCAGCTGTCCCTATCCCTGCGCTGCCTACTATCGCTGTGCTGCCTGCTGCCCCTGTGCTGCCTGCTGTCCCTGCATTGCCTGCTGTCCCTGTGCTGCCTGCTGTCCCTGGACTGCCTGGCATCCCTGTGCTGCCAGCTGTCCCTATTCCTGTGCTGCCTGCTGTCCCTGTGTTTCCTGCTGTCCCTGTGCTGCCTGCTGTCCCTGTGCTGCCTGCTGTCCCTAACCCTGCGCTGCCTGCTGTCCCTGTGCTTCCTGCTGTCCCTGTGTTGCCCGCTGTCCCTATCCCTGCTCAGCCTACTATCCCTGTGCTGCGTGCTGTGCCTGTGCTGCCTGCTGTCCCTGCATTGCCTGCTGCCCTTGGGCTGCCTGCTGTCCTTGCACTGCCTGCCATCACAACGCTGCCTACGTTCCTATCCCTGTGCTGCCTTCAGTCCCTATCCCTGTGCTGCCTGCTGTATCTGCACTGCCCATTCCAGGTCCCTGCCCATTGCCTAGGACCTACTACCAGGACCACTATTGGAGGCCGCTGCACAGCTACACAGCTGACGTGCACAGGGGGTGCACAGCCAATGCCCCGCCAGTTGGACAACACTCAGTGCCAGGACACCTGTCCCCACTGCTACCCGATGTTACACCACCAAGGAACTCCTGGACCTGGACTCCAGATGCTGGACGCCGAAACAACAGCTGTGTCTCCTCCTACAATGCTCCCCCAAAGGACCCTTCACTTGCTGACGCTGCCACTTCACCTGTGACATAACCTATGGAAGATCCCACACCACTTCTGCACACAAGACCAAGAATACCCCACAACCGATCTTTTGCATCCTGCTCAACGGCCACTCCTTCTGCAGACAAGCCACGGAAATCTGGGACACCATCACCACCCTCTCCACGGACCATGCCTTTATCACCAAAATGTGGCTTAACCCCTCCTCAAACCCTTACATCACCACTGCCACTACCGACGGACAAGATGATACACCGAGACCGCACCAACAAATAAGGTGGAGGCATCGCCATCATCTTCAAGAAAACCATCAGGTGCACCATCATCAATGATGACCCCACGCCTCTCATGGAACACCTCAATATCCTTCTACGAACTGACGCAAAAACCACAATAAGAGGCACCCTTGCCTACAGACCTCCGGGATCCCGAGTAACATTCTGTGACTCCATCCCCAACCTCATCGCCTCCCTAGCAATCAACTCTCCCCACTACGTCCTACTCAGTGACTTCAATTTCCTCAACTACGACCCCCAATGACACCAACTCCACCGACGTCCTGGAGAATCTGAACAACATCGGCCTCACCCAACCAATCACAGAACCCATACATAAAGCCGGCCACAAACTCAACCCCATTTTCACCTCCAGTAACAGAATAAAATTCAGTCAAACCACAGACCTCACCTGGACTGACCACACCATCACCGGCACCCAGCACACCATCACCAGGCACCAGATATCCCCCACCGCAGCTGGAACAAGGGTACCAAAACTCTGTGGTCATGGGCCCCCACCACTTCCCAACCCGAGGCCTCAACAGACCTTTGCCAGGCTGTCTAGAACTTGACTGCCTGGATCATCGACAGCACTGACAAAGTCACCCCTCTGAACCTACTATATCCGACAAGTCCTCCAAAGAGGCCAGCTGGTACACCCCAGAAATCAGGACCACAAAGAACAACTACCAACAACTTGAGAAACAATGGCACACCACCAAGAACCCAGCAGAGAGAACAGCGGCTCACAAAACAGCAAACAGCCCTCAACTGGCACATCACTGGCATCACTGGCACACTGGCCCTCACTGGCATATCAAAGAACCCAAGAAGGCAGCCATCACCACCCGCATCGACTCTGCGGCCAACCACTCAAAGGAACTCTTCAAAATATTCAAAGAATTCTCCAACTCAACAGCCATAGAGAACCCTATCCACCGCTCCCAAGACCTCTACAACACCCTCTCCAACTACTTGCACAGCAAGATCACCAACATCTACAACTTCAACCTCTAACCCACCACCCTCAACCCCCAATTATCTCTACCAACCAAAGATCATTAGCCAAACCATTACCACCTGGTCTCTGCTCACCGCCCTGACCACCTCAGCCATCATGTCTTCCATCCATTCTAGGGTGCCTACTGTCCCCTGCCCCATCACCTCTCCAACCTCGCAATGAATCCAATCAGTGCGCAACTCACCAACACCCTCAACACTTCCATTTCCACAGCAACCTTCCCAGAAGAATGGAAACACTCAGACATCAGACCCCCCCCTAAAGAAAGCCTCCACCAAACCCAGCGATCTAAAAAATTACAGGCTGATCTCCCTGCTCCCCTACCCAGCCAAACTACTCGAGAAAGCCATCACCCAGCAGCTCACCGAATTCCTGGAACAAAACCACCTACTGGATGAGTCACAATCAGGATTCCGTGCCAACCACAGCACTGAGACTGCACTGATTGCTGCCACAGATGACATCAGAACACTTCTTGACCGTGGAGAAACTGTAACACTGATTAACCTCGACCTCTTCATGGTGTTCAACACCATCTCCCACAACACCCTCACCAACAGACTCTACAACTTAGGCATACAGCAAGACGCCCTCAAGTAAATTGCCTCCTTCCTTACAGGATGTTCACAGAGCATCTGACTGCCTCCATTCACTTCCGCACCCAAAGACATCATATGTGGCGTACCACAAGGATCATCCCTCAGCCCACCCTGTTCAACATCTACATGACCCCACTCAGAGACATCATCAGATCCCACAGACTCGACATAATCTCCTAGGTAGATGACACTCAACTGATCCTCTTGCTCACTGAGGACCCCTCCAACGCCAAAACCAACTTCTGCAATGCTATGACCAATGTAGCCAAAGGGATGAGAGACAACTGCCTCCAACTCAACTCTGACAATTCTGAAGTTCTGATCGTCTGGAAAAGCACGTCCACTTGGGACCACAGCTGCAATACTGCAGAGCTAGGACCTACACCAACACCGACCGACCATGCACGCAACCTCAGCGTTATCCGCAACAGCCAACTGATCATGAAACAACAAGTCAATGCAGTTGCCTCCTCCAGCTTCCACACACTCCGCTTGTTCCGCATAATCTTCAGGTGGATCCCAACCAACACTAGAAAGACCATCATGCAGCCCCTTGTCACCAGTCACCTTGACCACGGCAATGCCTTCTACACCAGCATCTCCACCCAGCTCCTCAGAAAACTCCAGACCATACAGAAAGCTACAGCCAGACTCATCCCGGACCACCCCAAATGTACCCACATTGACCCTCACCTGAGAGACCTCCACTAGCTCCCCATCCAGAAGAGATGTAATTTCAAGAGCCTCACGCATGCCTACAAAGTCCTCCATGACCTAGGACCTGCCTACATCAACCACTGACTGACTTTCCACCAACCCTGTAGATACCTGTGCTCCTCGTCACTCTGCCTTGCACACACTGCCTGCATCAATCGCAGCCATTGCCGTTGCTACTCCTTCTCCTACATCCCTGCCAAGACCTGGAACAACCTTCCGCTCCAGCCTTCAGAAAGAGACTCAAGGACTAGCTCTTCGACAGAGATGCAGCACCCAGATTCCCCTAAGAGTGAGTGTTGCACTTTACAAATGCTGTTTGATTGATTGTCACTCTTTGCTGTATTCTAATTGGGCAGCGCTTGTCATGTGTCACTTTCTTTTCTTTCTGTGGAACATGCACAGATTAATTTAGTTTGATTAGAGCGCTTCTGATGTCCATCAACTGCTCACACTGTGATTCTGTCACTATGTATTTTATTCCGCCATCTGTTATGCTTTTATCCCAACCCCATCTATTTGGCTTTTACCCACACCTCCATCCCACTCCCTTCCCTGTATCTTGAGCTCCTAACCAGCTGCATCTCTATTTTCTTCTAACTGTCCCTGTTTCATCTCCCAACCCACCTTCATTTAATCTACCCCATCCCAACAGACGCAAGAAAAAAAAGTTATACGATGCGGCAGCTTCATAACGCTTTGTTGTGCAGTCACAATTGCATTCACTAACAAAAAGTGGAAAAATAACATTAGCACCAACTGACTCCCTGAAAACCAATGTTGTACTGCACTTTTAAGTTGAAAGAAGAAATATGGCATAGAATATAATATATTAAAGCATGTACAGATGCTTGAGAGGCTTGTGACAAAGACCTGTTTTATTCCTCATCTATAGGTACCATTTATTGAGATGCTTTGAATGGAAACCATGTTAACAATGAAGAGATTCATTTCCTCTTCCAATATAAACTGATGTGAATTACCACTGCTGGATTTCCAATACCTCAGGATTTAGTTTGTAGGGATGCAATACTAATCCACATATTGTACTCCAGTGATTCAACTAATACCTTCTTACTATCAGTTTCATCCCTACCACAACAATCATTGGCAAATCCAATCGGTCCCTCCTATGTGAGATTTATTAGGCTTGTAAATGTTTTTAGCCATATTGTACAGCAACACAGGTGTTGTGAAGCATGGATGAAAGAAATTGAAAAGTGCTATGATGTGATCACTGTTCCCTATAAGGTGCGCGCGAGCGAGCACTCCCGTGTGTGGAGCACGCACACACACAGGACATCCCACGAGAGAGTTCACGCCCCCGCTGTAAAAAAGCGAGCAGTGTGAAAAACAGGCACTTCCTGGATGCGGTGTGCCAGAGCAAGAGTCAGGAGTGCATTTAAGGCTGGCTTGGGGCTTGGGGCTGTTGGCTGTTGGCACTTGCTGTACATTTTTGTTAGTAAAGCGCGTTGTGGGGCAGATTGTGTGCTTTTGTTTAAGTATTCATGTTAATCACAGCCCCTTCACGAGCTGTGATTAACATGAATACTTAAACAAAAGCCCACAATCTACCGTGCACTGCGCTTTACTAACAAAAGAGCACAGCAAGTTTAAAAACACAGCGTGTACTTTCTGGAAGTACACACTGTGTTTTTAAACTTGCTGTACTCTTTTGCTAGTAAAGCGCAGTGAGGGACAGTGGTAGCTCTGTGAAGTTGCTTGCCCGCTGTATGTTTATATGCATATATTTTTTATTTATAATGTTTTATTATTACTTGAGGCTTGCAAGACCTAAAAATGGAGACAGACAAGCTACCTTTAGTATATGGCAGCAGTAGCACTCCATTTCAGCAGACTGACCTTTGCTGCATGCTCCCCCAATTGAAGTCACTGTCTCAACAAGAATAAGGACATGCTCAATTTAGCGAAGTGGCAGCTGTCCATGCCACCTGCTCAACTGGCTTCCAAATTGATATTGACATTCCACAGACAAGTCCCACTTGCATTCCTTCCTTGCTGCATCCTACAGCCATGCTGGAGCAGGGCCACCCTGCCTCACCTCCTCTCTCCTGAAAGACCCTTAAACTTTGCACTGTTGTGCCACCAGCAGCTTCCTCCCTCAGTTAACAGCAGTTTCCTTAGCCCTAATTACCAGTGGCCCAGTATGCCTGTTTTGGCTGAAAGCAGATGGTTCCGGCCAAAACTGGAACAAGTAGCCAATGCGGTAACCCTCAGTTTTCACCCGGTACGAATCTTCAAGGGAGCCATGTGAATTGTTTTCTTGGTAAAATGCTGGGAATTTTTGATTCAGATTCGAAAACTGGTGGTCATCTTGTGATCACTTGGTAAAACCGGAACCTTGTCTTACAGATGCTCCCAGCCCAGTATTGATGATATCGAATGTGGTAATGCCAGGTGTGATATTACCACACCGAGAAAAGATAGGGGTTATCTAGGTCATGAAGCAAACCCAAGACCCATACAGGCACTACGGAAGGGCTGAAACATGTAGACCAATGTGTTACATTCTATCTTTTCCTTGTTGTTATGCATACTATGTTATTTTATGTTCTGCATTCTGATTCCACATAGAATCCTTTGGTAGAACTTCTGGTATCTGAAAGGTCAGTTGCACTGAGCCTTAATGATGACCAGACTGCTCTATGTTGCTGTGCTGCAAATGATATTAAAACTTTTAAAATAATTCTGGACTGAATACTTTCTACAAATTGGCGACGAGGATGGGATGGAAAGATTCATAAAAGACAGTTACAAAGAGGTATTTACTGATTCTTTAGGAAAACTCAAGGAGTACTCGCATCATATTAAACTCAAGAGTAATGTTACTCCTGTCAAGCAAAAGATTAGATCAGTACCAATTAATGTTAGGGAGGAGTTAAAGAACATGTTAGCTGAACTTGTTTCAGAAGGGATCATTGAACCCATCGACTCTTCTGAATGGTTTTCACCCATTGTTTTAGTTCGTAAACCGGACAAAAAAATGAGATTATGTGTTGACTTGAGAGCGCTAAATTCAGGAATTGTTGTGGATTGTCACCCTCTTCCCAATATAAATGAGGTGGTTTCCATGTTAGAGGGTGCAAAAGTATTTCCAACTTTCGATTTGAGGTCAGCATACCATCAAGTTCCTCTTACCGAAGAATCCAAAATGTTAACTGCCTTTATCACGCCACAGGGTTTATACCAGTATACAAGAATGCCTTTTGGGCTAGCCTCGGCGGCCTCAGTGTTTCAGAGAGTCATGTTCAACATTTTCAGGGATGTAGATAATTTCGTCAAGTGTTTTCAAGACGATATATTAATATTTTCTGCCAATGAGGAGGAACATCTGAAACATTTGTCAGAGGTTTGTTCTAGATTAAAAAAAAATGGCCTGACACTTTTCTTTTTTTCTTTTTTTTCTTGGTTTTTCCCCTTTTATGCAAGGAATATAAAAATCATTTTGTACAGTCACAAATCAGGTCATCCATCATAATAATACAGATACAGCAGCAGATACAGGCAAGAAAAAAAAAAGCACAAAGGAAATAAAAAAGCCTAGTCATTATATATCCACATATGAAAAGACCAACATATATAAGTATACTAAAATAAAGAATGTCTGACGATAAACAGTGGGTATCTGTTATTCAACATTAAACCCAGTCAGTGACGGGGGCCCAGATCTTAGCTTCCATTACACTCTTCCTTCTCCCCTTAGTCTTATATATAGCTGATTCCAAGTTATACATAGCAAGCAATCTTGCCCGCCAACTCAGAAAAGACGGAGGGTCAGGATTTTTCGGAGGTCGAAGTGTCCAAGCAAACCTTACCCTTCCCCCTGCTAGATTGCTAAATGCAGATCTCCGACCTTTGACCCTTCCAGCAGCTGTCCATTTTTGTTTGCAAGGCTTTCCATGCGGTCTGTGCAATTCAAAGCAACTCTGGAGAATCACAGCTGAAAGGCAGTCCTGTCCGGTGTGTTTGCCAGTAATTTAAAGGTAGGATAATAACGTCTGCTGGTTTCTGTATACTTATTTTCATTTGTGTACAGTGTGTGGTGTGCAGTAGGTCAGCTGTTTATTCTATACTTGCATGTATACTTTATTGAAGCCTCTGATCAGTTTAAAAATTGCCCTGAGTGGCAGAATTGCTTTTAAAATAGTGACTTTTGCTCAATTTCGACTTTGGTGGTAGGGGCACTTAAAAATGAATAACCTACAATATTTTGGCATATTAGGGATCACCAGGGTATCCTCTAGATATCCCAGAGATGGGGGATCAGAAATGTATAAGGTATACCCTTAAAAAATAGGTTTTTATATGCCTAGATAAAGTGAAATTTCACATTGTACTCCCCACATCATGGTAAAGTGCTACTCAAATCCAACTTTGATGCTAGGAGCTATATATTATTCACAATATGATTATCAGACATTACAAAAGATCAAAAACAATTTTATGGCAATTATTTTTAAGAAACATTTTTTCCCTTCATAGAATCAAAATTCTCCTCCTTTATTTTTTTTATTTTTTTTTTAAACTAATGATCACAAACCCTTTTGATGGTTCCATATATGAAAAGCAAGCCTCATTCCTTTCCTATCACCTTTAAATGTATTCATTTATAATACAAAGCACAGAAGCCTTACTAAAACTGAAAAAGTCTGCGCCACTTTAAAAGGACAGTTATTATTTAACAGCAGAACCACAGATGTACTTATGTAAAAAGGCATTAAGAAAGGAAATCCCTACTTTCAATTTTGTTCTCTGTTATCCAAAATAATGAAACTGGTTTTTTGAAACGTTTAAAATAATGCAGGCCTTTATACCAGTTTTACACTGACTTAAAATGTTGCTGACTCAGCATTCCTGTCTGTGGCCGTGATCAGGAATAGCCATATGCTATTTATGCAGCTGTTGTTTGTCAGCAGGCGTCGAATTTTCACGCCTTTCTCAGGAAAAAACCCTTTGTTATTTGTAATACCCTGACAGAGTTAAATCCCCATTTGCTGTGTCAAACAGCTTCTTTTCAGTTAGTCAGTTTAAACACAGCTGTGTTCTGACCAGCAGGCGTCAACATCTCACGCTTTTCAAGCCAGCACAAATCTATCGTTCTGTAATGTGGTGTTTATTTCAGCACCAGCCAATTCACTCAGATAATATGAATGCCTTTCAATATTAATATATAAGGATAAAACTGTAACATTTAGCATTTTAGTCCTAATTGTGTGAAAGCACACAAATTCGTTTTTTTTTCCTACCTATCTATGAGGCCTATTTTATTCCTATTGAATGTAAATTCTGATTTATCTGTACCAGTGTGGCAATTTGCACATATCTATAATTTCTTACTTTATCAAGTTTAATGGTAGCGTGCAGCTATTTAGCATATGTTACATTATTCATTCCCTAAATTTAAAAAAAATGTAGTTTTTTTAAATGACATTTGCATAACAGAATGACAACAAAAACTAATTTTAGCTCATTCCAGACATTTTCAGAAGGGGGTCATACACTCATAACACACAACACAGCGCGCTTAATGCTAGCCATTCTTACACAAAAAACATAGTCTATTTTACTGAAACAAGCCTACAGACTGTACGCAAAACCAAACTATTTGTAAATACTAATTGTAAGTCATATTTACAAGAAGAGCTCTCAAAAGTAGTCCAAAAGACTTCCATGTTCAAGAAGCCAAAATACACCAAATTCGCCAGTTTTGGCTGGTAGAACACTCAAAAAGTGCTCTGCATATCACCACTTATGAATGTTACTAAGTGCACAGATCAGGATCCGTTTTATGTACATATTTAGTTCCATGGGGTACTTAGTCACCAAGAAAGAAATATCTTTTTACTATATCTAAACCTATTTAGGTATCCCCTCTGAGGGAGTCAACTGAGTATTTACTAAATCCCTATTGGTATCTCCAAAACAGCAACACTTTCTGCGAAGTGTGCTAGAAACAGGCATGCCAAAAATAGTGCAGAATATGCAGTATTATAATCAAAGTAGCGCTTAAGGTACTCTTCGTACGTTGCGCTGTTCAAACAATTTCAAATAGAGAAAAATCTCCTCATTACCTGCCTATATGTATTGCAATACATATATAATTACCAAACAGATTCCAAAATTGGCCAATCATACAAACAAAGCCACAGTAAGTGTTACTAAAACTACCTTACCAATCAAAGGCATCAAACCAACAGCAAGTGCCGCAAAACGGCTCTTACCAATCAAATGGTGTCCAGGTTCCAACTGCCAAGTTCTCAAATCGACCAAATGGTCACTGCACGGCGAATCAACAAAAGAGATCTCAGTCAAGGACCGGCGCCGCCGGGATGGTCAGATCAGAAAGAAAGGAAAACGCCATGGGTGCCAAGACTCAGGTCTCCTCAGGCAGCGATCGCGTCCAAGAGCGAGATTCCAATCCTTCATCTCGACCAGTCCTTCGGGCATCCGAGTCACTGATGAGTCCCACGTTGGAAGCGCCAATTTGTAGTAGTGAGCCTCAGCAAGGCCTACCAGTGCTTAGGGGTTCACCCTTCTCTGCACAGAGTCCTCAGACACTTAGGAAGAAGTTGGCATAGAAACTGGAATAAGAAAGACAGAGTTTATTAAACCTCATGAGGTGGAGCTAAATTCGCACATCACCCTTCAGTAATGCATGAAGTAGCACACTGAATGGAAGGACCATGGTCCTTTTATACCCACACAGGGGCTCAAATGAAGGCGGTACAAACACAAATGCTGGTTTTAGATACATATAAGGTCATACAGAAAATGCACAGTCGACAAGTGGGTGGAGCTAACAGTTTCTACTTCTAGTAGACACATCCTGACATTTATAAACTCGGAACAGCTGCAAGCTCAACTGAGCATGTGCAAAGCAAGAGGAACTAAATATAACTTGTCTCTAGGCAGATTTCAAGAGCAGTTAACAGGAAGGTAGGACAGAGCACATGGTGAGCACATGGCAGCACATGGCAACCAAAATGGCTGCCAGAAATACAAAATGGATTCCACAAAGCGGACAATTTAGCCTCTAAATACAGGCTGTCTTTAGCCAATGCTTAACTTAAGTGCTGCCAAATTACAACACATGGGCCTCAAGAAATACATGTAGTTCTTTATCCACATTAAGCCCCTGTTCCACTGCACACAGCTTAATAATCCAATGGGTTTCACGCTGCCTTAATCTAAGTGTTCTATTCCCACCTCTAGGGAGAGGTTTTACTTGTTCTAAGCCATGGAAGCTGATGTTTAACATTTCATTGCCCCGGTGCCCCTCATGAAAGTGCAAAGCAATGGGATGATTGGGAGTATTGTTACGTATTGCTCTGACATGCTCTTGAATTCTTTCTTTCAAGGGCCTGACTGTACTTCCCACATATATCAAATCGCAGATGCATATAATACAATACATGACAAACTTAGTCTTGCAATTGATGAAAGAACAGATCCTAAATTCTTGAAACTGGTAATTTTGTCAATTGCAAAGCAACACACCCAACATGATCCACATTTGTAGAAACCCACTGGAGGTGCGGGTAACCAAGAGTCCCTCTTGGGGGCTGGTACAAAGCTGGGACACAGATGCTGTCTTAGTGTTTTTCCTCTGCCGTGAGTCAACAGGGGCTTGCTCCCAATAACCTCTTTTAGTGTGTCATCCTGAGTAAGTAGATGCCAATGTCTTCTGAGAATCTTACATACTTCTGTACTTAAAACAGAATAGGGAGTGATCAGTGCAATCTTTTTCCTGTTCCGGTTCTTGGTCTTGTTCTTACTCTTTAGTAGGGACATCCGTTTCACTTTGTTAACCCTGTGTCATGCTTGCATCAGTAGCTCCCTGTTGTATCTTCTATCCAGGAATCTATTCTCAACCTTATCTAGTTCATGATCCAAGACCCTTTCTTCACTACAGTTTCTTTTGATTCTGAGCATCTCCCATACGGGATTGCCTTGATCTGTGATGATGGATGAGCACTACTAGCGTGTAGAAGTGAATTACAGGCTGTAGGTTTCCTGTAGGGCAATGTCACAGGCTTGTTGTTATGCACCTCTATGCTCACATCAAGGTAATTGATTTTGGCTGCACTCTGCTCCTTGGTAAAAGTAATGTTGTATATGTTATTATTGAGGTACTAGAAAAAAGTTTCCAAAGCTCCTGTGGTGCCAGACCACAGCAAAATGACATCGTCAATATATCGACCCCAAAATTGGATATTTTCAAACCTTTCTGCAGCATTCTCTCATTATGTTTAAGTTCAAACCAACCCATGTAGAGATTGGCATATGAGTGCGTACATTTTGCCCCTATAGCCAAACCCTGAGTTTGACTGAACCAGTTACCATTGTGTGTGAAGCAGTTGTTCTCAAGAACTAATAAGATCATCTCTAATACCATGTTGGTATGTTCAAACAATTCCGCAGGACGGGAGTCTGGGAAGTGTTGTACTCCCTTCATGCCCAAAGTAGTCAGAATGCAAGGGGAGAAGGAACACACATCAAGTGTCACAAGTAGGTGTCCTGTTACCCATTCGACATCCGCTGGTTGGCTTAGCAGGTCACGAGTGTCCTGTAAGTATGATGGTAAATTCTTCACTAGTGGTTTTTATTCTTCTATTCTTGTTTTTGATCCTTTCTGGTGGAGGATAGTGATCTGTGTGTAAATACTAAATATGGTGCCATCATTCTCATGTGTGCAATGGATTTCTTTTGCACTCAACCTTCTATTTGGTCTGCAGAGGAGTTTTACCCACTAAGCATTTACTGCAACAAATCTTTAAATTACCTTCTTAGCCCTTCACGCAGTCGTCTTCATGCTGCTGGCTTTTTCACATGGTGGGGGTTATTTCGGGATACCCACTTGGGTATTCTCCCACTGTTGTACAAGATGTGTAATGCCAATGTAATAGGTTTTTTCCAGGCTAGGTAAAGTCCGGGCAACAAAACACGTGTCGGATGCAGTGTTTTGGATGTCTTTACCGTTGACTTTAATTGTGAAGTAAAAGAAGATAACAACATTCAGTGGATGGGATTGATTTATTGCCAGCAACCTCTTTACTCAGTACGAGTTGGACTCTCATAATACCAGGACCTGTGTGTGCTTGTTTGCTTGTTTTTCATAGTATACCTGCGGATACTTTTACAGTACCAGGAGTTGGGCCATGAAGTAGGTCGCTGAGGAGGACAGGTCGCCAATGAAACCCACCAGGTTATAATAGAGTTGAAGTAAAGCATCCTCCTACCTGTGGATACTTGTACAGCGCCAGGAGTTGGGCCATGGAGTAGGTCGTTGATGAGGACAGGTCGCCGATGAAACCCACCAGGATGCCATTGCTCTGGCACCTGTAGTTTGGCACTGGCTCACTTTGCTGGGACATGATGCTCAGGGTGCTCTGAAGAGCTTTTATCTCACTAGCACAGGAGTCAAATAAATGGTACCCCAGTGTGAGGTTTGGTAAAAGTGCAGGGTTTCTGTTAATCTCCTCCACGGCATAGATGAAGGCCAGGCCCTGCAGAATATGCTGAAATGAACCCCTAAAGAGCAGGAAACACATGAGAACAGTGCAGCTTTGTTACTGCTTTAAACATGAGCAGAGAAACAAGAATATATAGAAACAAACTGTGTGTAGGAGGCACTTGATGTTGTGTTGTAAGAAGCCGGTCATTTCAAGAGTAGTGCTGCAGCTTCCCTTGCTCTTTCTGCTTCATCCTAGGCTCTGATAAGCTGAATGTGGGGGCTTCTACCCGCTGTATGCGGCAGCTGATCACCTCAACATTCCCCTTTCCGTATGAGAGATTCTGGGAGGAATCTGCCCCTGAGCCACCAGCGCACCACCCTGCCCCATAAAAAACATAAAGCATCTCTGGAAGGTGCAAGACAAGGAGCCACAACATCACCACACTTGAAAGAAGACTGGCGAAACAGCCACTGCTGTCATAACTAGGACCATGGAAAAGGAACCTGCCAGTTATGCTGGATCTCTACACCTAGTAGGGGCCAGTCCCTCTCTAAATCCCACCCCTATGTACATGCTATGAAAGTAGTCCTTCAACTTCACTACTGTGTATGGTCCTGCGTTGGAGCATATCTAGTACAGTACCAGCAATAGCACCAACATAAGTACCAACACCTTAACCAAAACTAACACCAGCAACATCAACAACAACATCAATAACTGCAACAAAACCAACACCAACACCACCAACACCAGCAACATCAGCAACAACATCAATACCTGAAACAAAACCAACACCTGCACAAAACCTAATACCAACACCATCAACACCAGCAACATCAGCAACAACATCAATACCTGAAACAAAACCAACACCTGCACAAAAACTAACACCAACACCATCAACACCAGTAACATCAGCAACAACATCAATTCCTGCAACAAAACCAACACCTGCACAAAAACTATCACCAACACCAGCACCGAAATCAGCAACAACTTACTCAAGGAAATTTCTAATATAGGGTTAAAGGAATAAGAACTGTGCTCATTAGTGGTATCAAATATACGCATTATAATATCACCCTAATCATGTTTTTACGTATAAATTAGGGTTTCTGGCCCAGTAGGTTGGATGTTATAAGGTCCATGGCTCACTATAGCTTGTTTATTTTTAAGAAGAGGTTACAATAATAAGCTTCTATCTTATGATTTTATGCTTGGTGAAATGTGATGGAAAAAAAAAGAAATAAGAAGAAGGTCTGTGATTCTCCAACCCAGTGCCCTACCTATGCTGGTGGCAGTAGGGCTAGTTTCATTGATTTTATGTTAATATGAAGGAGCTTCACCATGCTTGTTTATGATTTCATGCTGGAACCTAATTGTGCCAGTTTTCACAACCCCCTCATTGTTTCCCTAAATTTAAAGATCCAGGTGGGGGAGGGCGAAGAACGCCCGATCCATTATCACCCAAATAAAGGAGTTAGATTAAATTAGGGTCAGATAAATCCTTCCAAGTTTGAGGAAGATATTATTAAAGAAAACTACCTCTCAATAATGGTGCATTTGCAGTTAGATTCTTCCCCAGCTGACCTTGTCCGAGAGTCTTGGTCACTTTGTTCTGATGTAGCCAAGAGGTTGATTAGGAGCGTCCATCATAGGGAACCCCAAGAGGCCCGTGGTTCAACTGAGAATGTTCCAGGGCCCATAAGGAACTAAAAAGGGCCCTTTGTGCAACTCCCTGTGACAGACCTAATTAAGGCCGCTAGGCATGACTATCGTGATAGGAAGTAGAAAAGCAGAATTGAGGAGAAGATCTGGAGAGAGCAGGATCTCTAAAAGACACCAAAGATTTTTGGGAAATTATCAACCGCCCTCTATCTACTGAAGAAGTGAGACAGGTGGACTTAGTGGTCCCGGGGGAGGCACGGGAAGCCCATTTCTCTGCCATTTTTAACCCGCAGCATAAGAGGATAGAGGAGAACCCAAGGGATCTGCCTGTAGATTTAACTATAGCTACCCAACTCAGTTTATCCATTACAGTATCTGAAGTCGAGGAGGCTTTAGAACAAGGGTCCTGCCTGAAAGCCCCAGGACCAGATGGGGTGCCCCATGACCTATTTTAAAGTAACCTTTAACCGTTGGCACCACAGGGGTCATATCTAAAAGCAATATGGCTTCAGGAGGGGGTTGGGCACGACTGAGCAATTTCTCAATCTGTCCCTAATTATTAACATGTACGTGAAGGCCAGGAAGGACTCTATCCACCTGGCCTTCATGGACTTGTCCAGTGCCTTCGACACCGTCAATCGGGACAAATTGTGGGCCATGATGGAAATCATGGGAGTTGAAAAAGCACTGGTGTCCCTCGTCCACAGGTCACACTCTAATACCACAGTCGCCATAAGATATGGCACCCAAGGGGAAAAAACCAAACCCGATTGCTTCAACAGAGGGCATCCGGCAAGGGTGTATCTTAGCCCCGTTCCTGTTCCTAATTTACACAAATGGTTTGGAGGCCTTTTTGTTAAGCAGGGAGCTTGACTTTCCTAAAATTCGTAGCAAATCTGTCCCTTTATTATCATATGCCGACGACAGAGTGTTAATGGCAATGACAGCTCATAGTCTCCAGATATCCCTCGAAGCTTTTATTGATTTTATGTCATCACCTGATTTAAAGGTCAATTTTATCAAATCGTACATCATGGTATGTGGCACAAAGTCCACAAAAACTAAAAATGTTGTTGTACGGGGCAAGAGAATAGAAAAGGTAGATAATTTTACATATCTGGGGATGTTAATTAATAACCATATCAATTGCAAATCACTTTTAACAGAAAGAGACCATCACACAAGGAAGGCCTGGATCGACTATTTCGATTTGCATGTAAATTAGGACACAAGCCTGCAAGGGAATTAATCACTCTATATAAAGCTAAATGGCTCTCTATTGCAACCTATGGGGCAGGAGTGTGGGGACATTACAAAAGTCGTCAATTACAAGTATTGGAAAATACATTCACTAAAAGATTATTGATGACCCCGAACAGTGCCTCCACTTTCTTCTGTCACAAAGAACTGGGACTAGAGTGTATAGAGGACCACATAGTTAGTGCCCCTTTGTTTCTATGGGCAAAAATGTGGCTGTCAGAAGACTTGGGGGCACATGCATCATTGTTTTAGGCGGTCGCAAAGGGGCAGATTCGCAGAATCAGCCCCTTTGCAACCCCAATTTTTTCATTTGGGATGCATCATCCCAAAAGCAAAAATCGCTATTTAAGTAATCACAAAATATGCGATTACTTAAATTGCAATTGCATTTAGGGTATCGCAAATTGCAATTCCCTAAATGAAATGCAACAACAACAAAAAAAAATTAGCGATTTCGCTTTTAAGAAACGCAAATTACCATCCACTTAAAGTTGATGGTAATTTGCGAAATCTCTGAAAAATGCACAAAAGTGCCCTTTTCAAAGTTCTATGTTGCACACAAACATGCCCTTGAGGCATGTGTGTGTGCAACATGTTTTTTAATTGCACTTTCAGGGGTGCATAAGGGTGTCCTTTTGGCACCCTTGCACCCTTGAAATTGCATGTGCAATTTGCGAGCACCTATTTGGTACTCACAAATTGTGCATGCGATTTCCATTGATTCCTATTGGCCTGTAGGCCCATAGGAATGAATGGGAAGCCATTCCTTATTTGCGACTCGCAATTTGCGAGTCGCAAATAAGGAAAGTGTAGGAATCGCACATTTTTTTGTGATTCCTACATGCATAAGGAATTGCTATTCCTAAATTGCGATTTCTTAAAAATCGGAATTTAGGAATCGCACTTCCTAAGTTTGATGCATGTGGCCCTTGGCCAGATGTATCAAGCGTTTTCCTGTTTGCAAACGGGGAAAAGCCTTTTGGGATGTATCATCCCAAAAGGCATTAGCAAAATAGGGACTGACAAATTTTGCGATTACCTATTTTGCGAATGATTTAAGAAATCGCAATTTGCGATTCCTTAAATGCTATGCAGGAAGCAAAAAAAAATTGCGACCTGGCTTTAAGGAATCGCAAATTACCACCAACTCCAAGTTGGTGGTAATTTGCGAATTCCAAGAAAAATTCATTTTTTTGCATTTTTCTAGGTGCCATGTGGCGTACATACATGCCCTTAGGACATGTATGTGCGCCACATGTGCACACATCTATATTTCAGGGGTGCAACTGAGTGTCCATTTGGCTCTCTTGCACCCTTGAAATTGCATGCGTAAGTTGCGAGTACCTATTGGGAACCCACAAATTGTGCATGCAGATCCCATTCATTACTATGGGCCTCTAGGCACATAGGAATGAATGGGAAGCCATTCCTTATTTGCGACTCGCAATTTGCGAGTTGCAAATAAGAAATATGTAGGAATCACAATTATTATTGCGAAACCTACCCACATTGCATTTTGCGATTCCATAATAGCGTATCAGTAAAATTCGCTATTACAGAATCGCAAAATCCAATATTGATACATCTGGGCCTAGATTTAATTTAAGTAGATTTTGTTTATGCACAGTGCACTTTTTGCTGGCATTTCGACGCCAAAGTGGGTTGGCTGATAAGCTCATGGCTTGTTCGTGTGATGACTCTACAAGCCAAAGCACTATGCACTTTGTTCTATTTTGCACCTTATATAAAATTGCGAGGAGTACATTTTTAGCCTCATTATTAAATATAAAAAAAATATTAAGGAAAATTCGCCCCTGCACATACATTGATGGTTTTAATTTCTTGCTCACTCTGGCCACCCTGATATCTGCATCGCGATAGCCAATTATATAAAACTTTCTATGGCAATCAGAAAGCGCTATGAGTAAAAGTTGCTGAAAATGAACAGTTTAATAACATGATGTTTCAAACCAATCACTGTATGTAATGAATTTTATACTGTCAGAATCTTATGGATTTTATTGCGTGTGATTGTTCTATAAACTGTGATCATTGTATTGCTAAAACTGTTATGGTTCTTGGAACCAAAACAAAGTTAGACTTGACTTGAATAAGAGGGTCAACGCCGCTAGTACTGGGAAAAATGAATTATTTATGGTTTTAAAAATGTGTTGTTTTTAGAGCTGCTATATTAAATTTGTGATTGTGAATGTTAATCAAGAATAAGTTAATAGTGTATATGATGAACGTTAAGTTTTAGAAAACCAGCAAATTTAACTTAAAATGTTTAACATTTGGGAGGCATCTAATGAACGGTGACATTTTATACAATTGTATACATTTTTAAAATGTAATCAAATTGTTTTATGCTAGTTTTGTATTGTAGACTTATATCTATGAAATTCATGTTGTAGTGTTTTTTTTAAATAACTAAATACAATACAGACATTCATTCACAGTAACAACACTAACAACACCATCAACAACACCGACCACAACACTGCACCAACACAGTCAGCAAAACTAAAACCTGCACCATAACTGACCTCAACACCAGCACTGCCACCTGCAAAAGCACCAGCAACCACACCAACACCTGCACCAACACTAACATCAGTACCAAAATCAGTAACACCAGCAAAACCAACTCCAACATCAGCATCAACACCAGCACCAACACTGCACCAACACAGTCAGCAAACCTAAAACTTGCACCATAACTAACCTCAACACCAGCACTGCCACCTGCAAAAGCACCAGCAACCACACCAGCGCCTGCACCAACACTAACATCTGTACCAACATCAGTAACACCAGCAAAACCAACTCCAACATCAGCATCAACACCAGCACCAACACTTGCACCAAAACCAACAAGAACAGCACAAGCATCAACACCAGTAACAAAGCCAGTACCAACTGCTGCAACCCATACACACTGAAACAAGGAGCACAAAACCTACAACTGTAAAATGATGGGGCATATGTACAAGGAAGTGACGGAGTGAGGCGTTAGCCGTCATGTCTTAACGCCTCACTCCGCCACTTCAGAAACGCAAGGCTGCACCATATTTACAAGGATATGGTGCAGCCTTGCGTTTCCCCCTATGCTGGCGCTACACTTAGCAGTGTAGCGCCAACACAGGCACCCTTGCACCATAGTGCAAGGGTGTCTGCATGCATGGGAGCATTGTTTGCGTGTAGGACGGTCCCCCTTCCTGCACATAAAGAATCCTGAAATGCCATTGTGTCACTTCTATGCGTGCTACTTAATGCAGCACACATGGAAGGTTCAAAATGTCATTATTGTTTTAATGATTTTTTATGTGCAGGAAGGGTCACCTTCCTACACATAAACAATACAAGGCGTTTTGCTTTTCCATGTGTGGTGCACAATGCAGCACACATGGAAAAAGCAAAAATAAGGAGAAATAAAGCATGTCACCTCGTTTTGGGAACTTAAGACTTAATTCTGGCGCTGCCTCCTATTTACGCTGCCCATGTACAAAGGGGGAAGCATCACAAACAATGGGCGTTGCGGTGGAATGCCCACGGCAACACCCATTGCCCACCCCTTTCACGCTAAGCATAGCGTGAAAGGGGGCCTTTTTTACAAGGCATTGGTAAGCCACGTTAAAAGGCCTAACACTGCCTTGTAAATAAGGGGAGACCCCTATCTCCACCACAACGTCACTGAATGCGATGTTGTGATGGCGATGGGGGCTTGTACATATGCCCCATAGTCTGCAGATAATTGAGATTAATCATGTAGAAACAAAAATATAAATACATCTATCAAAGGTTACTGGTTTGGTGGTATGCAGTACACGTTTTTGTTTAAAAATAGCAATTAAAATACAAGCATTGACAAAGCCAATAAGTCTGATCTTCTGGGAGTCCATCCCCGGATATTTTCGGCATATCTTATACTTAAATGACCATATCATCATGGGGGACATGTTGAAAGCAACATATCAGTGATCTTGGGTATTAAAGCAAAATCCATTTAGAGCTAGCCACCCATGTGAGTACAGTTGGCCATCTTTGAATGTTTTAGCATATTATATCATAGGTCTACTCTTCCCAGATAGACATGTTTAATACCACAGCCTACAAAAAGCCTGCTCAAGGCAAAAAAAATGTGGCCTTTTAGAATCAATTTTTTTTGTATATGTTGTTTTGTGGACAGGTGAGTGGGTGAATTCCAATTGTTTGAAAAATGTGTTGAAACATGCATAACTTAGTAAATGGTTGAATGAATGGAGGAGTGAAAGTGAGCATGGGTGAGTGCTTGAACGCCTGGTTGGAAGAATGGAATGAATCGGTGAGTGATTGAGGAGAGAGGATGTAAGAGAGAGGCTTCTGATTAAGGTAGTGGGTGCAGGTAGAAATAATGAGGACATGCATAAGACTTAAGAAGAAACCCAAGAGTGCCCATGTGGTGGAGAATAGAAGTATTGGAATAGAAACAGTGGGATGAGACAGATGGGGACATGTGGTGGAGAGCATAGGCAGTGGGATACATAGAGTGGGATGACTCAGATGGTGGCATGTGGTAGGGAACAGAAGCAGTGGGATACATACAGTGGGATGGCACAGATGGGGCATGTGGTTGAGACAAGTGGCAGTGGGATACACACAGTGGGATGACACTGATGGGGGAATATGGTTAGGAACAGAAGCAGTGGGATACATTCAGTGGGATGACACAGATGGGGCATGTGGTGGAGAACAGGAGCAGTGGGATACATACAGTGGGATGACACAGGTGGGGCCCTGTGGTTGAGAATAGGAGCAGTGGAATAAATACAATGGGATGATACAGATGGGGCCTGTGGCTGAGAACAGGAGCAGTAGGATACATACAGTGGAATGACACAGATGAGGACATGTGGTAGAGAACAGGAGCATGTGCTTGAGAACAGGAGCAGTGGGATGAGACAGATGGGGCATACGGTTGAAATCAGAAGCAGTGGAATATATATCAGTGGGGTGAATGGTGGGGGCATCTGGTTTGAAACAGAAAAAGTGGTTGAAATCAGAAGCAGTGGGATATATACAATGGGATGACACAGAGGAAACATGTGGTGGAGAACTGAAGCAGTGGTATACATACAGTGGGATGACACTGATGGGGACATGTGGTGGAGACCAGAAGTAATGGGATCGATACAGTCGGATGACACAGATGGGGGATTGTGTTGGAGAATAGAAGCAGTGGGATGAAACAGATGTGGCATGTGAATGAATGAATTAATGAGTTTAGATTTATAAAGTGCCTGGTTACTCCAAGGGATTGTCCCCGCGCTAAGCAATACCAGGGACTGGCAAGACAGTGGCAGGTGGGCTTCTACCTCTGTCTAAAGAGCCAGGTCTTCAGAATTGTGCGGAAACTTGACTCAGAATTCAAGTCTTATGTTAGTTGGCATAGAATTCCATAGCCCAAAAGAGCTGCCCCCCAGTCGTGCCCGACGTACTCTGGAAATTGCTGCCAGCTCTGCTTCTCCGGGTCTAGGTGCTGTGGAAGGAGAGTAAGCCTTGATTAGGGGAAGAGATAACTGGGACCCCTCCAATACATTATCCTGTGCATGAAACACAGAGCTTTAAATGAGATTATGTGTTTAACTGGGAGCCAGTAAAGTTCATCCAAACCGTGGCTGATGGAAGACCATTTTGGTAATGTAAGAAGCACCCAGGCTGCAGCGTTTTGTACTCTTTGCAGCATTGCCAGCCTGCCTCTTGAACTACCCAAGTAGAGTACATTACAGTAGTCGAGCCGCGACACTAGCAAGACCTGCACTACTGTTTTTTGTGCTGCAGCTGGTATTAGCCTCAGAAACTTCTTTAACAGTCTCAGCACCCCGAAGCATAAATGTCCAGTAAATGCCCAGTATGTGTAAAGCGTGAACAATTACCCAAAGGTGTCAAGGTGCTGGGGGCCATCGGGAAGATTAAGTGAGGTATTGCCCAGAGTCACATGGTGCTGGGCTGATCTTCCGCCGGCACCGGGTATCAAACCGTGAGCCCCCCAGTTCCCGAGTCAGTTGCCCTGGCCGCTGCACCACACCTCTTCCACTAGCATATGCCCACTGTGGCCCTGATCTGACTTTCAAAAGATGAATGTGCATCATAGAGGAAGCCTAGATTTTTCACTTTGGGTTTTAGGCTCGGGGTAGGGCCCAGGTCTGCCGGTCACCATGTCGAGGACCAAATAGAGGGCTGTTTCCCCAACACCAGCACCTCTGTTTTCTCTGCATTTAACTTCAGGCAGCTAGCCTTCATCCATGTCGAAATGGTCAGCAAGACATAGTTTAAAATTTGCTGCCGACCTATCATCATTGTTAGCTAGTGTGATAATAAGCTGAGTGTCATCAGCATATGGCACCATCTTCACTCCATGGCCCTCAATAATATCGGCCAGTGGGCGCAGGTAAAGGTTAAAAATATTAGGGCTCAATGCCGACCCCTGAGGCACTCCCCGCTGTAATGAGATAATGTCAGAGGTGTAAGGCTTCTGAATTACCTGGAACAAGGGCCCCTCAAGGAAGTCTGCAATCCAGTCAAAAAGTCCACCCTTTAAACCCTGTTTCCACAGTCAATCCTGTAACACAGTGTGCGAGACTGTATCGAATGCTGTGCTAAGATCCAGCATGATAAGAGCCCCTGTTTTCCCTTCGTTGGCGACCCTGCGTAGTATCTCTAAGGCATGTGGTAGAGAACAAAAGCAGTGGGATACATAGAGTGAGATTACACAGATGGGGGATGTGGTGGAGATCTGAATCAGTAGGACACATACCGTTGGATGACACAGAAGAGGAAGGGGTGGAGAACAGAAGTAGTGGGATACTTACCATCAGATTACACAGATGGGGCAGGTGGTGGAGAACAGAAGCAGTGGGGTATATACAGTGGTATGACACTGATGGGGCATGTGGAAGGTAACAGAGCAGTGGGATACATACAGTGGGATCACACAGATGGGGCATGTGGTAGAGAGCAGAAGCAGTGGAATAGATACAGTGGGATGACACAGATGGGGCATGTGGTTGGGTATGGAAGCAGTGGTATCCATACAGTGGGATGACACAGATGGTGGCATGTGGTGGAGATCAGAAGCAGTGGAATACATACAGTTGGATGACAAAGATGGGGGCATGTGGTTGGGAACAGAAGCAGTGGGAAACGTACAGTGGGATGACACAGATTGGGCATGTGTTGGAGAACAGAAGCAGTGGGATTCAGACAGTGGGATGACACAGATGACAGCATGTCATATAGACAGTAGCAGTGGGATACATACAGTGGGAAGGCACATGTGAGGCATGTGGAGGATAATAGAAGCAGTGGGAAACATACAGTGGTATGACACACCTGAGGGCATGTGGTAGAATACAGAAGCACTGGGATACATACAGTCGGATACGTATATGGGGCATGTGGGATACATACAGTGGGATGACACAGATAGAGAAATGTGGTAGCAAACAGAAGCAGGGGGATACATACAATTGTATTATACATATGGGGCAAAGGGTTGGGAACACAAGCAGTGGGGTACATACAGTGGGATCACAGAGATGAGGGCATATGGTTGGGAACAGAAGCAGTGGGGCACATACAGTGGGATGACACAGATAAGGCATGTGCTGGAGAAAAGAGGCAGTGGGATACAGACAGTCGGATGAAACTCATAGGGGCATGTCACATAGAACAGAAGGTGTGGGATATATACAGTGGGATGACACATACGAGGCATGTGGAGGAGAAAAGAAGCAGTGGAAGACATACAGTGGGATGACACTGATGGGGGCATGTGGTGTAAAACAGAAGCAGCGGGATACATACAATGGGATGTCACATATGGGGTATGTGGTGGAGAGCAGAAGCAGTGGGATACATGTAGTGAGATAACAGAAATGGGACATGTGGTTGGGAATAGAAACCATGAAATACATACAGTGTGATGACACAGATGGGGGCATGTGGTGGAGAACAGAAACAGTGGGATACATACAGTGGGATGACACAGATAGGGATATGTAATGGAGAACAGAAGCAGTGGGATACAGACAGTGGGATGAGACAGATGGGTACGTGTGGTGGAGTACAGAAGCAGTAGGATACAGAGAATGGGGTGACAGATGAGGCATATGGTGGAGAACAGAAGCAATGGGATACAGACAGTGGGATGACACAGATGGGGGCATGTGGCTGAGAAAAGGGGCAGTGGGATACATACAGTGGGATAACGCAGATAGGGGCATGTGGTTGGGAACAGAAGCAGTGGGATACAGACAGTGGGATGATGAATATGGGGGCATGTGGTTGGGAACAGAAGTAGTGGGATACATACAGGTGGATGACACGGACACGGGTATGTGTTTGAGAACAGAAGCAATGGTATACATAACATGGGATGATACTGATGGGGGCAGGTGGTAGAAAACAGAAGCAGTGTGATACATACAGTGGGATGAAAGATGGGGGCATGTGGTTGGGAACAGAAGCAGTGGGATACATACAGTGGGATGAAATATGGGGGGATGTATTTGGGAACAGAAGCAGTGGGATACATACAGTGGGATGACACAAATATGGGCAGGTAGTGGAGAACAGAAGCAGTGGGATTCATACAGTGGGATGACAGATGGGGGCATGTGGTGGAGAACAGATGCAGTGGGATACATACAGTGGGATGACAGATGGGGGCATGTGGTTGGGAACAGAATCAGTAGGATACATACAGTGGGATGACACAGATGAAGCATGCGGTTGGAGAAAGCAGCAGTGGGATTCATACAGTGAGATGACATAGATGGGGGTATGTGTTTGAGAACAGAAGCAGTGTGATACATTGAGTGGGATGACACAGATGGGGCATGTGGTTGGGAAAGAAGCAGTTGGACACATAGAGTGGGGCAACACAGATGATGCATTGGTTAGGGAAAGAAGCAGTGGGATTCAAACAGTGAGGTGACATGGATGGGGTTATGTGGTTGAGAACAGAAGCTGTGGGATATATATGTTGGGATGACACAGATGGGGGCATGTGGATGAGAACAGAAGAAGTGGGATACATGCAGTGGGAGACACAGATAGGGGCTTGTGCATGAGAACGGAAGCAGTGGGATTCACACCGTAGGATATTACAGATGGGGGCATGTGGTTGATGACATAATCAGTGGGATACATACAGTGGAATGAAACAGATGGAGCATGTGGTGGGGAACAGAAGCAGTGGGATACATACAGTGGATTGACACCGAGAGGGCATCTGGTGGAGAACAGAAGCAGTGGGATACATACAGCGGGTGTGACAGATGGGGGCATGTGGTTGAGAACAGAAGCAGTGGGATGACACAGATGGGGGCATGTGGTAGAGAAGAGAAGCAGTGGGATACATACAGTGGGATGACACAGATGAGGCATGTGGTGGAGAACAGAAGCAGTGGGCTACATACAGTGGGATGACAAAGATGGGGCATGTGTTTGGGAACAGAAGCAGTGGGATACATACAATGAGATGACACAGATGGGGCAGGCGGTAGAGAACATAAGCAGTGGGATGACACATATGGGAGTATGTAGATGTGAAAAGAAGCAGTGGGATGCAGAGTGGCAGCCTACACAGGTAAGAGCGGTGGGATGGGCGTGAGAGAAGTCGACAAACAACTGGATTAGTAACATTAAATAAACAAATAAATAAAACCACTTACCTTATGGAATTATAGATGTGGGCATGTCGTGGAGAACAGAAGTGGTTGTATACAGACAGTGGAATGACACAGATGGGGCATGTGGTCGGGAACAGAAGCACTGGGACAAATAGAGTAGGATGACACAGATGGAGCAAGTGGCTGACAACAGAAGCTGTGGGCTACATACAGTGGGATGATAGATAGGGGCATGTGGTGGAAAACAGAAGCAGTGGGATACATGCAGTGGGATGGCACAGATAGGGCATGTGGTTAGGAACAGAAGCAGTGAGATACATACAGTGGGATGACACAGAAGGTAGTATGTAGTGGAGAAAAGAAACAGTAGGATAATTCGGTGGGTTGACAGCAGCATGTGGTGAAGAACAGAAGCAGTAGGATACATACAGTGGGACGACACAGATGTAGTGGGATCACACAGATTGGGCATGTGCTAGAGAATAGAAGCAGTGGGATACATACAGTGGGATGACAGTGATTAGGGCATGTGCTGGAGAACAGAGGTGGTGGGATAGATACATTGGGATGACAGATGGGGCATGTGGTTGGGAACAGAAGGAGTGAGATACACACAGTGGGTTGTCAGATGGGGGCACATGGTTGGGAACAGAAGCAGTGGGATACATACTAAGCCCGGGTGGTAAACTCTGCTCCGCTTGCGGAGTTTGCAAAATTCGGGCACTATGCGCTCCGCGGTGGAATGTGGAATTCCTGAATTCCACCATTCGGGCATGAAGCAGAGTTTTTTTCCGTTCGTGCGCTCAAGTTATCATTTGGCGCTCAACTGTGTGTGCCAAAACTCTCGGGCCGCTTTCCAGCATGTGCAAGACTTCTCACACTGCTAGCGAGCTCCTGCAAGACTTTGTGCTAACTCACACGGCTTCCAGCCATGAGGGCACCAATCTAACAGAGCGGATGGGATCACTGACAGAATATCGATTACAAGAATATCAACCTACAACAATATCGAAGTAAAAATATAGAATGCCAAAATATCGAATCCCTATCTACAAACAGGTAAGTACAAAAATATCGAATCCAAAATATAGTTGTAAAGAATATAGGGGCCCATTACGATGGCGGGCGGAAGCACCACCGCCGTGCTGGCGGATGCAAAAAGCACCAGTTACCGCCGGCACGCAGCAGTCCACACGCCCGTCCAATTACGATGCGAAAAGTAGGCCAAACACCGCCGGCAAGCCAGCAACACCGTCCGCCATCAAAGTGCGCCCGTACACGTAGCAGCGCAGCCCAACTGACACACACCGTCCGACGAAATCACGTCCCGCCCGGCGTATAAATTACGATGCCGCAAACAAACGGCTCCCACGGCTAAGAGACACCGTACGACAAACCGAAGCGGTAACACGGACGCCGAGCACGGACAACGAAGAAGCGGCACCCCGAGCATGAATCCAGCACTGCAGGCCCTTCCCATGCTTCTGCTGATGCACCACCAAGGACGCAACGTACCGCGGAGACGCAGGTAGGCACACACACAACAAGTGCACGCAAACAGCGCACACAGTGCAAGGGCGGAAAAAGCGGACAACCCCCCACCAGCGCGTGTACACTACACATCCACCATTGCATCCACATATGACACACAGGCCAAATCGTAACATCGCGGAACACATGTGTACACACCACCTGGGACTAGGAACCAACCACCCCGTCACGGCCCCAAAGCGCCGATGACGCCGCCACACATGCGCACAACGCAGAGGCCAACCGCAGCGCCATGCATGCGTCGCACACAGACACAGGGACACAACCAAGCAGCACACACATCAGCCCCACCCCGAACGCACATGACACGTGACAGGCCTGCCACAGACATGTCCCCAACGCCCAATTCACGGACAACACCCAACGCCACACAACCGACGCACACATGTCAGTGAAGTCACGCAACAGCAGGACACACCCCAGTGTAACAAACATGGCGTAGCACACAGCGGCGGCAACACCAACTAGGAGAAGCAGGGCCCCTTCGGGAAGAGGAACGCCAGTACCACACAGAAACACCCATACCACCCTGCACATATGAACAAGACATATAAAACGGAACACCAAAGAGCCCGGGGACCGACAACAGGTGGCCCAAGAATAACATTCACACACAAGGCCCAACGCAGAGCGGAAAGGCAGCCTGCCGCCCACACAAGGGAGAGCAGACAGCACTGAATGACCTTCCATTCCAACTCCGAAACCACAGCCCTACGACAGAAGCCGGTGAATACAGCCATTGTCCAAGAATAGACCAACACAGGCTTGCCGAGGAGACCGACCACAGGGCAGATAGCGCATATCACAGAAGCACACAACGGACGGGGAAGAAAGAAGAAAACACTCCCCCATGTCGGCCACATGCAAGTTAATTGGAAGGAGTCACACATCACTGACCTTGAACTGTCTGAGAAGCATGTGGGATGAGGGCCCGTGTCCTCCAAACAAGCCAACAGAACACAAGTCCTGTCTCCCTACGACTACACAGAGCTCACAGCAACCTCGGAGCGTGCACATTGCAGACTGCACACACAGCCGGAGCACGCCACCACAACGCACCGCTGCGAAATGGCAACCGCAACACACCTACCCAACTACGCCGAACAGCTCAAGCTGTACAAAACCAACCTGTTTCATACATTGGGATGCGATCTCCTGTCCCTGCTGAACGTAAGTTACCGACTGACTTACCGCATCACATTGTTCAGCTGCGTCATGCCCGTCTTCTACTGTCGGAGGTGTCCCTACCAGCATCCCGTGGAGATATGCCTCTCCAACCCGGCATGTCTGAAGGCGGACCTGCTACCACTACTCCTCCCTCTGGACGCACACGACAGGGCCTGCTCTGCCTATGGGGGCATGGCGTATGTGGCCAACATCGCACCCGCACTGAAATGGGACCACTGTGCCTCCACACGACGGATCATCGAGAACAGCTACATCGAATGTCACCCAGCATGCCCCATCATGGTCCTCCAAGGGACAACTTACGAACAACACCTTGACAGCCACCATCCGCTACATTGGCTGGCAAACATGTACACCACCAATGACATGGAAGCCCTGCTGGACGGCATCGCATACCTGACAACCTGTAAATACGTCGGACCACAACGCAGGTTCCCCGAGTGACCTATGATGTCCAACCCCGCACCCATGCTTAGCTTCCGCACGGACTGGCCAGTCACCACCACAACAGCCATACCAAACGACCGGCAACTGTAACCACACCATCAACGACATCGCCATGACATCGGATATGACCGGGACATGCACACTGTTCCCCATCACATCCAGGAACACCGCATGCATCGTGGGAGGCAGTGGCATGGGCTCTGTGTATCGCACCCACATGGACGGAACTGCACGAACAACCAGGACACGACATGGATCCAGCGCACATGGACACACACACCGCTCAGTGGACATGAATAGGTCGCCTGGAGTCTGTGGGTGCTGCACCCTCCCACCCCCGCCCCGGGAATCCCATACCAGGACCTTTGCATGGACGACAAGTGCATACAACAACAACACGACCCCAGTGACTGTGACATGTCCAGTAACCACCACATTGCAACAACAAGTGGCACGCCGCTGCATGCACGCAAGCACATGCCCTGATGTCATCTCACATGCACGCGTGCATGAGGAACAACCGCAGCAAACCTGTCACATGGAACTGAGATGGACTGTGCCCATGATGCCAAGCGGTCTGGTAGGCTACATGTATACCGTCTGTGTCAAAGTCCGCAGCTCCGCAGCTATACGTAAATGTACATTAGCACAGCCTTGGCCAAGCAGATGTCACTCTGAAGCCCACATCCCACATGCAACAGCCAATCACATGTAACCCCACACCCTATCCCATTTGCAATCATGCTCAGTATATCCTCAACATGTATTCCGCTGCCAGTAGTGTCCACTATACTGCATCACAGAGGACAGAAGACTCAATATAATGTTTGAAACCAAAACTGTCTCCGCTGACTCATTTCACAAGTACGAATGAGAGAGGATGAGAGTATGTGAAGTACACGGCAGTCGTGACATGACCATGTAGTCCACTGGTATTGGATGTCAACGCAAATGAGTAGCACAACTGTGGAAGACACACATGTGTCGTGTGAAGTCGTATGGACGCAGTGCTCAGGTGGGTGGGTGTGACGGGTAGATGCGCACATGCCAAGTTGGAGCACGCCGTGTTGGGAGGGGTCATGAACAGTACACCACCGCTTCCCTGGGCATTGTGAGAGGACACCTGTCGGGGGGGAGTGAACACGTGTGTGCACAGCAGCCGGGCACACGTACAAAGCGGTACCAGGCGCACCTCAGCCCACCCTCTGTGGACAAGCTGGATCCTGTTGTGCGCCCGCCATGCCCCTTGACAAGGCACACACAGCCCCAGTCGACCAGGTGTAACCCCAACATAGTCAATCCGCACAGGCGATACAGGGCACGGGATGGCAGTGGAGCATGGTGTGTGAGAGGTCTCCTCGCGCTCCTCCTGGTCATATCACGCAGGCAATAGAACCTCAACGTCTAGCATGGCACAAGTCAAATGGAAGTGTAGGGGGACGCACCACAGCACGAGCAGCACTGACGTCACGGGAGGTGGCTCGCACCATCCCATCCATTGCCCATCATACCAACCACGCCACATGCCATTGCGACTAAGTGCAAGCGCGTGCGCCACCACCCCCGAGCCCTCCCCAGAGAGGCCAAAGAGTGAATGTGTGGGCCATCAGCCACAGACGGACGCGGCATGGCCGCAAGGGCAGCCACAGCCACTGGGTGTCGCAGGTGGCGGATCCGGAAGGCGAAGACTGTGATGCATAGTCCATGCAGGCCGGGTCTCCATTTGGGGCACCACGCAGGTGGACGGCGTCCCGCCACACATCATACCCTGAGACAGCCCACTCGTGCAACTGGACCCACACATACACTCCTTGCCCTCTCTGGTGCGAGCTTGGGGCTGCCTGTGCAAGCGCTAGCCTCGCAGGTGAGCATGCATATTGGGGGAGCGAGGGGAGGACATGAGGGCTGGGGCGAAGATGACTGTATCACTGTCAGTTAGTACAAGGGATGACCCAGATGTGGAAAGGAAGAGACGTGTCCCGTGTGTACTGCAACTAGTCGCCAATCCAACTACCCCCCATGTCCGGAATGTAAGCCCGCACCTAGGCCCGCCCATCCGCCACATCGAACATACCACCAGCACGACAACCTTCCCATTCGAAACACTGACTGGGGGTGGCGACCAGTGAACAATCATGTGTAGCCTACCCACGCGTACATGTGGGCCCTCCATGATCCATGTCACCTGCGGCAAAGTCATGACATGCGCAATGAGGGAAGTGAGGAGAGCTGTCCGCCCCACGCACAGAAGGTGCATCAGCTCCACAGACCCAGCAGCGAGTCCAGCAGGGGTCACATGTGCAGGGGCAGCTGTGCCTGGTGTGAAGGCACATGCATATAGACAGCACATCGACCAATGTGTAGTCTGCCCACATCCACAGTCCATCATCATGCGGACATAGGAATTGAACACAGGGCAACACATCTTAGTTGGTGCACCCACCGTGACCAACAATGCGCAATCATCGACGTACCCGCCCTGTGCATGGCCCCCCACCCAACGGAGGCACATCCAGTGCCACCATCCCACACACACAAGCCTTCCACGGAACATGCTGTGTCCAATGGTCAGTACAGAGTCAGCGCCCATCTGGTGGATCCTGAACAGGAGACACATGCACACACATGCCAGCTCCCACTATGTACGTCTGCCACCTGGCACGTGCAATGTAACCTCTCACCTGTGACGTGTGACTGCAAGCACACAGCCGTCTTGGCATGGGGCTGTCAATGTGGACACCTGTCAATGTTTCGGGAGGTGTGATCCGTACAGTGCTGTACATAGGGTGCAGTGCTGACACCTACTACTGTCTCATATCCCCTCGTGCCACAGGTCCCACTTGTTTTGGCCGCTCAGCCTGTGCCCACATCGTCGTCGTCGTGTGCCATACTCATCCAGCCTCGGAAGCAGTTCCATGCTCAGCAGACACTCATGTTGCCGTGGCGTTGCCGCTTGACGAATATGCAGTCAGTCCCCATCAGCACGCCCGCAAGTCATTGGGGCCTAGATCCCCATGTGCATGCACATGGCAGTGGTATGTCTCACTAGCCATTGCCATTGTTGGGAGACCTGTGTAAGTGTATTGTGGCCGTGCCGTCCCAGCTTGACAGCTGGGCTGTGGCTCATGTGCTTGCTCAGTCATGTCAGTGATGTGTATGCGAAATTGCTATGTGTTGTGTTGCTTTGACATGTGTCCTCTGCCATTTTCCCTAGGCGGAGACCGAACATTGACCGCCCATACCAATTGCTGGTGGACATGGACGATACAGAGGTTATTAGGAAGTTTCGGCTGGACAGGCCAACCCTGCATCGACTGTGTGCCATGTTAGAACCCCATCTCCGTCCCCGCAGGGTGTATCCGACTGCTATCACCCCCACGGCTAAGGTGATGGCCGCCATGCATTTCTTCGCCACTGGGTCATTCCAGCACACAGTGGGCAGTGGAGGAGGGATGTCCCAGCCCATGTTCAGCAAGGTGCTGAGGGATGTACTGGCAGCCATGATGCTGTACCGAAACAGGTACATCCGCTTCCCCAGGGCTCGTGAATTGGCGGCAGTGAAGGGTGCATTCTATGCCCTTGGCAGAATCCCACACGTCGTTGGAGCCATTGACTGCACACATGTTGGCCTTGTTCCACCACAGGCCACTGAGCACCTGTACCGCAACAGGAAGCACACGCACTCCCTGAATGTGCAAGTGGTGTGCCTTGCGGACATGGTGATCACCCACGTGTGTGCAAAGTTCCCAGGCTCGGCCCATGACGCACACATAATGCGCAACAGCATCTTGCCACGACTGATGGCCAATCTGCAACAGGATCGTGGCTGTATTGTCGGTGAGTATGTGGAGTGGTGTAGCGTGCTGGTTGTGCGATGCTGTCCCCTGTCCAGTTGGAATAGCAACGGTTCTCTGTGTCCCTCACACCCAGGTGACTCTGCGTACCCGAATGGGGCATGGCTGCTCAGTCCATTGAGGAATCCTCGCACCCCAGCAGACGATCGATACAATGAGGCACATGGGAGGACCAGACGTGTGGTCGAGCGTACCTTTGGCCTCCTCAAGTCCAGGTTCAGGTGCCTGGACCGCACCGGGGTGCACTGGCGTACTCCCCACAGAAGGTGTGCCAGATAGTGGTGGCGTGCTGCATGCTGCACAATCTGGCCATTCGGAAGCAGATCCCCCTCATTGTGGATGACGGAGATCAACCAGGGCCCCAGCCCGCAGACCAGGACAGCTCGAGTGAGGAGGACAGCGGAGAGGAGGAAGCTGGGAATGTGCGGCAGCAGCTCATCGCCCGCTACTTCACTTGACGGTGAGTGTCCATGTACGACGGCTGATGTGGCTGTATCTGTGCAGGTGTGTGTGTGCTGTGTCAGGGTGGCCGTTTGTTCACTGCGTGCTGTGTGTCAACGCTCCATGGCCAGGGTAGTATGCCACTGTTGGTGGCTGTGGCATTGTGCCCTATTGCTCTGTGCGATGTGTGTACATTGCTTGTAGTTGTTGACATGTACTGTGTGATGGGTGTGTGACACACTCATTGAATGTGCTCCTGTTCTGTCTCCCACCCCTAGGTCCCTACAGGCCCTCCGGATTCCATTGCCATGCCACGCATCAGGTGCCTTTCCGCCCAAGGTGGCCGTTGTATTCCGTACAAATAAAACACAGGGCACAAACAGCAGTTTGTGTAAGAGGTGCATTTATTTCAAACTGTGACATGTGATTGTGTGTAAGGTGATGACAAAAGTGGTGCGTGCAGTGACAATGAGCTGTCGGTCATGGCTGCGTGATGCTCAGGGTGTACCCACTGGTTCTATGTCCATAGTCCAACACACACATGCCATCCAGATGGCTGTGTGGAGTGGGATCGTAGTCCAAGTCAATGCAGTGGGTGATCAAGGAAGGCTGGCTGGCTGCCTCACTTGCGTTTGGAGCGTGCGAAGTCCTCCCGGGAGATCGGTTTCCACTTCGGACGGCCCCTTCCACGTTTGCGAGGGGGTGCCTGCTTGCGACATGCTGGTGGTTGAGGTGTGCTCACTGGCTGTGGACGCAGGGGAACTGGACACTGCTGCTCGACCCTGCGCCCCGGCAGGTGGTGGCGGAGGGGAGCTGCTATCCCTGGCCGTGTCCTCACCGCCACCACCAGCTGGCCCATGAGGTCCACGAGTTGACCTATACGGGCGTCCATGGACCTCAGCACCCCCAGCACCTCCCGCGTGTCTGAAGCAGACCTGACCCATTGTTCTTGGGCCTCTTCATAGGCCCCAAGGACTCTGGCCATTTGAGGCAGGGCATGGCTCCCAGGGGAGACTTGCGTTTCCCTGACCCTGCTCCTCCTACCAGTTCTGCTGCCACCGGCCTGCCCACTAGCCACATTGCTCACCACGGTCCTCGCTGTGGCACCCAGGGTGGATCCAGTCGGCCGGGCCACCACCTGCGCTGGGGCTGGTGCCAGCGAAGACGTGGTGGTGGTGGCGGCGGTGGTGGTCGGTGCGGCGATGGTGGCGGTTGCGGCAGTGGTAGTGGCCGCAATGACCGTGGGTGTGGCCGCAATGACCGTGGGTGTGGCCGCAACGACAGTGGCAGCAGGGGGCTGGGAATGTTCAGCAGCCCTGGATGATGGGTTGGTGGGTAGGAGGGGTCCTGGGGAGCGGCTGGGCCCTGCCACACCAGATGGGCCTGCTTGGTGGTCCGTGTCCGAAGAGGAGGTGAGATCCTCCACATCCGTGTGTCCTCGTTGGGGGCTTGTGGGCTGGCTGTGCTGGCTGCTGTCTCCATCCCCAGCATCCGGCAGTTCGTCACCTGTGGAGAGAATGAGATTTGTTATTGTGTTGCACCTGGCGAAGTATGTATTTGTCGTCTGACATTGACAGTTCGTGCAATCTCGTACATGGGTTTCCCGGAGGCGTGTGTGTGGCTGTAGCATTTGTAGTTGTGTGTGCTTGGCAATGGGACTGTGTGCTGTGCACATGTGGCATGGGACGGATTGGCCATGCCGATGGGTGTGTTGCTGTGCCCCTACTTATTGTGACTCTGGTGTATGCGGGCTCCTGGCCCATCCTGGGTCTGGTTTGTACTTTGCTTTTGGTGTTCAGATGGGACGCTTAGGAACGCATATGGCAACATGGGGGCCATGCCCCAGATTCGCATTTGGGAGGGAATATGCTTTTGGGGTTCAAATGGAACGCTTAGGAACGCATATGGCAACATGGGGGCCATGCCCCAGATTCGCATTTGGGAGGGAATATGCTTTTGGGGTACATGCTGTGAGCCATGGGTGCCGAACGTGACATGTGTTGTGGCAGCATGACAGTGCATGGTTTGAGGTGTGTGCATGCTTGACATGGCCTGCATATTTGCTGTCTGTTGTGATTACTGGACATGGCATTGGACGCATCGTTATGAGTGAGTGATGGTTGTGTGTGAAAGCCAACGTATTGCAGTTGTCCCATCTCCTTGGTGTGCGTGCTGCCCTGTGCCATGTGCATCACTGCAGTGCTCGTGGGGGGGTGTGGCCCATGTTGTGTGTTGTTGCTCACAGTGTGTCGTGCGCTTCATTGACTTCTGGCACATGGTTGGTCATGGGCATGTATCTTAGCGTGACTGCTGTATGTGTGGCAGCTGTGCGGATGACATGCCTTTCATGAGACTGGGGCTGACGGATGGGATGGATGGTATGTTGTATGTGCATGGTGTGTCTGTGTGTTTGATGGGTTCAGTGGTGTTCGTGTGCATTTCTGTTGTTCCGCTCTGTTGCGTCTAGTGTTGTTTGTCTTACATAGGCGTAGTTGTGGGGTGTGTGGTTGACAGGCAGTAGGGGCTACATGGACAGGACTTCAATGGTGTTTCGGTTGTGTGTGATGAGTTGCACAGTGGCTGCCGTGTGGTACTATATTCAGTGTGGCTTGTGTATGCAGACGTGGCTCCTTGGGTGTTGCTATGTCTGTGATGGGTCATGTGGGGTGTGAGTCTGTTGTTCATGTCCGTGTGCACATTGTTCACTTGTTCGTGACGGTGGGCGGTGCTGCGTGTTCGTCTGCTACGTGACATGTCCCATGTGTTGGTCGTGTACCGGTCCTCATGCCTCCAGTAATCCAGCCCTGTCCAGTTTCCCACCTGCAGGTTGTTCGTGCGTGCACTGTACTGGATGCCACATGGCTCTAAGCGGGGAGTGCTCCATGTTGCAGGTCTGTGGGGGTGGGGGGTGTTGTGGGTCGTGGGGTGGCTGGACACCCACTGACACCGATTGCTGTGGACCGTGATGTCTGCCTTTCGGCTGTCGTTGTGCACTGCGGTGGCTGACACGTGGCTGTGGGGTGTGGGGGATGCTCCTCCTTGCTGTGCTGTGGGACTAGGGGCCTGGTGTGTGTTGTACTTGGGCTGTCCACCGTCCCACCCACTGCACTTTGTGTTCCTGCCACTTACCTGTTACTTGTCGGTTTGTGCAGCTGTGGCGGACACATGGGTGTGGTGGGTGCTCGTTGTGGCGCTTCTGGCATATTTGGGGACCTGTTGGTGGTTACGTGGCTGGCTGAATGTACACATGTCCCCACGCATCTTACAGTTGTTCTGTTTGGGCTGTGTGTGGTGGTGTCTGTTGCATGTGTGTGTCGTGTATTGTGTGCTGGACATGGGGGTGTTTGTCCCTGGGAGCTGTGGCATGGTGGTAGTGCATGTGAGTACATAGCGGTGTGCTGGTATACATTAGTTTGTACTTACCAGCCTCCACTCCCCTGCTAATCCGGCGAGGATCTCGGGATGTATGATGACTCGCACCTTCTCCTCCCACGCTTTGAAGGTCTTGAAGAGCGCGGGATTCCCTCCGCCAGTGACGGCAGCCAGCTCTCTGTTTTTGCCCTCCTTCTTCTTGACCAGGCTCTTGACGTCATTCCACCGTTTGTTAATTTCGACTCTGTTCCTGGGCAGGGTCCCGACTGCATTGACCTGGTCTACGATCCGGTTCCACATTCTGTTTCTGGTGGCTAGTGGTGTGTGTTGGACCATGTTCCCATAGATTTGTGGGTGCACCTTGATGATCTCGTCGACCATGACCGTCAGCTCAATGGGCGTGAACTTGGGCATTCTTTGTGGTGCCATGGTGTTTGTGGTGCTGGTGCGGTGTGTGTTGTGTAATGTGCAGGGGGTTTGTGGTGCCGGTGTTTGGTGGTGGTGGTGGTGGTGGTTGTGATGTGTGCGTTTCTGTGGTGTGCTGTTGTCCTTGCTGTGTCACTGTGTCCTCTCCTCTCCTCTCTGGTTTGCAATGTTGCAAGGGGTTGTGGTCTGTGGGAGTGCTGCTTTTGTACTTACCTATGTGGGTGTGTCCTCATGGTCTGTTGTTTTCAGGTGTGTTGTGTCTGGGGTTCTGGCCTTTGTAGTTTTTGTTTGTCCGGGGGTGTTTTCGGGATGTGTACTGTGCTTGTGTATTTGTGCGTGCCTTGCTGTGTGGACTTGTTGGCCATGTTGTGTGCTATTGGTTTTGTGAGCGGATGGTTTCTGTGCAGGGACGTGGGCGCCATGGCTTCTGCCGTGTCGATTCTCATCGGCGTTGTTTGCGCTGGCGGGCGGTATATTTGTAGTTTTCCCGCGCTCATGGCGGTGCGATCGTAATTTCACGTGCGGTGTGTCGGCCGTGAGGGCGGGCGGTTTTGTGTTGTCGTGCGTGTTTCCGTCCGTGGCGGGCGGTTTGACTCCGACTCGGACGATGGCGGGCGGTATTTTGTGTGATTTTTCCGCCGATGGCGGTTTTCGGTTTGTGTAATCGTAATGGCGTGGTCGGTGTTCAGACGGTGTGTGCGGGCGGATTTTTGCCGCTTCCATGCCTGGCGGATTTATTTACGCCGGGTATCGTAATGGGCCCCATAGTTAGTCAAAATATCGAATTTTTTAAATATCTTAAAAGTAATGTAAAATTAATGAAATAATATATATAATTAACTAAAACATACTTAAAAATACTTAAATAACTTTAAAATTAATAAATAATTAATGTAAGTTAAAAAAAATAAACATACATTTTTATTTTTTAATACATATATATATTAACGTAATATTTATAAAAATATTCAATATTATTAGCGTAGGATAGCGGGAGGGTAAAATTTACTATTACCACTCCAGTGAGTGCAACAGTAGGGAAAGCGTTGGATAGCGGGAGGGTAAAAATTACTATTCCCACTCCAGAGAGTGCAACAGTAGGGAAAATGTTGGATAGCGTAGAGGTAAAAATTACTATTCCCACTCCAGAGAGTGCAACAGTAGGGAAAACGTTGGATAGCGGGAGGGTAAAAATTACTATTCCCACTCCAGAGAGTGCAGCAGTAGGGAAAGCGTTGGATAGCGGGAGGGTAAAATTACTATTCCCACTCCAGTGAGTGCAACAGTAGGGAAAGCGTTGGATAGCGGGAGGGTAAAATTACTATTCCCACTCCAGAGAGTGCAACAGTAGGGAAAGCGTTGGATAGCGTAGGGGTAAAAATTACTATTCCCACTCCAGAGAGTGCAACAGTAGGGAAAGCGTTGGATAGCGTAGGGGTATAAATGACTATTCCCACTACAGAGAGTGCAACAGTAGGGAAAGAGTTGGATAGCAAAGGGGTAAAAATTACTATTCCCACTCCAGTGAGTGCAACAGTAGGGAAAGCGTTGGATAGCGTAGGGGTAAAAATTACTATTCCCACTCCAAAGAGTGCAACAGTAGGGAAAATAATGATTTAATATTTTAATAAAAATAAAATAATTATCAATACCAATAAAAAATTAATTAAAATGACTTACCAATTACAAAATATTTAATAATTAATTCTAAATACCAATAAATATTATTTCTTAAAAATTAATTACCTATTAATAAAAATCAATTACCAATTAATGAAAATTAATTACCAAATAAGAATTAATTAACAATAAATTAATAATTAATACCCTATTCCCTATAAACCCACAACCCGCTCCTGAATAATAAATTAATACAATTAATATAATTATCAATTAAAAAATTAATAAAAATTAATTACCAATTAATAAAAATTAATTACCAATTAATAAACATTAATTACCAAATAAGAATTAATTAACAATAAATTAATAATCAATACCAATAAATACAAATAAATAATTACTGAATTACAATTAAATTACTTCCCACCCTATTCCCCTATAAACCCACAACCCACTCTGAATAATAAATTAATACAATTAATATAATTATCAATTAAATAATTATTAAAAATTAATTACCAATTAATACAAATTAATTACCAATTAATAAAAATTAATGACCAATTAATAAACATTCATTACCAATTAATAAACATTAATTACCAAATAAGAATTAATTAACAATAAATTAATAATCAATACCAATAAATAAAATTTAATAATTACTTAATTAAATTTAAATTACTTCCCACCCTATTCCCCTATAAACCCACAACCCGCTACAGAACTAAAACGCAAAAATTAAATTAAATATAATTAATAATTCCTAAAAATTATTATTTAATTTACTATAATTAAATTACTTCCCACCCTATTCCCCTATAAACCCACAACCCGCTACAGAATTAAATTACGCAAAAATTAAATAACATAAAATTCTTTACTTTAAAAAATTAAAACATACATTACAAAAATAATACATACTTTTAACAAATATACTAACACTTAAAACACTTTAAAAAAATTCGATATTTTTAACAACTATATTATGACTGTCGATATTTTGACAATCGATATTTCTTACCTGAATTTCGATATTCTTAACCACTATATTTTGGCAATTCGATATTCTGTCCATTCTATATTTACAACTCGATATTTTGGCAATTCGATATTAAAAATTCGATATTATGTCTGTTTACCGAGTGGATGAGCAGCGTTTCTGCTTGAGAATGCTTGAGAATGCAGCTAATAGGCATTTTGGAGTAGATTTTCTTCTCAAACTGGACTTTTTTTTCAAACCAGAAGGTAGTGCCCCAGAGACTCCAACTTCCTGTCCCTGTCTGGCAGGCTCTTCCCTGTGCTTTGTCCCTCTCCTTGTCACTTTTAATTGTGATTTGGAGCTGGAAGGATCACTCTTCTTGTCTGTTGCATAAATACCATTGGATTTAAGGACGTTGTTTTTGAGATATCACAAGTTGAAAACTGGTGTCTAAGGGTTTTGTTTGTTTGACTGGGGGCATGGACCTCAATTTATTTGAACTTTTATAAGATTTTTTAAATTTAATATGGTGGGTGGCCTGCAGGTTTAGTATGGGCCTAGTTTTTTTCGTGCATGAAATTTATCTTCTTTTTTAAAGGAAAAATGTTGCACACTTCAGTACATTTTCTTTTCCATGTTTTTTAATAAGTGTGCAATATTGATTGATTTAATTCACTATGTGGCCTTCCAGCCAGTAGGCACTGTACCATTCATGGGTGCATGAAACTGTGGTGACTGTAGAATTGAAACATCATTTAGGCCATGGATGGCATTGGATTAAAATACAAAAAGTGCTTTTTGTGGCATTTCAAATTTTTTCCCCCTGCAAACAGTGTTTAGGTGGGGAAATGCCTTTGGAGGATGCGTGTTACTGTGAACATTTTTTTCATTTTGGCATTGCTGAAATAATGCTGTGTTCTCTGTGTTGCCATGCCTCGATTGTCTGGCCACTGTGTGTGTGTATGTGTGATTGTCATAGGCCACCTTTTGCCTTTGTTGTTCATTATGCCATGTGGCCAAGGGTCTATCAACTTGAGTTCAAAGGTAAATCAAGAGTCAGAGGCCTAGTACTCAGCTGTGTGGAATAGAGAAAGGTGCGTTTGTGAAATGCTGCTCTGTGTGTGTGTGTGTGTTGGACTTGTTGCAAAAGTAATACTCTGAGTCCCCCTTTTGTTTCTTTGGCGCTGCCTCTGAATCTTTTTAGTACATTCCTCATGAAGCTTACCTTCCTTCAGTCCCTCTCCTTGACTCTAAATAAAGTTTATCTTTTACAATTCGCAGGCCTTCTTCTAGTCTCCTTCGTGAACGAAAAGTGAAAGCTAGCTGAGCTCAACAACACTCCTGCTTACCTACCAGACCAGTGCAGACAGGACCCAAAGAGTGGACATTCCAGAGGAGAGTGCATACGCAACACCCAATTTTTGCAAAACGGTATCATTTTTCTTTTAACATATTAATTAAGTTAAGTGGGTGTGTGGGTTAACTCCCTAACCTAGAAGACGGAACATTTAGATATATGGTAAATTGTGTCTCGGGGCAGAAGGACTGTTTACAATGCATATATCTGTACTCTGTCATAATCATTCCTCTGTTTCCTTCTAACAACAGATTGACGGTGAATGATGTGCTGCTGCTTATTGCCCAGATGAATGTTCGCCTTGTGTTGTAGTGTTTGTCTTCGTCAAACTTTTCCCCAAATCCCATTAAACATCCATTTATCAAACCCCTAACCCTCTTCTCCTGAGCTGTGTGATTTATTGAGGTGTGGCTTAGATTAAACCATCAATGGATCCCACACTTGGTGGGGTGGATGTGCTGAAAGCATCACCAACTTACTGTAGACTCTTCTAAGCAGTAGCCCACACCAGCTTATTACCAACCTGCGCATTAAAAATGATCCATATTTTTTAGATATAGAATGAAGAACATCAGTCATCAGCATTATCAACATTCAGGCCTTGTGTTGTCTAACTGTAAACGCTTAACATAAGCTTGTTGACTCTAGACTTTGAGTCCATTTTTGATAACTTGAGGATTTCACAAATAATACTGCTAGCTTCACATTAGCCAAAACTTACTAGTATTACTATGTTTTTCTATTTTAGCACAATCAGGCATTCTCATTGTGTCATCATGTAGTACTACTCAGGTGGTGTCAATTCTTTGCAAATCCTCGATAAATATATAACAGTTTTTCTACTTCTATTTATTTGTCTATGATGCATAATCAATCAATCATTCAGATCAATCCTTCCTTTGGAGCTCAACTTGGTGGTCCTGGAAGTGGTACCTCCCCAGTGAAGTTGTGATGACTCCCCTGTTATTGTTTTTATGTAAGACAACTAGTATGGATGCAAATTAACTTATTAAGAAATAAATTAACTGCTACAGTTTTTTATGTAGATAGTTCAGAAATTTGGCACAATATAGTTCAACTTATCATGGCAGCATTCACCATAATGGTTAAGATAGTTAGAGAAGTATAAGGCTAAACTCTATAAGTGTTACGCTATCTCTTAAGTTACAAGAACCTAAAAAGGCTTCATAAAATTACTTGAAGGCAGCAGGGCAAAGTAAAATAAACTACTTCAGGCATACATTTAGATTATAAAAAACAGTTTCCCCCTTTACATGCCTACCCGTCTGCCAAACAATACTGACCCAAGCCCCAAAACTCAAAATGTTCAAGAAAGTCTCTCCAGTCAAACTCCCAACTCCTTTCCCACCCTCTCCACTCTACACCCCAACAAACAACAAATCTTTCCCACCAAAACAATTTGTTTCTAAAAGGGCTAGAAGAGGTCATTATGGACGTCGGTCCAGAGCTGGTCCATGATCTGCTCCATCGAGGTGAGCCGGCCCTTGATAGTGTCCAGCTGCTGCAGGATGTGGCACAGCAATGGCCTGTTGACAATCTGGTGGGGGGTAGCAGCAGTTGGCTGGGGGTGGCACCGGCGATGGGATGGCTGGGAGGCTGGAGGATGAGAGGTACTGGCTGCAATGGGGCCCAGCAGCTGTTTGTTTATTTCTTCCTCCCTCTCTTTCAGGTCCACCAGCCGCTGGTATTCCTGCTGGATATGCTCCAGCCTCTGCTGCTGCAAACTAGCCGCTCTCTCTTGCCTGTCAGGTGGTCTGGCTAGACCAGCAGGAGCAGCTATCTTTAGAAAAACAAAAAAGACAAATTGTAAATAATGCTCTGCGCAAACAATTGTTTTAAATGACCGGGTGCCACAGTAGCATTACATTGCTGGTCCCCTAGGGCCATTGGAATTTATTTGATGTGATGATTATGATTAGAAGAATCACAAGGCCAATTTGATGTATTCTTTTCCCACATGTTTCCAAACATAAACAAAAGCACTGACTGTGTGCAGAAAAGTAACTGGCAAAGAATAACATCACAGGATTAGAAAAACAATGATTGGATGTTTTTTTGTAATGGCTTTTCAAGTAACTATAAACAGAGTCAGACACTTTGAGTTGAAAAATAAAAGACTTTTCATTGATGAGTAGGGCATTGTGCACTATTATGGACTACAAGTTGTGTGTGGTGCTAAAATAAAGAAGCCATGCTCATTGCTAGTCAGGGCCTCTGCCAGTTTACTACTGTCTGCAGCTGTAGTTGACAATTATGAGGCTGACGACTAATAAATAAGGTAAAATGGACTGTACTAAAGGTAAAGGAACACATTACATGAATTGTATTTGTCACATTCGTCACTGGGTATCCCATATGCCAAACTTGATATCAAATCATGCATTTACTTCCACTTTACTCTGTGGCCTCGCCTGTCTCCAAGTATTTCCAACAAATTAATTTGTTGGCCAGTAACCAAGGAAAGGAAACTTGATTTTCTCTACTAAAGGGGGTAGGGTAGAGGAATTAGACAGGTAGGGTTGAGCTTTTATTAGATATAATAGAGGGGCCACTACAGTGATCATTGATTCATCATCTTTGGCTCATTCAGTCACGGTTCAATTCAAAAGGGAAAATTAATAATTTGTGGGAAAACATGATATATGTTCTGGAATCACTTCACATGGGTATTGCATGATTAAATGTGCCACACCCTTTCACCCACCCACCCTTTCACTTTCACCCACTTCCTTCCTTTTAAGTTACCTTACGTTCTTTCATGTCTCCCTCAAGCCATCACAGCTCATTATTTGAGGTTTTGATGCACTGCAGATAGAAGAGGCAATAACAATAATTCAACCACAGCTGTGGCTGGTAAGGCTGGGGGGGTTTCACCTCACAGTCATTTTTTATAATGATGAGTCATGGCAATAGCTAGTGAGCATAGTAATTGCAAGAAATATGTGACTTACCAGTGCCTGTCCCAGCTGCCACTTCTCCCCCTCCAACTGACCCATCACCGTCTCCCCCTGCAGCAGCACTGGAGCCAGCATCACCGATGTTCTGTGTGGCTAGAATAAAACATTACACATAATATAGATCCCAGATACACAACCCCAAATACAACAGCAATGCCGCACCACAGCTCAGTTAGAACGTCATTATCATCGAAATATCACTCTGGGCATTTGATTGGATGGCTCACAAATATAGACAAGCAAAGGCGTGGAATAATGGTCAATGAAAAACAGATGGTGTTGGGTGACCCCCGAACTTAAGATTACTTCTGGGAGTTTTGACCTGCCAGAGGTGCCGTTCTGGGCCTCTGGAGGTTGTTCCTGCTGTTGGGAGCTGGAAAAGCAATGCAACCAAGAGAAGCACGACGCATCCACACCTGTTTCCGATGAATTGCCGAAGAAACCGATGCAGTGCCAACCCGCAGCTCAAGAAATCACCACACGCCGCATCGTGTGCCCTGATCCTGATGCAGGCCCGGCTGTGCGCCTGCAAGAACCAAAGTATCATGGAACCGCGGCTACAAGAACCATTGCATCCCTGATACTCATGCATCACATCTGGGCGCCACGCCTGCAAGAACGCCGGGGTCGCAGTAAGAAACCAACACATCACCTCCCCACACAGTAAGAACCCGACGCATCACCTCCCCTTCAGTAAGGAACCAACGCATCACCGCCCCTGCATGACAGTAAGGCACTGACACATCACCTCCCCTGAAGCAAGGAACCAATGCAAAACATTCCCTGGGTGAAAGGAAACAATGCATCACCTTCCCTGCAACAGTTTTTGTTTTTGCGCGTGATGCATTCAAGTAACTTTGTGTGAAAAGTGTTGCATCTGCAATTTGCTTTTAACATAACTGTTTCTACCTTTTGAAAGTCATATTTTTATTACTGTAATGTGGATTTTTGTTGTTTTGCTCTTTTTTGGTTTAGATAAAGATTACTTATTTTTCTAAACTTGTGTGGTGTCCATTTGTAGTGTTTTCACTGTATTACTATATGTGTTCACAAATGCTTTACACATCGCCTGCCAAGCTACCAAGGGGGTGAGCAAGGGTTATTTTAGAAGTGTATTCCCCTTACCCTGACAAGATAGAAGGGTCCCTATTTGGACTAAGGTACCTACCTCTGCCAACTAGAGACCCCCCATTTCTAACAAAGGTGAAATAAAAAAAAGTCACAAAAACACGAAAAAATGTACACAAAAACATCAAATACACAAACACAAAGACGAAAACTATTGTAAAAAGTAAAAATTAGGGGTAGGAAAGTAATAAAGGGGGAGGATGACAAAGATTAGGAAGTGATTAAAATTTAAGCCCAGCACCATAACAGAGAGCAGAAAAACAAGATGGTCGCGCCCATGTGGACCGCGTGTGATTTAGAACGCGAGCACACTTCAGGACCACTTAGTGCCGTTCCCGTGTGATTTTAGTGTGTGCGGACGCACTCCATGTTCCCCAAGAAATGCGGACAGGTGCACCAGAAAACTCAGCCCAAAAGTGGAAATCTGCATAGCCTGGTGGAGCTTTTTGCGACTCCGCCGAATTCTGCATAGTAGGACTCAGCCAACTCCGTCCACCTCTAATATATAAAGTGGAATGACAAAGATGAGGCATGTGGTGCAAAACAGAAGCAGTGGAATACATTCAATGGGATGGCACATATAGGGCATACGGTGTAGACCTCAAGCAGTGGGATACATAACATGGGATAATACAGATGAGGGAAGATGGTGGAGAACAGAAGCAGTGGGATACATACAGTGGGATGACATAGTTGGGGTATGTGGTTGGGAACAGAAGCAGTGGGAGATATACAGTGGGATGACACAGATGGGGCGTGTGGTTGAAGAAAGAAGCAGTGGGACCCATAAAGTGGGATGACATGGATGGTGGTATGTGGTTGAGAACAGAAGCACTGGGATCATACAGTGGGATGACACAGATGGGGATATGTGGTTGAGAACAGATTCAGTGGGATACATATGAGTGGGATGACACTGATGGCGGCATGTTGTTGAGAACAGAAGCAGTGGGATACATACAGCAGAGTGACAGATGGGGGCATGTGATTGAGAACAGAAGCAATGGGATGCAAGTAGTGGATTGACACTAAGGGGCATGAGGTGGAGAATAGAAGCAGTGGGATACATACAGCAGAGTGACAGCAGGGGGAATGTGGTTGGGAACAGAAGCAGTGGGATGCATACAGAGGTATGACACAGATGAAACATTGGGATACATACAGTGGAATGACACTAAGGGGACATGCAGTGTAGAACTGAAGCAATGGGATACATACAATGGGATGACACAGATGGGGAATGTGGTGGAGAACAAAGTCAGTGGGATACATACAGTGAGTGGCAGATGGGAGCATGTGGTTGAGAACAGAAGTAGTGGGATACATACAGAGGGATGACACAGATGGGGGCATGTTGTTCAGAATAGAAGCAGTCCGATACATACCATGGGATGAAACAGATGGGGGCATGTGGTTGACAACAGAAGCAGTGGAATACACACAGTGGAATGACAGATGGGGGCATGTGGCTGGAAACAGAAGCAGTTGGATACATACAGTGGGATGACACAGATGTGGCATGTGGTTTAGAACAGAAGCAATGGGATACCTAAAGTGGGATGACACAGATGGGGTATGTGGTAGAGAATAGAAGCAATGGGATGACACCGATGGGGCATGTGGTGGAGAACAGAAGCTGTGGGATACATACAGTGGGATCAAACAGAAGGGGCATGTGGTGAAGAACAAGTGCAGTGGGATAAATACAGTGGTATGACACAGATGGGGGAATCAGGTTGGGAATAGAAACAGTGGGTTACATACCGTGGGATTAAACTGATGGGGGCATGTGGTGGAGAACAGAAGCAGTGAGATACATGCAAAAGGATTACACAAATGGAGCATGTGGTTGGGAACATAGGCAATGAGATACATACAGTGGGATGAATGGATGGGGCATGTGGAGGAAAACTGAAGCAGAGGGAAACATATAGAGGGATAACACAAATGTGGGCATGTGGTAGAGAGCACAAGCAGTGGGATACATACAGCAGAGTGGCAGATGGGAGCATGTAGTTGAGAACAGAAGTAGTGGGATACATACAGAGGGATGAAACAGATGGGGGCATGTGGTTGACAAAAGAAGCAATGGGATACATACAGTGGGAGGACAGATTGGGGCATGTGGTTGAGAACAGAAGCAGTAGCATATATACAGTGGGAAGACACAGATGGGGGCTTGTGGTAGAGAACAGAAGCAGTGGGATACATACAGTAGGATGATGGATGGGGGGTGTGGTAGAGAACAGAAGCAATGGTATAATACAGTTGGATGACAGATAGGGCATGTGGCTGGGTAAAGAAGCAGTGGGACACATACAGTGAGATGACAGTGGGCTTACACAGATCGGGCATGTGGAATAGAACAGAAAAAGTGGGATACAAACCATGGGATGACACATATGAGGGCATGTGGTGGAAAACAGAATCAGTAGGATACATACAGTGGGATGGAAGATGGGGGCATGTGGTTGAGAACAGAAGGAGTGGGATACACACCATGGGATAACATAGATGGGATCATGTGGTGGGGAATGGAAGCATTGGGATACATATAGTGGGAAGATACAGATGGAGTGTATGGTGGAGAAGAGAAACAGTGGGATACATACAGTTGGATAACACAAATGTGGCACATGGTTGAGAACAGAAGCAGTGGGATACATACATGGTGATGACATAGATGGAGGCAAGTGATTGGGAACAGAAGAAGCGGATACATACAATGGGATGATACATATTGGAGCATGTGGTGGAGAAGGGAAGCAGTGGGATACATACAGTGGGACAACACAGTTGGGGGCATGTGGAAGAGAACAGAAGCAGTGGGATTCATAAAGTGGGATGACAGAGATAGAGCATGTGGTTAAGAAAAGAAGCAATGGGATACCTACAGTGGGATGACACAGATGGGGCATGTGGTGGAGAACAGAGCAGAGTGGTATATACATGGGGATGACACTGATGGGGGTGTGTGGTGGAGAACAGAAGCAGTTAGATAAATACAGTCTGATGACACAGATGGGCATGTGGTTGAAAACAGAAGCAGTGGGATACATACAGTGGGATGACAGATGGGGCTTGTGGTGGAGAACAGAAGCAGTGGGATGCATAATGTGGGACAACACAGATGGGGCCTATAGTTGAGAACTGAATCAGTGGGATACATACAGTGGGATGACAGAGATGGGGCATTTGGTAGAGAACAGAAGCAATGGGATTCACACAGTGGGATGACAGAGATGGAGCATGGGGATGCAGAAAGTGGGATGACACAGATTAGGGATTGTGGTGGGAAACAGAAGCAGTGGGATACATCCAGTGAGATGACATGGGAACATGTGGTAGAGAACTGAAGACGTGGGATAGATACAGTGGGACGATACAGATGGGGGCATGTGGTGGAGAATATAAGGAGTGTGATGCATACAGTGGGCTGACACAGATGGGGGCATGTGGTTGAGAACAGAAACAGTGGGATACATACAGTAGGATGGCAGATGAGGGCATGTGGTTAGAAATAGAAGCAGTGGATACATACAATAGGATGACACACATGCAGGCATGTGGTGGAGAATAGAAGCAGTGGGATACATAAAGTTGGACAACACAAATGGGGGCATGTGGTGAAGAACAGAAGCAGTGGGATTTGTACAGTGTGATGCCAGAGATGTGGCATGTGGTTGAGAACATAAGCAGTGGGATACATTCAGTGGGATGACTCAGATGGGGCATGTGGTTGGGAATGAAGCAGTGGTATACATACAGTGGGTTGACACATTGGGGAGCATCTGGTAGAGAATAGGAGCAGTGGGATACATACAGCGGTACAACACAGATGGGGGCATGTGGTAAAGAACAGAAGCAGTGGGATTCGTACAGTGTGATGACACAGATGGGGCATGTGGTAGAGAGCAGAAGCAGAGGGATCCAGATAGTGGGATGACACAGATGGGACATGTAGTGGAGAGCAGATGCAGATGGATGCATACATGGAGATGACACAGATGGGGCATGTGGTGAAGAACAGAAGCAGTAGGATACATATGGTGGGATGTCACAAAGGGGGCATATGGTGGAGAACAGGAGCATTGGGATACATGTGGTGGGATGTCACAGAGGAGGCATATGGTGGAGAACAGGCGCAGTGGGATACATACAGTTGGATGACACAGATGAGACGTGGTGGAGAATTGAAGCAGTGGGATACATACAGTGGGATGACGGATGGAGGCATGTGTTGGAGAACAGAAGCATTGGGATACATACATGTGGATGACAAAGATGGGGGCATGTGGCGTGGAACTGAAACAGTGGGATACATATAGTGGGATCACAGATGAGGGTTGAGAACAAAACCAGTGGGATACATTCATGGGGACGCCACAGACGGGGCATGTGGTTGAGAAAAGAAGCAGTGGCATACATACATGGGTATGACACAGATGTGGTCATGTTGTTGGGAACAGAAGCAGTGGAATACATACATTGGGATGACAGATGGGACATGTGGTTGGGAACAGCAGCAGTGGGATGACAGATGGGGCATATGGTTGAGAAGGGAAGTGGTGTGATACATACATATGTATTGCACATGTGGGGCATGTTCTTGAGTTCAGAAGCAGTGGGATATATACATGGGGATAACACTGATGGGACATGTGGTTGAGAAGAGAAGCAATGGGATACATACAGTAGGAGGACTCTGATGGGGCATGTGGTGGAGAACAGAAGCAGTGGGATACATAAAGTGGGATTGCACAGATGGGGACTTGTGGTGGAGAATAGAAGCAGTGGGATACATACAGTGGGATACAGACTATAAAGAGCCGATGGAGCAGGCAGCCAGAGGGTGGAGAGTACAAAGAGATGGGGCATGGACTGTAGAGCGCAGATGGAGACGGTCAGTAGTGTGTTTCAGGGAAAGTGAATTTCAATGGTAGAGACATAATGTGGAGATTAGAGACTGAATATTGTTGGCTGAAAGTGAATGAGTAGGTTAGATAGGAGGTTTGGATGTGAGGTGTTTTGGAGAGAGAAAGGATGTAGAGGGTTGAGATAGAATGTTGCGTGAGTAGAGTGGTGTGGATTGCAGATGTACAGAATGTAGTGTTGATGTTGAGCCTGGGGAGTGGATGTGTAGGATAAAGAACAGATGTAGAGCATGCACTGCAGACCCGATAAGTTGGTGTAGAGAACATATAGAAAGTGGGTGTGGATCGTGGAGAGTTGATTTCATATAGATTATTTGGGCAGTACATTCTACATTAGAAGGAAGTACAGCATAGCTGATGAGGAGAGCGCAACTAGATTGAGTAGAACACATCCAGAATTTGACATTTGTACTAGATCGCACACAGATATAATGGGTGAGGAGCAAGAGAGGAGGGTGAAGTGTTTATGTACAGTTTAGAAAGAGAATGTGAAGAGTGACTGTCTAAAGTGAAGAGCCCATGCACAGGTAGGAGACAATTGTACAGGGTTGATGTAGCAAGTGGATGACAGATAGATGCACAGGTTGGGGAATGCAGAAAAGTGAAGTATCATGTGGTGATGCTGGTTAGGCTCACCATGTAATATTATCACAATACCCCAAAGATGATAATTGGATTCACAACAATGAATTCTTAGCTCAATCCTGGTAGTGTGGCAAAAAGCAGTCAAGCTATACTGGAGGAACATGATACGTAATTGACACGACTCGCAAGAAATCTCACACCGATTTATAAAAATAAAGCCTATTTTTAAAAGACTTTAAACACCAAAATTAGCAAGATTGGAAAGAAATAACTGCAGATATGGATTTTTGAACAAATCATAAAACAATGCAATTCAATCCTGAACCTTTACTATTGCGGTCAATAGGAAAATGGTACTAGTGACAATCAGTTACTTGCAGGTTTAGTTATGTGGAACCCATGGAAGGTTAAGGTACTCTGGGTCCCAGGACCAAGCCACAACAGTCAGTTCAAGTTTACCTGGCCCAAGAGGCCCGGGTGCAGGGTTGTTCTGGCTATTCTTGGTACTAAGCGGAGCCACAGAAGTGCTGAATTTACCCCCACAGTGCTGGGGAAAAAACAGATGCAAAACTCGACATTGGGGCCACAGCCGTGGTTGGTTGAAAGTGTTTCATGGTTTACTCTTAATGCAGGGTCGATTAAAAGAGCTTGGTAACCAGACTGGTCCCCAACAAGCCTTGGTAGTGGTAATATCAGCAAATCAGTATTTCAATGTCTGGTGGTCTAGGGGGAAAAGGCCGCCACATGAAACTTGCTGGAGGTCAGGACTATATTTCTCACAATGCACTGGCCATATACTTTTGGCTATCCGGATGGCCAGCGATTCTTTGATTCCAGGACATTCTTTTTACTTGCGGTTGCAGCGGGACTAGTGTCACTAGTCCAAGGGAGTCTGGAGTTGGCTCTGGCTCTCAAAGGGGTCCCTCTGTCTGGGGTGTCAGTCTTTGACCCAGGACAAGTCGCAGTCATGCAGCCCCAGAAGCATTGCCACTAATGCAGATCATCCCGCCTTAGGTTTGTGCAACTCCTGTTGCCACAGACTCGAGTCTCTTCTTTGTCCTTTGTTGCAATCCTGAGCTTCTGGTTCACAGGTGTCCCTTAAATCCTAGATTTAGGGGTGGTAGCAGTGTGGCTGCAGGTGGCCTCAGCAGCTAATCCACCCCTGAGGTGACTAAATCCAGGGGGGTGTGTCACTTTTACTACCCAGAATCCTATATTCTGCAACCTCTAAAAATTGCAAAAATCTTCATTGTCTGTAGAGACCAGACAGACCACACTAGGGGGGTGGCTAGCCTTCTGGTTGTGTACGCCATCTGACTATCTAATTTTCCCACCTGCCCAGGTACAAATGTGCCTGGGGGCAGGGGGGGTGATGTTCTCCTTTGAGAGTCATTCTGTGTGCATATCAGAGTCAGTGAAGGCTTTGAAGTTCACCACCTTGATGAGCCACTTCACTAGCCATCCTGTCAGGAGTGAGGTGTCACCTTCTTCCTAGCCAGGTCTTTTTTCTGAATCCTGGGAGTGTCCACACTGCGTGGCAGGAGGTCAGATCCCTGTCAGGGCAGTGGGAGCTGCAAGCTGTAAGTCAAAGCACAGGAAAAGCCCTCGTGCCACATGAACCTCAGCATTAAAATCATGTCAAGGGTGAGGAGGCACATTGATATGAATAGTGCAGAGTTCTTGTGTTGAGGGAGCTGCAGCAGATATAGAGCAGACAGAGTGAATTGGCAGGGTCGAGAGCAAATGTGCTGTGGTGAAGTTGTGTGGAAAATACATATGAGAATGGAGGTACACTGTGGACAGAGAATGCACAGGAATGGAGAACACAACCAGTATTTGGAAAGTGCATATACAGGTTGGGGTGCAGATGTGCAGAGTAGAGGTACAGGGTGGACAGTGCATGCACAAGGTGTAGAGTTGATGTACATGTTAGGCAACAGATTTAGAGAGCACATGTATACCATGGAGAGAACATGTAAACGTGGAAAGTGTATGTGGAGGGAAGTGAGCAAATGTGCAGTTAGGGGAGTTGATGTGGAGAGTGAATGTACTGCACATAAAGCATTCAGATGGTATTGTGCGCATCTGGAGGTTGGAGAGTGTTAGAAAGTGGGTTTATGGTTGACAGAGTATGCACCCTAAAAACAAGAAGGACCTCAATCCTAGTCAGATACACAGCAAAAAGTAACCTGTGCTCACCCTGTGGTAGCTTAGCACAGATCAGGCAGGTTTAACTTAAGAGGCAATGTGTGAAGTATTTGTGCACACACACACATAGTAACACAGTGAAAAAAACACAAAAAGCTTCACACTAGTTTAAAAAAATAGATTATTATATTTCGAACAAATAAGACCAAAACAACAATAGTCTAATAAGGTAATGTCGAGATATGAATTTTTAAGAGAATAAATGAAGAATAGTGCTTATAAGCAAACAGCGCTTTGAGGTTACTGTAGGCCATGCTGAACTGGAACAAAGTCAAAAGTTCAAGCTGACCACGATGGAGCACAGGCTGGCTACATTACCCACGCAGGCCCCGCTGAGCAAAGTACCTTGATATTTGTTGCAGAACAAGATGCGGGGTAAAATACGTCGATGCTCCCCACGCAGGTTGACGTTGCGCTGGATTTCTTCATGCAGTAGTGGTGATGTGTCAGTTCCATGGACGAAGCGATGAGTCTGGATTGCAAGGGCAATGGGCCGGGGTAATCCACACTGGAGATGATGCATTGTTCTTCTCCGTGCGCTGGTCCAAAGTGTTCATCCCTGAAGCGCGTATTCTGGGACAAGACCTCGCAACGGTGGTGATGCGTCATTTGCGATGTTGCGGTAGGTGATGTGTCAGTTTCTGATCGCTGCAGCGATGTCAAAGTGCAGTTTCTGGCAGATGCAGCATTTTAAACTCACCTCCAAGGGCTCTGGTCTATATTGGCAGCACTTGGCAGAGCAAGACTTACTGCAAGTAAAGTTCAGGTGCTGGGATGAAGTTAAAATTTAAAGTCTTTGATATCCCGGAAACTTCAGCAACAGGAGGCAAGCCAACAAGCCCTTGGTTAAACTTTAGTCATTACGATGTCGAGTGCAGGCCAACATTGCAAAGCGGATAGCAAGGTCTCAGTCCCTCCTACAGCACAGCAATCAGCAGGCAGCAGACCGACACAGCAAAGCAGTTAGCAAAGTATCAGTCGCTACTACAGCACAACAGCTCTTCTTCCTGGCAGAATGTCCTTAGTTACAGTAGTGTTCTGAACTGGTGAGGTCAGAGGCCCAGTACTTATACCCATTTTAGCCTTTGAAGTAGGGAAACTTCAAAGAAAGGTCTTTGTTGTGCACAAGACCCTGCCCTTCCCTGCCCTTGCTCCAGACTCACTCCAGGAGGGTATGCAATCCTTTGTGCAGGAACAGGGCACTGTCCTTTCAGGCGCAGAGTGTCAGCTTCTCCCTCTCCTCCTGCTCAGGCAGCCCCATCAACATGCAGGTGACTAGGCAGTCACACCTACCCTTCCTTAGTGTGTGGCTGTGTAGAGGGAATGCAGGAAAACAGCTGTCACCCACCTTAAACTTGTATTCCAGAGACAGGCAGAAAGCACAACATGGTTACATTAGGAATAGGCCAACTTTCTAAAACTGTCATTTTCAGAATTGCAATTTAAAAAACAACTTCACTATAAGTTGTATTTTTTAAATTGTGATTCCAGAAACAATAACGTTAGTTTTCCTATATTTTTCCAATTGTTGGGGGGCGCCTGAGAGCCCACAGCAAGATGGCCGCACATTAGTGTAGCTCTGCCGGCTGGGTTTTGTATATCCATTATGGGTCCGATCATCCCCGGCCATCTGGGGCTACATTGCATCCCAATGCTGGCCTAAGCCGGGGTTCACACTCTACAGGATTTTAAGCTGGTGGGCGAAGTGACCTGCTTGGGTCGGAGCTGGAAGGAACGAGGTGGCCGACCGGGAGCGGAGGTCAGCAGGGTGTGCTGTGACCACACATAAGCTGCAGGACCGCAACTGTGGACACGTCCATCGGAACAGTGAGCAACTTGAGGAGGGACGCGCAGTGGTTGCAAGGCGGAGCTGTCTTGTGAGATGTGTGCAGGTGGGTTCCACATCCCTCGGACCGCATGCCCAGAGCTGTGTCACCCTAGACGGCCAAACTGAAGAATCGAGGCAGTGGCATTGGCCTGCAAGCACTGTGTAACGCAGCGAGCGGGCGAGCCTATAGACCTGGGCTGCACTGCAACATGTGTGGTGGCATTGGCCCTGGTCAGGCCCCGGTGCAGAGGCAGGGACCAGACCAGGCGAGGCTGGAGCAGGAGAACAGTAATGCATTGCTGCGGGCGGACAGCGGGCCGTTGCTGGGCCCATGCTGCCCATGTTGTCTTCCATTAAGGGAGCATACGACTGCGTGTGAACCAGACTGCAGGCCCCCCTGCGGAGTGGCACAGACACAACTGGTGACCCGGGTGGAGACTGGGCTTGCCGTTGCTGAAACTGTGTAAAGATCTGCCTTGAATGTGCATGGCCTGGGATATATGTGTTAGGGCCCGCACACACTGCTATTAATACTGCGGTGATTGAGCACCTGTTGACTGAGGTTAGCTCTTGGAACATTAGTATTGCAAACAACATCTGTGGTGCGCTATGTAACTCGCCAATATAGAGGCGGAGGGGCACAGCACCAGGCAAACCATGCGCTCCTACCAATACAACACCCCACAGTCCGTGGGCCTGCCTCAGGTTGGAGTGGATGAGCCCGTGCACATTGCTATCAATACTGCAGTAATTGAGCACCTGTAGACCATGGTTTGATCTTGAGACATTAGCATCCGATCCGTGGTGGGCCATATAACTCAGAAGTACCTCCTTTGATGCGTCTATACTTCAAATATCCATTGTGACGCTTTATCGCCTGGAGCAGAATTAATTGCCCGAAGTTGATGTGGTAGCCCACCCTAACTGATTGCCTCTTCTTGAGGTGTCTTACCTCAAACGTTTCTTTACCTGCTACTATATAAGCTGTATTGCTTTTCCGGAATGCTCCATGACGCTTTTAACTTAACGCTCTCTTAATTATCTACCTCTTTTTGACTTTAAGGTCTCCGTTCCTGCTGCTTGGCAATCTGTAATTTGCCCCCGGAATTGCCTCCTGATGTTTTTTACCTATTGCGATTCGTACCACCTAATTGACCTACCACATTGTGAAGCTTTCATAGTTCATTCGTTCTTCGCCTGTTGCTTCACTTTCAGAGCTTTACCTTATGCAATATGTGCACCCAATTTGACCTATATCAATCTGCAGCTGTTAGATTATTTTATGCTGACGGCTTCTAAATTAGCCACTTAATTACACGTATCACTTTGCCTCCTAGTACTAATGCGATCGATTTTCTCATCATCGTTCCCATCCCTCCTTCTCTTCCCTTCCTCCGCCCATTTTGCTCTATTGTTCGGCCTCCTCTACCCGTCGACTACTATTTCATCTCCCCAACCCCCTCTCCTCCTTTAGCCATATCTAGGCAGGCCCTTGCCTTGGCTTTCAGGCTTCTTCCCACCCACTGACCTCTTCTTCCGCCCCCTCTGTCCTTCTTTCCCCCCCACTGTGCCTCTCTTCAACTGCCCGCACAACCGGCTCCTCCCCCTTGCTCCTCGTGCTGAATTACCATGCCTCCCCTCAATCATACCCTTACAGCACCGGATTCACTCATCACTAGACACTGTCCCAACTCTTGGACCATCCTTTATCCTCCCAACCTCTCTAAAAATGCTAAGAAGAACTTTAAACGCAAACTATTAATACATCACCAAGAAACCTTATTCGTGGATAACTATCTTAGCCTCACCTCCATTATTAAAACTAACTACATTTTTTACACCAAACGCCCCTCCAAATGGAAAAGTATCTTCCGCCGCCACCTCCCCATAATGAAATCTTGCAAAATCCCATATGGTTTGAAACTGTCCCCTACCCCTTCCTCCACTTTTCAAGGCGATATAGACATCTCCATTTTCAAATCCAGAAATATCCTCATACAAGCCTCTGATAACCACCTCTCCTTCTTCAAGCACCACTTCAGCACCTTATCTTATCTGTTATCTTCTCCCTCCCATACCCCTTCAGCCTCACAGGAAGTCCCCTCTGCTCCCGGAACCTTCCACTACCTATGAAGCTTCCCAATACCAAACTTTTGAGCCTTCCGCCCCCTTAGCATCCTCTCCTTCGCTTGACACCTTCACCTCACACTTAACCACCCAATCCCTCTCTCCCCTCGCCTCTTCTGTTTCCCCTCCTTCTCCTGATACTCCTTCTTCCCACTTGGCCTATCATACCCTCTCTCCTCCTCTTGGCTCCCTCCTTCTCAATCTTAACCACCCCTTTCCACCCCCCTGCACACTGCGACCCTTCCTATTGACCCCCCTCCACTCCGTTAACGACACCAATAGCTTGCAATCTAGCTGACCCCCACCCCGGTAGACTAGATGGCATTCCATCTCTCTTGCCCCATGCCCCCTCATCTTCTCAAAGTTCCCATCTGGCCCCTGGGTACACTGGCTCTCACACTCCAATTCTCCCTCAGTCTACTATACGGAACTCCCCTCACTGCCCACCATCGGGGTTTCCTCCACGTCCATTTCCTAGCCCTCTCTCCCCATCTAATTTAGCATTTGCCCCTCTCCCTCCTGACCTCCTTTCCTCCTTGCCTTCCTCGCTTGTCACACATCCACTTCTCAACATAGAACTCCACCTCTCAATCCTGACGTCGGAAATTTCATCTATCAGGAAAGACTTTAACACCCTCCTCGCCTCTATTTCCACCATGCACACTCATTCTCTAAGCGCCATTCAAACTAACACCACATTCCTCAACCAGGGAGCCCCACCTCTTGCGATATCTCCTTAGGTTGACCACCGCCTGGTAATTGCTCGCTTAGATCATTTCAAGCCTCGAGCGATCTCTCCTCCTCTGACCCCCTGGACTCAAATAATACCTATCCCCCTACTGCCAGGACCACCGAATCTCCTACTACTCGCTATTCCGGCATCCCTGGGGAGAAGCCTTATCCCTACCTCTCCTACTGCCACGATTACTGATTCTCCTATACCTCACTCCGCCATTCCGGTGATCCTGGGGAGAAGCCGTATCCCTACCTCCCCAGGCTTGCCTAGACCGCCTCCGCAACTCACCTCTTTCCACTCCTGCTCCCCCCCAAAAATCAACCCTAAACCCCTCAATTGCATGCTGGTCAACTGTCGATCAGCTATACAACATGCAACAGAAATTTCGGAAACCATCCTTAGTGAAGACATTGACATTGCTTTTCTGACGGAAGCCTGGCTCAAAGCTCACTCCTCACCGATTCTTGACCTGCTCTCTCCCCCGGGCTACTCCATCCTCAGAAAAGACAGACCCGTCAAAATTGGACGAGGCCTAGCCATTATCCATAAAGATGTACTCCAACTCTCCCTTGCTCAGAACCCTGATTATGCTAAATTTGAATACATTGGAGCTGAACTTAAAGTTTACGGTTCCCCTCCTATTCGACTACACAACATCTATCATCCACCTGGCGACCCTTTCCCCTTTGTGGAGGAACTTTCGGACCTTCTCTCCCTAACCTCGATCTCCAACTCTAAAAACCTCTTCCTCGGAGACTTTAATATTCACTGGAACAAAAAGGATGAGCCTTCGATTAACATCCTCAATGATCTACTCGACATTAATAACCTGATTCAACTCTGCCATTCGACAAAACACATTCCAAAGGGGCTACTCTTGATGCTATCATCACTAGCAAAGAACTGGCTTCCCTCTCCCACTTTGTCCCCATTGACTGGTCTGACCACCACCTCATCCTCTTTGCCATCAATTGCACCGCGCTCTCCCTTCCCCTAAAAACTTCAAACATAGGAAATTAACCAGAAATCTTTACCGATTCCCCAGGCGAGCTGGAAACTAAGATTAAAGCAAAACTTCAACTTACACCTCCTCTCAAAATGCAAATGACCTTGCCGAACACTACAACAAATCCATCATCGACGTCCTTGACCAAATCGCCCAGCCAAATTTAAACTGCAAGAAAACATCCCCGCCAAATCCTGGTTTAATGCTGATCTCAACAATGAGAGACGCTCACTTAGATTGACCGAACGCATATGGAGACAACACCCTTCCCCCTCAAACCTTGCTCTCCTCAGAGCAGCAAGGGCTAGTTACAAAAAGCACATCCTTAATGAGAAGGCCTCCTTCTTCCGCGCCCAACTCGACCGGGCAAAAAATAGACCTAGGGAACTATTTAGCATCATCAAAAAACAAACAGCTTCGGGCCCCCCCCCAAATGATGGCCTCTATCGAAAGGTGCGAAGAAATTGCGAACTGCTTTTCCGATAAAATCTCCAGGATCGACCAATCCTTTAGCTTAGCCCCCTCCACATTGCTCAGCTCCTCCTTGACCTCCCCCAAATCTCCTTTCGTGCCTTCGCCCCCGACTCTGTTCTTCTCCCACTTGCTGCCGCCCTCCTGAACACTTCATCGCCAACCCCCAGCTAAAAAACAAAGCTTCTTGGCTTACCTTCCGCCCAGTCACAGAGCTTTAAGTCTTCAACATCATCTCCAAGCTCAAACCATCCTCTCATACCATGGACCCTCTTCCCGCTAAACTTGTTCAAGACCTAAAACACATGATTGCACCATATTGGACCACCATCATCAACTACTCCTTTGCCACGGGTTGTGTCCCGGTCTCCCTCCAACTGGGCCAAATTACTCCCATCCTTAAAAACAATATTGCCGACCCCAACGACCTCAACAACTTGCGTCCTATCTCTAATCTTCCGCTTCTTTCTAACGCCCTCGAAAAATGCGCCTTGCTCCAATTGGACAAACACATTGACTCTTTTAACCTTTTGGACACATTCCAGTCAGGCTTTAGAAAGGGCTGCAGTACTGAAACCGCCATGCTCAACGTTATTGATGACATCCACCAATCCCTTGACAAGGGGGAGGCCTCCCTTCTCAGTCTCCTCGACCTCTCTGCTGCCTTTGATACTGTTAACCACTCCGCCTTACTCAACACCCTCAAAGTTCGTTTCGGCTTCAACGGCCCTGTCCTCAAATGGTTCACATCATTGCTTCAACACAGAACACAGCAAATTAAAATCAGCAATTGCCTCTCTAAACCCATTCCTGTCTCCTTGGGTGTTCCTCAGGGTTCTATTCTCTCACCTTCCCTATTCAACCTCTTCATGGAGTCCCTCACCCTCATTCTTAAGCAAGCTGGAATCAACTTCCACCTCTATGCTGATGATACCCAACTTTACTACAAAATTAAATCCCATGCCGACATCCTACACCTCAATGAGGCCCTGACTAAGATTCTACACTGGTTCCATCTCAATCATCTTAAACTCAACCCTAAGAAAACGGAAATCATTCTCTTCGCTCCTAAAAACAACCGGCTCCCCATTCATCTATGGATCTCCGACCTTAAAGCTCTCAACTGCTCTCTTTCCACTTCTAACTCAGTTAAATCCCTCGGAATTAACATTGACCATAACCTCAGCCTCACTCCCCACATAAAACATTCCGCTCAAGAAAATTAAACCCTTAATTCCTGCTGATGACTTTAAATTAGTTGTTCAATCACTGGTCTTGTCTAAATTGGACTATGGTAATGCCTTTCTCTCTGGAACACCGAAAGTCCACCTAGCACCAATCAAATCAGTCCTCAACCTCGTGGCCAGGCTTATTTCCGATTGTAGACGGTTTGACCACATCTCCCCGTCCTCAAAGGTCTTAAATGGCTTCCCATCGAAGGCAGATCCACTTACAAGACTGCTTGCATTACGCATAAAGCCTTGCATCTTCACACCCCACTGTATCTCTCAGCTAAACTCCACAAAGCTGGCTGCACTAGAGAAATGAGGAGCACCAATGCTCTCATCCTAGTTCCTCCTTTCTTAAACAAGAAATCTACTCAATCACGCTCCTTGTCCGGAAATGCGCCTACTATCTGGAACTCTCTCCCAAAGATCTTCGCTGCAACCCTCCTACCTCAGCTTCAAAAAGCCCTCAAGCTGCACCTTCTCAATCAATACTGGGGTCCTTAACCACTGCCGCCTAGCAGTGTCTCAACCTACTCCTGACTGTACTTTGTTACCACACCATTATTCCTGACTCACGACCCCCTCTTCTCTTTTTGTCATATATTTATAATGCTCCCCCTTGTTCTCTTATAATTACTGTCTACTCCCGCTTGCTACCACTTCTCCCTTCGCCCTCCTCAGTTCCCTCCCTTCTTTATATTCCCCCTTCCTTAACTTCCTCCCTAAATGAATCGTCCATTACTTGTTTTTACCTCATTATTTTCATCATTTTTCTTGCCCATGTTATAATCTGTCTGATGCATATTGCTCTTACTGCTCCTGCATTTCACCTTTTTGTACAAATGTTATATTGCAATTGTGGTCCTCGCCTAACCATTGTAAAGCGCTCTGATACCCTCGGGTCTAGCCAGCGCTATATAAAACCTTTTTAAATAAATAAAAAAATTAAAATAAATAAAAGTATAGCGGTGTAGGGACGCAGCACCAGCAAACCACAAGCTCATAATAATACAATACCCTGCAGCACGGGGTCTACCCTAGGTTGGAGTGGATGGGACATTGCCAATAGGAGCAGGGATACGTGCCACTCACTGCTGCAGCTGCAGTTTAGAGAGTCAGTATGGGGAAGGCAGATTAAACTCAGGCAAGACTAACATTTGAAACAAGGGTTTCAGTGAAGCCCCCGCCAGATGCAGGAGCAGAAGGTGGGCAACCCACAGGAACAGCGGGGGTGGTTCCCTTGAGGCAACGTTGGTAGCCATGCAGAGTAGCCTACTGTCCATAGATGGCAAGATTGATATGCTCAACATACGGATGGACACTATGGTGGCCAAAATTGACAAACAGTCTGTTTACATTGCAGAGATTGAACAGAGAATCTTGAAGGTCGAGGATGAGATGCAAACGGTGAGCTCAAAAACCTTGAATGTGGAATGAGAACTTGCAGTTATTCAGGCAAAGAATTAAGATTTAAAGGGCGCTCCTTACCAAAATAATCCGCTAATGATTGGAGTGTTGGAAACCGCCAACAAATGGAGACCTCTGTTGAGGGCATGCTGAAGTCGATCTTCGGGTGGAACATTTATCTAAACTACTTGTGGTGGAACGTGCTCGCCGGGCCCTTATTACGCGTCCTCCACCTGGGGCACCTCCAAGACCCATTTTTGCCAGACTCTTGAATTTTAGAGATGGAGATACTGTCCTTGGGCTTGCTAGGGAAAAAGGAGAAATTCAGTATCAAGGTGATCGGATTCCGTTCTACCCGGATTTTCCAATTGCGGTGCAGACAGCTCGGAGGCACTTCCTGCCAGTTAAGCGGCAACTGCGAAAAGTGAATATCTGATACTCCATATTGTACCCAGCATGTATTCATGTGTAACACCGTGGGCAGCAGAAAATCTCACGACACCCAAAGCAGCTAAGGACTATAATAAGACGCTTTCGCCTGGAAAGCAAGCACAGAACGTATCAGATGCTAAGGAGGGAGAGCCCTTGCACTAATGGTTGACCACTGAAACTCACTTGAGAGTGTAAACAGATTATGGGTATGTTTTGGAGGTCAAGGAACCTGCTGGGCTAGTACTGGGGGCAATATAAGAATGTACGGATTATAGCTCATATCTGGTTGGTAGGGGGTTTGTTAACATAAATCCTACAGGCCCGGTACCTCCGTTCATCTGGAGGGAGACTGGGATCCTGGTGCACCCCTGCGCGGGAGCACCCCAGAAGAGTTAACACGCTAGTGTTGTCAGTTACTGTTATGAAACGTTACGTCACGATTGACATTTGTCAGTCTTTTGTCTCTTTGGGATGTCTTTGGCTAGATGAAATTGCTGAAGTGGGTGAGGGTGGTTGTTGGGGTATTTTGTTCTCGCATTCCCACACATGACACACATGCCTCACTAGTTTTCACGGTCACCACAGCATGGATGGATGCATCATCACTTTGTAGTGAGAAGACATAATGGCCCGGCAGGACATAGGATTAATTTCATCACATGGAATGTTTGTGGCCACAGCAATCCCTGTAAAGTAAGGTTAGCGCTTCGGTGTTTAGATAGGCACAACATACATCTTGCTCTCCTACAGGAGACACACTTGGATGGGCGCTCGGACTGCAAGGTACTCGGTGGGCGTTATGCGGGCTGACCTCCTCCTTCTCCACGTATTCGAGGGGGGTCTTATTATTGGTCAAGTGAGAGGTACCCTTCACACTTGCAACACATCATGTCCATGATCAGGGTAGGCTCCTAATAGCGAGAGCGACACTGGCAAGCACGTGGGTTACAATAGTGAACACCTATGCATGAAACACAAACGACCGATGTTCTTCATGGCCACATGGCAGCAGCTATACTCCACATCATTGTCACACGTCATTTGGGGGGAGATCTCAACACATGCCTAAACCTGACGGAGGATTGAGCTGCAGGCACAGGGTGGCATGGGAAGCTGGCCGCTAAGGTATTGAGGAGTGGGATGGAGGAATTTGGACTAGTAGATGCTTGGCGATTACGGCACCCCACAGAGAGGGAGGGCACATTTGTACCCTCGGTCCATGGTATGTGGTCCAGAATGGACTACTGCCTCATCTCTACTGAGGTGTGCCGGTGGGTGGAGGAGGTCATCATCTCCCTAGGATGGTGTCTGACCATGCACCAGTCTTGTTGTGTTTGAGGATGTGGATGCAATCCCCCTGCCTTTCATCTGACTGCGCTCCTAGACGTGGTATTTGAAAAGGAGCTGCGTTCAGCGATTGTAGATTATTTAGCATTTAACAAGGGCTCTGTGGGTAGCCAGTGCTCTATGGGAAGTCTTTAAGGCCACAATCCACGGGATGTGCACAGTCACTCAAACGGGAGTGTTGAAAATATTCGGAAACAGCTGACCAATACTGAAGATAAGCTAAATGCACTAGAAAGAGAGTATGAACTCCGACCTACTGAGGCTGTTTTGGCAGCAATCAGAACCCATAGGACAGAGTTCGAATCTCTCGCAGAACAGGTGTCACGGTTCATATCTAAGAGACATGTCGCTAGAACGTATTGGGAGGGCGGGAGATCTGGGCACAGTCTAGCACAGAAACTAAGGGCGCCAAGGGGTGTAGAGCAAGTGGTACATGTGGTAGATGACAAAGGAAACTCAATGTATTCGAACTCTGATATACTTGAGACCTTCAGTTATTAACAATTTAACTAAGCAAGACGGTGAGGGTAAACCCCGTGTGCACTGAAGGTAAATCACCCAAAAGTATCTTCCTAGTTGTTAATCCACAACGCTCAACTTCTCATGGCCCACCGTCCCAGGCACCATTAACACAAAATTGTACAATAAGGAAGGAGCATTCAATATATATACAATTAATCTGGGAATTCTAATTTTCCCTTTTCCACAGTTCAATACAGTCGTCCCAACAGAAAACTCCTCGTAAGGTATGCTTCTTGTATAATGTTCTTTATTTCATATCAAATCAATGTAATCCAACTGGAATATAGTTATTGTAAAACACAGCCAACGCGTTTCGTCCCCCTCTGGGACATCATCAGGGCTGTAAAGCAAAAAAATTTAACATAAGAATTTCATTTTTGCACAAATTTTCCAAAAACAACATACAATATAACCCAGGGTTTTGAGGATTGGGATGGAGGAATTTGGACTAGTAGATGCTTGGCGGCTACGGCACCCCACAGAGAGGGAGGGCACATTTGTACCCTCGGTCCATGGTATGTGGTCCAGACTGGACTACTGCCTCATCTCTACTGAGGTGTGCCGGTGGGTGGAGGACGTTCTGTTGGGACGTCTGTATTGAACTGTGGAAAAAGGGAAAATTAGAATTCCCAGATTAATTGTATATATATTGAACGCTCCTTCCTTATTGTACACCTTCAGTTATTATTATGCCAGATTATAGGAGTCACTACACTCTGCATAGTTAACTGAGCTGGCCCAATATTTTGATGAAGTGGCCTTGGCATGGCTGTCACCAGGGCAGAGGAATTACTTAATGCAACCAGTCACAGTTGATGACGTAAAAGATGCAATTCGCTCCCTGCCGAATGGCAAAGCCCCTGGCATAGATGGGATCATGAGTGAGTTCTACAAAGAATATGCTGAGATTTTGGCCCCACAATTGCTTGCGGTATATATGGAGAACCAAAAACAAGGGAACCCTACTGACAGGGAGCCTGGGTAAGTAAATTAGTGGGGAAACAGTGGCTCCTGTGGAGTGATAACAAATTATTTCTAATACAATTCTGCACGATGGCAATATACTTTAAAACATTTTGGCGACCATTGGAAAATTGACAATGTATTGAACAGCACTTTATACAATCATAAGTGCTGTGTAATAGTTCGCCTTTGTTAACTGTCGACGACGTTTCGACCCTATCTGAAATACAGGGTCTCTATAGGACCTAAAAATGTCGGCACACCTAGAAGAAATGGGAGGATACCGTCAGTGTGTGGCCGAGATGGTAATATGCGAGCATGGAGGTAAAAAGTTCTGAAAATGAGTGTACCTGAAGGGAGGCCTGCAGTGCCTAATGTGAAGAGCATAAACCCCAACATTGGAGTCCCTATGTTTGCATTCAAACGGGGCAAAAATGTGAAAGACCATCTCATTAGATCATCCTTAGAAACCCCACTACAAACCACGCGATCACTGCAATCAACCTGGGGTTTACCCGAGGTCAAAGGACATTTCAAATGTGGAAACTGTGTAGCATGTGCATTCACATTGAACACTAAGACTTTTGAACATGGAAACATGAAACACACGCTTGAATTTTTCGCCAATTGTAACACAAAAAATGTTGTGTACTGTATAACATGTCCTTGTGGTTTGCCCTACATTGGGCAAACACAGCAACCAGTAAAAGCTCGAATAGGACAACATCGCAGCAGAATCAGAAATTCAGTGCCCAATGCCCCCTTGGTCAATCATTTCTCTGACAAAAATCATACGGCAGATGATATCAGATAGACAAAGTATCCATCCCACCCAGAGGAGGAGACCTGGCCCAAATCCTTCAACGATTAGAATGTCGCTGGATTGAACGCACCAATTCTATCATCCAGGGGTTGAATTCTGACGAAGAATGGCGTGGGTTCATTACCACACTTAGTACCTAACCCAGCAGCATCTACACACTTTCCGCTACAGGCATGCTATACTCCATGTGTAGCTCCTTGCACCATGGCTGACACCCTTTTCCCGTAGAACAGGCACTACATCTAGTAATTGCCTAAACGATCTGTATACACATTAATTAGTTTCCTCCACATTAATGGTTCGTTCTACTTCTTAGTGATAATTTACAGTCATTTGCCATTACCGGCTTTCCCTCTACTGTCCACATTACCATATATATGCCTCATTGTTTCAATGTCATTGTTATCCATACCCCGATCTGTGCAGCCCCGCCGTGCAGCCCGTTATTCCACTATCCTTAGAGACTGCCTATGTAGTTTCAGGGGTTCATACACTATATGTTCCTTTCCTCACCAAAACATTCTGGTTTTACTCTAATGCGATCAGCCACATCCCACCAGTCTGTTGTCTACATCTATTCTGGCACACAGAACCACAGAGCAGATCGGCACCCTGGATCGTGCAGCCATGTTTGGTTCACCGTCCACTGGCGGGAACATTTCCCTTATCTATTGCTAGACATCCATCATCCTGTTGTCATCGCACCGAACAGGGAGACGGACGCTCCACTGTTCCAGCAGCACTCGGGGGATACAATTACTCGCTACTTCAGCTTAATCAAGGTAATGATAGCCCTTAATCCATTGCCTTTAGATAACCACAAGATTGTAAACACTGTTTACCAAGCGCCTGACTTTCTTGTTATTTTAGAGCTCCAATTGATAATACTCCTGCATTCATTGGCTAAACACAAAGCGACAATCTGAATTCCACTGCGGCTCTTCGTTTGAACAGTCAGAGCGTATTCACACGCACACGGGTAAGCTTTTTTTTCTTCACTGGGAGATTGTAGCTACCGATCAACACAGAGCAATCGGTTCATAGTCCTATTTTCCGTTTTTCACACACAGTTCTTGTAAATTGTGAACATTCAGTGCCCCGATTATCGCCGAGATCTCCAGGCCCCGCCATCCACTCTGCCTGTCTAACACTACCCTCACATGGGGTAAGTTCTTGTGACTTGTTCTTGTATTAAACATCATTTATGCTAGTGTACCTTGACCTGACTACGATGCAATTTTTTGCGATTAACATTAATTATGCTATTGTACCACGATCTGATTACTATGCATTTATTACTTCACAGTGCCCGGCTGGGTTCCCTGTGAGTTTTTTCTTCACTTATTCCACGGTGACACCGCTCTTCACATTAGGCAGTGCAGGCCTCCCTTCAGGTACACTCATTTTCAGAACTTTTTACCTCCATGCTCGCTTTATTACCATCTCGGCCACACACTGACGGTATCCTCCCATTTCTTCTAGGTGTGCCGACATTTTTAGGTCCTGAAGAGACCCTGTATTTCAGATAGGGTCGAAACGTCGTCGACAGTTAACAAAGGCGAACTATTACCCAGCACTTATGATTGTATAAAGTGCTGTTCAATACATTGTCAATTTTCCAATGGTCGCCAAAATGTTTTAAAGTGAAACCTTATACATATGTCACATTCTATGTCACTACTAGTTTAGGTTCCAACGTTTTATTCACTGGGACACCTTTCACTATTTTTTAAACTATTGTTTGTTGTATAAATGTATTTTGATTCTTAAGCCCTATGTATATATTGTTTACTTCATTTACTTACTATATAAACAAGTTCTTATATTGACTATATCCTCGGTGTCTGTGGCTAGCTTTCTTTTTGACATCAATTCAACCCTGTATATTGCCATCGTGCAGAATTGTATTAGAAATAATTTTTATCACTCCACAGGAGCCACTGTTTCCCCACTAATTTGCGGTATATATGGAAGCATACGGAAAGTGCATCTTGCCACCCTCATTGTGTTAATAATAACATTGCTGAAACCAGACAAGACACCAGAAAGATGCAACTCCTATAGGCTTTTATCCCTTATAAATATCGATGCAAAGATGATTGCAATGCGCTTACAGCCTCTATTGCCTTGCTTAGTTCTTCCAGATCAATCTGGCTTCATTACCGCTTGTTCCACTATGCATAATCTGCGTACAATATTCGCGCTACTATATCGTCTCAAACCCACAGTGCAGGCGGCGGCGGTCCTACTGGATGCAGCAAACGCCTTCGATTCTACAGCATTGCCCTACATGTTCACAATATTAGGCAGTATGGGGATGTCGTTTTTGCGATGGATTAAACTTTTATACAAATGCCCAGTGACCAGGGTACGTGTTAACAGATAGAGATCAGATAGCTTTAATGTGTACAGAGCGAAGCAGCATGGCTGTCCTTTGTCGCCACTGCTACTTGTTATCACCATGGAGCCATTAACTTGTATTACCAGACAGAAATATACAGTGGCTGCTCTCGGATTCCGTCTGCGGCCCTTAAACATTTCATTATACGCAGATGACATGGTATTATACATTAGAGAGCCAGCATCCCATTTAGCTCCTGTAATTTGGGAATATATAAAATTTGAGCGCTATTCTGGCTTGTGTATTCATTGGAAGAAGTCATTACTCCTCCCACTAACACCTACCACGTTACCCTTTGAAATTGAATTCCCCTGGAGTGGGCAGTTGATGCTGTTAAGTACCTTGGGGTCTGGGTGCTTAGAGATCCTAGCACGGCACTACAAGAAAACTATGGTAGGGCAATAGCTAGATTGGAGGACTGTGTTGCACGCTGGACTACGCTCCACTATCCCTGGCAGATAGGTTAGCAGTTATTAAAATGGTAATACTGCCACAATTCTTATACCTGTTTACCAATATCTCTATGGTGCTATCTGAGGCCTTCTCCAAGCAATTGTGCTCCCTTCTGGTTACATTTGTCTGGCAAGCAGCCAAGAATTAGCTGGGAGGTACTGACACTGCCTTATATAGATAGAGGATTCTGCGCGCCGGATTTTAAGATGTATTATCTGTGTGCGCAGGCATACTTCACACATTTCTGGTACACTAATCACGATTACATGCCCCATGTGGTGATTGAACACGATGATGCTGACCCGATTCCGCTTAAGGCAATCCTACCTCACAAGCGCACAGATTTCTCCCGTGCAGAGATAAATACATTACATACTACATTGTCGGCATGGCGGGCATTAGCAAAAAAGGCGGGGGATTGATGTTGTATGCCTCGGCAATGCCTTTGCTGCAGCACCCAGACCTGACAGTGACACAGGAGGAAAGCTCGATGCGGAGATTGTGCAAGGTGGTGTTACATACTATGGGGGACCTATGTAGGAATGTTGAATTCCTGACACTGTCAGAGAACATTCCACTGCTTAACCTTTCGTATCATAGGCTCCTGACAGCTGCCCATGCACACAACCCACACTTCTCTAGGGAAACCCCTATTCTTTGGGCACTGCAGGTTTTGCTTACGAGTGCGACAAGACAGCACCTTATTGCCAAACCGTATGCTGCAGTGCAGAAAGAAGGGGCAGAGAGGGGTGGGAAACCTTTGGCTAAGTGGAGTGCAATCTTACCTCAGCCCATAAGGGAAGACGATTGGAGGGTATGCTGTGCACAGCTGGGTGCATTCACCTCCAACTGTAACCTTAGGATAATCCAGTTCAAGTTCATACACCAGGTATACTATACACCACTGCAACTGTTCAATTATGGGCTAAAGGGGTCCGCCAATTGTGTCAGATGTGGAGCCGAAGGGGCAGATTTTCTACACTTGGCATGGCTTTGTCCGAGTGTGGGGAGATTTTGGGTGCAGGTTACTTATACCCTGTCTGAAATGATTGGTATGCGTGTGGAATGTGAGCCAGTGGTCTGTCTGTTGGGGCTTCTGAGCAATTTTAGATCACCAAACGAAAAGCTAGTATTAATTGGCTTGCTGATGGTGAAATTCCGAGTGGCACTACATTGGGGAAGCAGAGCTGGCCATGCAAAAACCACTTGGTTGGCAAATCTAGCACATTGTAAGGCCCAGCTGATCCTATATGCGGGAGAACAACTACCTGCATCGAGGCCGAAAGGCTGTTGGAGGTCACTGGTAGCTTATATGCAGTCGAACTTTGGAAACAGTGGATAGTGTCATGCATTGTATATTCGAGGATGCTATGTTGTTGTTTTGTATTAGGTCTGCAGCCACAGTAATTACTGTCATGCTCAAGATGTGATTAGTAGTGAGGTACTATGTTAATTGACGGGAAGGAAGGAGGCCATGCCTGGGACCAACAACTACTACTAAAATGGGTACTGTTGCCAAAGTCATGTGTGGAAGTACATGTTATGTGTATTAAGTTTCAAAATGCCAATAAAAACATAAAACATTTTTTTTTGAGTCAGTCTCAAAGCTATTCTATGGGAGGGATAGGCCTTGAAGTATTGGAAAACTAATTTAGGAGTATTTCACTATCAGGACATATAAAAGTTCTACCATAACCACTAATACCACAAGTATCCAATACAACCACCAATACCACCACTAACACAAATAATGCCACCACCACCAATATCACCACCAATACCAACACTATCACCAAAACGACCACCACCACCAATACCACCACCACTATCAATACCACCACCACCAATCCTACCACAACCACCAATACCACTACCACCAATACCACAACCAATACCACCACTAATACCACCACCACAAATACCACTACCACCAATACCCCCACCAATACCACCAATGCTACTGCATCAATACCACTGCCAGTACCAATACCACCACTATCACCAATACCACCAATACCACCAACATCAATACCAATACCAATGCCACCACTACCACCAATACCACTACCACCAATACAACCACCAATACCACCATTACCACCAATGCCACCACCACCAATTCTAACACCACAAGCACCAATACCACCACCATCACCAATACCACCACCACCACCAGAAATACTATCACTGATACCTCCACTACTACCAGCACCACCACCACCAATACCACCATCAATACCACCACCAATATCACTGCCACCACAAATATCACCACCACCAATACCACCACCACAAATATCACCACCACCAATACCACATCTATATATACCACCACCACCAATACCACCTCTACCTATACCACCACCAATACCACCACCACCCATACCACCACCACCAATATCGCCACCACCACGAATACCACCAATACAAATACCACCATCACCAATACCACCACCACCAATACAAATAACACCACCAATACCAACACCACCACAAATACCAACACCACCAATAACACCACCAATACCAATACCACCACCAATACCACCACCACCAATACCAATACCACCACCACCTCCAATATCACTACCACCAATACCACCAATATACCAATACCAACACTTCCTCCACCACCACCACCAATAGCACCACTACCACCACCACTAATATCACCACCACCAATACCTCCACCACCACCAATACTAATACCACCACTACTAATACCACTGATACCACCAGTCCACCACTTCCAATACCACCACTACCACCTCCACCAATACCATCACCACCACCAATACCACCACCACCAATACCACTACCACCGGTACAACCACCAATACCACCAATAACACCACCACCACCACCAATAGCACCATCATTACCACCACCACCACCAATACCACCACCACCACCAATACAACCACCACCAATACCACCACCACCAATACCACCACCAATACCACAACCACCACTAAAACAACCACCACCACCACCAATACCACCACCAACAATACCACCACCATTACAACCACCAGCAATACCACCGCTACCACCAATACTTTCACCACCATCAATACCACCACCACCAATACCACCACCACCAATACCACCACCACCACCAATACCACCACCAATACCACCAAGCCTTTATTTGCTTTTAAGAAGAACAAAAACTTGAAGGATTTGTTGGTGAGTACTTACCGTGAGGATTTGTGGTATACTCAACGTACCATTACAAACACAATACCAGTTGGTAATGTGAGATGTGGTTCATGTAATGTCTGCAGCCAATGCCTAGTGGCAAAAGAAATTCAGGTAAATGGCTGTAGTATTAAATCAAAAAGCCTTAACAATTGTAGAAGCAAGAATATTGTCTATTTGCTTAAATGTCCCTGTGACCAATACTATGTGGGAGAGACTGGTAGGGAGTTGAGGATTAGAATACAGGAACATAGATCGGCCATCAAAAGAAGGAAGTTGAATGCCCCTCTGGTAACCCATTTTATTGAAAAGGGACATAGTGAAAATGAGCTCATGTGGTTTATTCTTGAGAAGGTGTTTATTGGTAGAAGAGGTGGAAATATGCAAACTAAGAGAAAGTCGCGTGAACAGTGGTTTATCTCTAGATTAAACACTGTACGAAATGGTCTAAATTCAAAAGAAGAATGGGATAGGATCATTGGGGCTACTTGATGACAGACGGTTCTGTATAGATATAGATATGCACACTTTCCTTTAGATAGACGGGTAGCTTATTCTTCCGATACTCTTTTAGTATTCTTTTTGTTGTGTAGTTTTCTGAGACATTCGATTTGGATTGATATTTTTGAATCACATTGATGCGGTAATAGGGAAGCGATTATTCAGATGAATTTGTATTAATGATGATTTTAACTATTGCGAGTTTTTGATTTTAATTAAATACAGTATGATTCTGAATGGGTGTTAGGATTTTGGATTACCATTAGCCACTACAAGATGGCGGACAAGTTGGTAGTCCTTTTAGAATGGCGTCGAGTATCGTGGGAGGTATCATGTGACCGTACTCATGGAGTCAGGTGTAACGATTTCCCGACAGAAGTAGTACAAGTATATAAATAGAGGTGAGACTTCATTTTTTTTGTTTCTGACATACGGAGGCAGAGACCCCGTCGCTGTGGGAACGATACTCGTTTGAGGAGGTAAGAGGATTATATACCGTAATAGAGGGTTTGAGGTCGTGTGGCGGTCATTGGCCGACCCGGGTGTATTCAGCACGTGTGATAGTCTTTAGCATGAACGGGGTTATGTGAATAAGGTAATTGAGGGATCCTAAGGGTCTCGTACGGTGTTTCGGTCATAGTATTGGTGGTGGTGGTATTGGTGGTGGTGTTGGTATTGGTGGTGTTGATGGTGGTGGTGTTGGTGGTGCTGGTATTGGTGCTGGTGGTATTGGTGGTTGTGGTATTGGTGGTGATATTGGTGGTGGAATGGGTATTGGTGGTAGTGGTATTGGTATTAATTGTGTTGGTATTGGTGGTGGTGGTATTGGTATTAATGGTGGTGGTATTGGTGGTGGTGGTGGTGGTATTGGTGCTGGTATTGGTGGTGGTGGTGGTATTGGTAGTGGTGCTGGTATTGGTGGTGTTGGAGGTGGTGGTGGTGGTATTGATGGTGGTGCTGGTATTGGTGGTGGTATTGGTGGTGGTATTGGTGGTGGTGGAGGTGGTGGTATTGGTGGTGGTGGCATTGGGGGCTGTGGTGGTATTGGTTGTGGTATTAGTATTAGTGGTATTAGTGGTGGGGGTGGTATTGATGGTGGTGGTATTGGTGGTACAGGTGGCTTTAGTTCAGATGACATGTAACACAGATGTGCTGTTGTCAGCTTCAGCCTATTAGCACAGGATTATGTGCTGCCTGGAATTCACATGACTTAATTTGCTAATCATTTCTGAATCCATTTTACTTGGGGATGGGAGTTTGAAACAGACACAAGATAATGCCGGTTTAAAGTGATTGAATGCAGGTGCCCGTTAAAAAACACAAGCGGTTTCAGCTAAAGCAGCTCATATCCGGCGTGCAATAAGAGAAACTCAATAAAGTAAATAGTGCTTGCAGAATAATGATGGGGGCATTTGGGGCACGCGAGAAATATAAGTGAGCTGCCAAAGACACAACACACAAAAATATTTTGCTATGTAATGGAAAATTCTGCTGGAGGTTAAGGTACATGCACCACACTCTTTTTTTAAATCAAACATAATTGACAAGAATTATAACTTTCTCCTAAAAACTGTCTATCGAATGTTGAGACAGGTGGTAACAATCTGAGCAAACTGCCCTGCGAGAAAAAGCATCACTAGTTGTTACTTTAAGCATATTATGAAAAGCCCAACACACTCCTATCGTATCCCATAGAGTGGAGTTTATTTATTTATGTATGTTCAAATAAAAACTAATACGCCCATTTATTTACTTTAAAAACAATGACATCTCTGTTGATGATTTTCTCTATATTTGCAATAGAAATGACTTTGACAATCCTTCTGTAAAACAGATTTCAGCACCACAATGAAGCCGATCAACAACAAAAATGTTGTCAACTTAAAAGGACCCCCAAGGTGATATAAATCACTTCTGGCAGAAAATGAAAATGTCTGTGTTCTGAGTGTGTGGGTGGGGTGAAAGTGTGTGGTGTGGGTTGGGGGTAGGGTGTCACAGGCAAATATTTATTTTGACATACCAAAGGCATTAAAAAAAAATCCTGAAACGCTAACAGGGGCATGAGTCTACATGCAATGGAAGTGGGGGTTCCTTTGCTCAGAGACGGGCTGTGGCGTTTGAAGGGGGCACCCACTGGCTCCCTGAACAGCTCTCTTTTCGGAGAGGTTTTTGTTTCCACACCTCAGATTCCTGCCTAAAGCTCTGTGTGATGCTTTGCTCTGCCATTTGGGAAGCTGTGCTCTGTCCTCTCCACACACCCTTCCTACCATTGAAATGATGTAGCGCCCAACAAATTACACCATGTCGCTGTGTTGCAGCTTTCCTGGCACTCTGAGGAGCGGAGAGAAGGAACACCTCGCTTAGAGCCTCCTGCCTTTACGTTCCTTTCCTTTCTGTGCTAAAGACATTTAAACAAATAAATATTTGCAATGCCATAGGTCCCGCATTTAAATGCGAGACCTATGGCACTGCAAACAGCCGCCATTGTCCCTGCTGCGAAAGTGCAAGCGGGCATGGTGCGCTGGATGTGCAGTGGCAGACCTGAGACATGTTTAGAGGGCTACTTAGGTGGGTGGCACATTCAGTGCTGCAGGCCCAACAGTAGCATTTAATTTACAGGGCCTGGGCCCATTTAGTGCACTTTACTAGGGACATATAAGTAAATGTAATATATAAACTGTGGATAACCCATTGTTACCATGTTTTAGACAAAAGGCACATGTTAGTAGTGGTAAAGTGCTCAGAGTCCTAAAACCAGCAAAACAAAGTCAGAAAACAGTCAAAAACAGGAGGTCAGAAGGTAAAAAGTTAGTGGAAATCACACTCCAACAGAGAGTGTATATAGAAGGGAGAGAGAATGTAGAGTTAGTAGTGCACATCTGGAACTAAGCAGATGTACATGATGAGAAGAAGATCTAAATGAATGGGAATGCAAATGAAGGTGATAGTGTGATAGTGTTTGTGTACAACCTGCAAAGCAGATGTAAAAAGTGGACGTACAGGGAGGAGCACACAAGTGGAGTGTGAAGAAAGCACTGATATCATAGAGCACATGTGGAGCATAGGGAGGACAATGGAAAGCTGATGGATGGGGAAAATAGGGTACCAGGGGACCATGTGAAGGGCATTGAGAATATGTGGAGGGTGTAGACTGCATGTGAAGGTGAGAATTGGAGCCTGGACAGTAGGGAGAAAGACGATCAGGATGGAGAGCAGATGTATAATTTATTGAAGAGGTTTGGATGTGGACAATGAACAGCAAATGTACATGGTGAAGAGGTAGATGTAGAGCATGTAATGCAGATGTGGTGAGGTGGAGAACAGATATGGAGAGAAGGCGTGGAACATAGAGAGCGTATGTACATTGTGAAGAGCATGTGGATGGTAGGGATTGCATCTAGAGGAATGAGAGCTTAAATGGTATGGAAGTAACACCTGGATATGACCACATCTACAGAATAGCAACAAGATAGAATGGGATGTAATAAAACGTGGCAGCTGAAGTGCACGTGTACAGGTTAGAGAGAGGATGTGGAAGGCGGATGTATAAAATGAAAATCACATGTGGGAGGAAGGGTGCTGATGTCTAAAGTGGAGAATGCAAATAGAAGGTAGATAAGGTCAAAGTGCCAAGTGGATGACAGCTTTACAGTTTGGCAAATAGATGCTGAAAGTAGATGAAAACATAGAAAGAGCAAGTGGAGGGCAGATATGCGAGTGCCAATTGTGGCGGCAAGTGTAAAGGGTTCACGCATGTATAGAGTGGCAAGCATATGCAGAGGGCATGAGAGCACATGCAAACCATGGAGAGTGGTTATAAGCACTGCAGAATCGATGCAGACAATAGAAGTATAGGGTGTAGGGTAATGATGGTGATTGTGGAGATGTCATGTGAAGAGCAACAGCAGATGCAAGGTAGCTATGGAGAGCAGATGCAGAGTGTGCAGTGCTGATGTGCAGGGTGAAAAACAATTAGTGTGCAGATGAAGTGTGGAGAATGCACAGGAAGAGTGGATGTGGAATGAGGAAAAACAAAGTTCAAGATGGACATGAGAAGTGGAGGTTGGATGTCGCATGTACAGGTTGAACTGCATATGTGGAGAGTGGCTGTATGTGGTGGAGAGTGGATGTGGAGACCGAATGTACATGCTGGGGAGCAGATGTGGAGAGTTTCTCTATGTGGTGGAGAGTAGATGTAGAGACTGGATGTACATGCTGTGGAGCAGATTTTCAGAGTGGCTGTATGTGGCGGAGAGTAGATGTGGAGAACAGATGTGCATGCTGGGGATCTATTGTGGAGAGTTGATGTATGTGGTGGAGAGTGGATGTGAAGACTGAATGTTTATGCTGGGGGAGCAGAGGTGGAGAGTGTCTGTATGTGGCAGAGAGTGGATGTGGAGATCGGATGTACATGCTGGGGAGCAGATTTGGAGAGTGGCTGTGTGTGGTGGAGAGTGGATGTGGAGACCAGATGTGCATGTTGGGAAGCAGATGTGGAGAGCAGCTGTATGTGGTGGAGAGTAGATATGGAGACCAGATGTACATGCTGGGGGGCAGATGTGGAGAGTGGCATTATGTGACTGAGAGTGGTTATGAAGACCGGATGTACATGCTGGAGAGCAGGTGAGGAGAGTGTATGTGTGTGGTAGAGAATGGATGTGGAGACTGGATGTACATGTTGGGAAGCAGATGTGGAGAGTTAATGTACAAGACAGAGAGTGGGTGCGGTAAGTGAATATAGTGAATGAGTATGAGATTTGGAGTTTGGAAAGTGAATGTAGAGAGCAAATGTTCACTGTGGGGTGTTTATGTGGGGAGTGAATGTACAGGGTGCTTGTGGAGAGAACCTGTATGGTCAGACAGCGTGTGGATTATAGAGTGAGACATGGTGTGGAAGGTATAGAGTGGATGTGCAGGAAGGAGAACATCTGTAGCTGACCAGATGTACAGGCTAGTAAAGCAAATGTAAAGAGTAGAGAGAACAAATGGTGGCTAGATGGATGTGGACAGTGTAGAGGGCGGCTGTGGAGAGTGGATGTACCTCGTTGAGAGTGGGTGTACATGGTGGACAGCACTTGTGCAGGGTGGATGTACAGAGTGTATGGCAGATGTACATGCTGGGGAGCAGATGTGGAGAGTGGCTGTATGTGGCGGAGAGTACAAGTGAAGACCCGATGTACATGGTGCGGAGCAGATGTGGCGAGTAGATGTACAGAGTGTATGGCAGATGTACAGGTTGGGGAGCAGAGGTAAATGAAGGAAAGGCATGTGTAGGTTAGACATTGAGGGTGAAAACCATATTAAGTGTGGAAAGCAGATGCACTTGGTAGTAAAAGCAGACAGAAGGTGGAGTTGGCATCAGATAGTTAAGACAGTATGTAGACCATATGCAGAGTGTGCAGAGTGAATGCACATTGTGGTGAGCAAATGTGCAAGATGGAGAGTGGATGTAGAGCACGTGCAGATGTGGTGAGATGATGTCCAGACAGATATGGAGAGTGGATGTAGAGTCAGTGCAGATGTGGTGAGGTGATGTCCAGACAGATATGGAGAGTGGATGTGGACTGTGGAGAGCAGATGAACAGGGTGGAGAATATTTGGAAAGTATAGCTGGAAGGAAATGCCTCTTTTTACATAATCACCCCTAAGGTTTTAGACTGATGCTGCTGGTTTTTTGCCTCTAAGATTGCACTGAGGCCTGCTAACCAGTTCTCAGTGGCAACATAACAACCCATTACAAAGTGTATGTTGAATTGGTTACCCCTAATTGGTATAAACTGGCTTACTTATAACCCCCCCCAGTATATGGTACCAGGGGTACCCAGGGCATGTGAGACAGAGTGTCCACCAAGACTGCAGCACTGATTGTGCCACCCAGTGTGTGTCACTTTATTCAGGTAGACAGACTGGTGGCAGGAACAGAGTGGGGAAACCAGTGCCCAAACTCGTTTACCCATGGGCGTGTAAGTAGTCACAGGTTTAGGGTAGGCTACCAAGCTCTTATCATACAAGGAAGGGTTCAGACAACTTGAGAATGGGCAGAATAGTGAAATCTGGGATTAATAGATGCCATATATAGCCAAAAGTCATCTTAGGGTGGCAGCCCAATTGGCTAATGACTGCATCATCCCCCCAGGCCACTTTCTGGGCATAAATATGTCACCCTGAACCTCAGACCACAACGGAACTGGAGAAAGGGCTGAAGAAGGACTGCCCTGCTAACCCCTCAAACTGGCAAGAGAGGCTGCACCGTCTCCTGGACTGAGCATGCCACACCTTAGGTTAGCCAATGAGGCCTGTGCCTGGGGCTCCTTGCTCATGGAAAAGTCACTGCTGAGCCCCAGACCAAAGAAGTAACTCCAAGGGTCTGTCAACTGATCCCCTGGAACGAGCACCAGTGCTGATAAAGCTGAAATAGCCCATTCTGACAAGTCAATAGGCACCTTCTTCAAATTATTGCTGACCGCTGTTGGGCAACCCAAGAGACCGATCCTCGATGGCCAAATGTTGAAACCGGGTCTTATGGTCCCAGAAGTGTCACCTGAGTCCAGGCACCTCCAGACCATCACCTCACTTCTGGAATTCCTAATGGGCCTCAAGACCTGGCTGTTTGAATAAGCCACCGGGGCCTGCAAGCGCCTGGATACCCTACCAGGTGATTTGCTGCGCTTTATGAAAACTGATTGATTGGTCACAAAAGAGGGACACCAGCATTCCCAAAAGGGTACCGCTGAACAAGCTGTGTATGTAGACCAATAGCCCAGTGGCAGCTGGCCTTTTACAGGCTCAAAGAGGACATGGAGGGACACCGACCGTGTGGCCATACTCACTCCACCTTACCAAAGCCAAAGGGGAATCGGTCTAGAGCAGACCCGTCGGGAGTGAAACAGGCAATAATCCCAGAGATCTCCACGGGATGTGGTGGGGCTGGCACCAAGAAAGTTGGCTCCATGGAGGCTCTGGCCGTGACCCTCCAGGCAAGAGGAGCGGTAGCAAATGCATATTTGGGGTCAAATGCCGTGCGTACCGCTTTACCTGCTCAAACCTGCTCAGTATCTCTGGGCAACATAGGGGCGGGTAATGATTTTTTAAACCTGCCTCCAGATGAGATAGGGGTAGGGGCTGGACCTGTGGATTGTGCCTCTCCACAAAATCAAGTTTTACCAACTGAAGGCCTGGCTGACTCAGAGAGTCAACTGCTGGGGATTGAAGGCAGTACTGGTCTCAGTTCTAGGGGAAAGAAGCCGAAAGCAGGGGGCACCCCGGCCGGGGCGGATAATCTTTTTCTCTTACTGATGATTCGGACTTTCTGGGGTTAGTGATGTCTAATCTGATGCATGCTTTTTTTTTAGAAGGGTTACGGATAGGATAGTTGATTTGGGCTGGTGCATTACTACCAATTATAGATGAGTAAGTCTCAGGATAGCGTCATTAAATATTTGCGGATTAAAGAATGCCTTGAAAAAGTGAAGGGTTAATGTGAACATACAATTCTTGTAGGCAGATATTCACTGGCTTCAAGAGACACACGTAGAGGCAAATAGGCGTGAAGTTGCAGAGTTAGCTGGGTTTCAATTGGTGACCAACACTACGCAAGGGACAGGCACACAGGGGGTGGCTATTATGGCCCATAGGGGGATGGCTAGGTTCCCACGGACTAGGGCAGATAAATATGGCTGTTGGGCTATGGTGCAATGTTGCAGATACACAGGGTCGCAAAAGATGTCAGAAGCAAATGTGGGTGGAGAGTGAACTTTGTGTTTGAAGAGCAAATGTACAAGATGTAGGGTGTGCGTCCAGAGGAGAGAGAGCAGGTGAAGGTTGGAAGTGAATGTATAAGATGTAGGGTGTGCGCCCAGAGGAGAGAGTGCAGGTGAAGGTTGGAAGTGAATGTACAAGATGTAGGGTGTGCGTCCAGAGCAGAGAGTGCAGGTGAAGGTTGGAAGTGACTGTACAAGATGTAGGGTGTGCGTCCGGAGCAGAGAGTGCAGGTGAAGGTTGGAAGTGAATGTACAAGATGTAGGGTGTGCGTCCGGGAGCAGAGAGAGTGCAGGTGAAGGTTGGAAGTGAATGTACAAGATGTAGGGTGTGCGTCCAGAGCAGAGAGTGCAGGTGAAGGTTGGAAGTGAATGTGCAAGATGTAGGGTGTGCGTCCAGAGGAGAGAGTGCAGGTGAAGGTTGGAAGTGAATGTACAAGATGTAGGGTGTGCATCCAGAGCAGAGAGTGCAGGTGAAGGTTGGAAGTGAATCTACAAGATGTAGGGCGTGCGTCCAGAGGAGAGAGTGCAGGTGAAGGTTGGAAGTGAATCTACAAGATGTAGGGTGTGCGTCCAGAGGAGAGAGAGCAGGTGAAGGCTGGAAGTGAATGTACAAGATGTAGGGTGTGCGTCCAGAGCAGAGAGTGCAGGTGAAGGTTGGAAGTGAATGTACAAGATGTAGGGTGTGCGTCCAGAGCAGAGAGTGCAGGTGAAGGTTGGAAGTGAATGTACAAGATGTAGGGTGTGCGTCCAGAGGAGAGAGAGCAGGTGAAGGCTGGAAGTGAATGTACAAGATGTAGGGCGTGCGTCCAGAGGAGAGAGTGCAGGTGAAGGTTGGAAGTGAATGTACAAGATGTAGGGCATGCGTCCAGAGCAGAGAGTGCAGGTGAAGGTTGGAAGTGAATGTACAAGATGTAGGGTGTGCGTCCAGAGGAGAGAGTGCAGGTGAAGGTTGGAAGTGAATGTACAAGATGTAGGGTGTGCGTCCAGAGGAGAGAGAGCAGGTGAAGGCTGGAAGTGAATGTACAAGATGTAGGGTGTGCGTCCAGAGGACAGAGAGCAGGTGAAGGTTGGAAGTGAATGTACAAGATGTAGGGTGTGCGTCCAGAGGAGAGAGTGCAGGTGAAGGTTGGAAGTGAATGTACAAGATGTAGGGCGTGCGTCCAGAGGAGAGAGTGCAGGTGAAGGTTGGAAGTGAATGTATAAGATGTAGGGTGTGCGTCCAGAGGAGAGAGTGCAGGTGAAGGCTGGAAGTGAATGTACAAGATGTAGGGTGTGCGTCCAGAGGAGAGAGAGCAGGTGAAGGTTGGAAGTAAATGTAGAAGATGTAGGGCGTGCGTCCAGAGCAGAGAGCAGGTGAAGGTTGGAAGTGAATGTACAAGATGTAGGGCGTAGCGTCCAGAGGGAGAGAGTGCAGGTGAAGGTTGGAAGTGAATGTACAAGATGTAGGGCGGCGGTCCAGAGCAGAGAGTGCAGGTGAAGGCTGGAAGTGAATGTACAAGATGTAGGGTGTGCGTCCAGAGGAGAGAGAGCAGGTGAAGGCTGGAAGTGAATGTAGAAGATGTAGGGTGTGCGTCCAGAGCAGAGAGTGCAGGTGAAGGTTGGAAGTGAATGTACAAGATGTAGGGTGTGCGTCCAGAGGAGAGAGTGCAGGTGAAGGTTGGAAGTGAATGTACAAGATGTAGGGTGTGCGTCCAGAGCAGAGAGTGCAGGTGAAGGTTGGAAGTGAATGTACAAGATGTAGGGCGTGCGTCCAGAGGAGAGAGTGCAGGTGAAGGTTGGAAGTGAATGTACAAGATGTAGGGCGTGCGTCCAGAGGAGAGAGTGCAGGTGAAGGTTGGAAGTGAATGTACAAGATGTAGGGCGTAAGCGTCCAGAGGAGAGAGTGCAGGTGAAGGTTGGAAGTGAATGTACAAGATGTAGGGTGTGCGTCCAGAGGAGAGAGTGCAGGTGAAGGTTGGAAGTGAATGTACAAGATGTAGGGCGTAGCGTCCAGAGGAGAGAGTGCAGGTGAAGGTTGGAAGTGAATGTACAAGATGTAGGGCGTAAGCGTCCAGAGGAGAGAGTGCAGGTGAAGGTTGGAAGTGAATGTACAAGATGTAGGGTGTGCGTCCAGAGGAGAGAGTGCAGGTGAAGGTTGGAAGTGAATGTATAAGATGTAGGGTGTGCGTCCAGAGGAGGAGAGTGCAGGTGAAGGTTGGAAGTGAATGTACAAGATGTAGGGTGTGCGTCCAGAGCAGAGAGTGCAGGTGAAGGTTGGAAGTGAATGTACAAGATGTAGGGTGTGCGTCCGGAGGAGAGAGTGCAGGTGAAGGCTGGAAGTGAATGTACAAGATGTAGGGTGTGCGTCCAGAGCAGAGAGTGCAGGTGAAGGTTGGAAGTGAATGTACAAGATGTAGGGTGTGCGTCCAGAGCAGAGAGTGCAGGTGAAGGTTGGAAGTGAATGTACAAGATGTAGGGTGTGCGTCCAGAGGAGAGAGTGCAGGTGAAGGTTGGAAGTGAATGTACAAGATGTAGGGTGTGCGTCCAGAGCAGAGAGTGCAGGTGAAGGTTGGAAGTGAATCTACAAGATGTAGGGCGTAGCGTCCAGAGGAGAGAGTGCAGGTGAAGGTTGGAAGTGAATGAACAAGATGTAGGGTGTGCGTCCAGAGCAGAGAGTGCAGGTGAAGGTTGGAAATGAATGTACAAGATGTAGGGTGTGCGTCCAGAGCAGAGAGTGCAGGTGAAGGTTGGAAGTGAATGTACAAGATGTAGGGTGTGCGTCCAGAGGAGAGAGAGCAGGTGAAGGCTGGAAGGGAATGTACAAGATGTAGGGCGTGCGTCCAGAGGAGAGAGTGCAGGTGAAGGTTGAAAGCGAATGTAGAAGATGTAGGGTGTGCGTCCAGAGAAGAGAGTGCAGGTGAAGGTTGGAAGTGAATGTACAAGATGTAGGGCGTGCGTCCAGAGGAGAGAGTGCAGGTGAAGGTTGGAAGTGAATGTACAAGATGTAGGGCGTGCGTCCAGAGGAGAGAGTGCAGGTGAAGGTTGGAAGTGAATGTACAAGATGTAGGGCGTGCGTCCAGAGCAGAGAGTGCAGGTGAAGATTGGAAGTAAATGTAGAAGATGTAGGGTGTGCGTCCAGAGGAGAGAGTGCAGGTGAAGGTTGGAAGTGAATGTACAAGATGTAGGGCGTGCGTCCAGAGGAGAGAGTGCAGGTGAAGGTTGGAAGTGAATGTACAAGATGTAGGGTGTGCGTCCAGAGGAGAGAGTGCAGGTGAAGGCTGAAAGTGAATGTAGAAGATGTAGGGTGTGCGTCCAGAGGAGAGAGTGCAGGTGAAGGTTGGAAGTGAATGTACAAGATGTAGGGTGTGCGTCCAGAGCAGAGAGTGCAGGTGAAGGTTGGAAGTGAATGTACAAGATGTAGGGCGTGCGTCCAGAGCAGAGAGCAGGTGAAGGTTGGAAGTGAATGTACAAGATGTAGGGTGTGCGTCCAGAGGAGATGTAGGGCGTGCGTCCAGAGGGGAGAGTGCAGGTGAAGGTTGAGAGTAAATGTAGATGATGTAGGGTGTGCGTCCAGAGCAGAGAGTGCAGGTGAAGGTTGGAAGTGAATGTACAAGATGTAGGGTGTGCGTCCAGAGCAGAGAGTGCAGGTGAAGGTTGGAAGTGAATGTACAAGATGTAGAGCGTGCGTCCAGAGCAGAGAGCAGGTGAAGGTTGGAAGTGAATGTACAAGATGTAGGGTGTGCGTCCAGAGGAGAGAGTGCAGGTGAAGGTTGGAAGTGAATGTACAAGATGTAGGGCGTGCGTCCAGAGGGGAGAGTGCAGGTGAAGGTTGGAAGTGAATGTACAAGATGTAGGGTGTGCGTCCAGAGGAGAGAGTGCAGGTGAAGGTTGGAAGTGAATGTACAAGATGTAGGGCGTGCGTCCAGAGGAGAGAGTGCAGGTGAAGGTTGGAAGTGAATGTACAAGATGTAGGGCGAGCGTCCAGAAGAGAGAGTGCAGGTGAAGGTTGGAAGTGAATGTACAAGATGTAGGGCGTAGCGTCCAGAGGAGAGAGTGCAGGTGAAGGCAGAAAGTGAATGTACAAGATGTAGGGTGTGCGTCGAGAGGGGAGAGAGCAGGTGAAGGTTGAGAGTAAATGTAGATGATGTAGGGTGTGCGTCCAGAGGAGAGAGTGCAGGTGAAGGCTGGAAGTGAATGTACAAGATGTAGGGTGTGTCGAGAGGAGAGAGTGCAGGTGAAGGTTGGAAGTGAATGTACAAGATGTAGGGTGTGCGTCCAGAGGAGAGAGTGCAGGTGAAGGCTGGAAGTGAATGTACAAGATGTAGGGCGTGCGTCCAGAGGAGAGAGTGCAGGTGAAGGTTGGAAGTGAATGTACAAGATGTAGGGCGTGCGTCCAGAGGAGAGAGTGCAGGTGAAGGCTGGAAGTGAATGTACAAGATGTAGGGCGTGCGTCCAGAGGAGAGAGTGCAGGTGAAGGTTGGAAGTGAATGTACAAGATGTAGGGCGTGCGTCCAGAGGAGAGAGTGCAGGTGAAGGTTGGAAATGAATGTACAAGATGTAGGGTGTGCGTCCAGAGCAGAGAGTGCAGGTGAAGGTTGGAAGTGAATGTACAAGATGTAGGGCATGCGTCCAGAGGAGAGAGTGCAGGTGAAGGCTGGAAGTGAATGTACAAGATGTAGGGTGTGCGTCCAGAGGAGAGAGTGCAGGTGAAGGCTGGAAGTGAATGTACAAGATGTAGGGTGTGCGTCCAGAGGAGAGAGTGCAGGTGAAGGCTGGAAGTGAATGTACAAGATGTAGGGCATGCGTCCAGAGGAGAGAGTGCAGGTGAAGGTTGGAAGTGAATGTACAAGATGTAGGGCGTAAGCGTCCAGAGGAGAGAGTGCAGGTGAAGGTTGGAAGTGAATGTACAAGATGTAGGGCGTAGGTCCAGAGCAGAGAGTGCAGGTTGGAAGTGAATGTACAAGATGTAGGGCGTGCGTCCAGAGGGGAGAGTGCAGGTGAAGGTTGGAAGTGAATGTACAAGATGTAGGGTGTGCGTCCAGAGCAGAGAGCAGGTGAAGGTTGGAAGTGAATGTACAAGATGTAGGGCGTGCGTCCAGAGCAGAGAGTGCAGGTGAAGGTTGGAAGTGAATGTACAAGATGTAGGGCGTGCGTCCAGAGGAGAGAGTGCAGGTGAAGGTTGGAAGTGAATGTACAAGATGTAGGGTGTGCGTCCAGAGGAGAGAGTGCAGGTGAAGGTTGGAAGTGAATGTACAAGATGTAGGGCGTGCGTCCAGAGGAGAGAGTGCAGGGTGAAGGCTGGAAGTGAATGTACAAGATGTAGGGTGTGCGTCCAGAGGAGAGAGTGCAGGTGAAGGTTGGAAGTGAATGTACAAGATGTAGGGTGTGCGTCCAGAGGAGAGAGAGCAGGTGAAGGTTGGAAGTGAATGTACAAGATGTAGGGCGTGCGTCCAGAGGAGAGAGTGCAGGTGAAGGTTGGAAGTGAATGTACAAGATGTAGGGTGTGCGTCCAGAGGGGAGAGTGCAGGTGAAGGTTGGAAGTGAATGTACAAGATGTAGGGCGTGCGTCCAGAGGAGAGAGTGCAGGTGAAGGTCGAAAGTAAATGTAGATGATGCCTGTGTAGAGTGAAGAGATGATGTGTGGAGGGCAGCAGGGAGTATAGAAAGAACTGATGGTGTAAAGCAAATGTGGTGCATGAAGGGGGCAGATGTACAGAATGTAAACAAGGCCTCGAGGGTCGATGTGGATGCACATCAGCAGAGTATGTTGAGCACAAGTGAGAAGTTGGTTGTAAGAAGCAGAACAGAAAAGGCAAGAATCTGAACGACATTTGTTGAAAGGACAGAACACAGACGAGATTAGAACAAGAGAAATTGTTTCTCCGTTCTAATGAAAAAGAACAAAAGTGGCTATCTCTCACCGGGGGGTGGGGGGGGATGGGTGGGAGGGTAACTTGCAATGCCTCAAAAGTGGTCATCTCTCACCTGGGGGGGTAACTTACAATGCCTCAAAAGTGGTCATCTCTCACCTGGGGGGGGGGGTAACTTTCAATGACTCAAAAGTGGCCATCTCTCAACTGGGGGAGGGGTAACTTTCAATGACTCAAAAGTGGCCATCTCTCACCTTAGGGGAGGGGGTCAACTTTTAATGCCTCAAAAGTGGCCATCTCTCACCTTTGGGGCGGCTAACTTTCAATGCCTCAAAAGTGGTCATATCTCACCTTGGGCGGGGGGCTTAACTTTCAATGCCTCAAAAGTGGCTATCTCTGATGGGGTGGTTTAACTTTCAATGCCTCAAAAGTGGTCATCTCTCACCTGGGGTAGTTAACTTTAAATGCCTCAAAAGTGGCCAACTCTCACGGGAGGGGGGGGTTTAGCTTTCAATGCCTCAAAAGTGGCCATTTCTCACCTGGGGGAGTTAACTTTCAATGCCTCAAAAGTGGCTATCTCTCATGGGGTGCTTTAACTTTCAATGCCTCAAAAGTGGCCATCTCTCACAGGTGGGGGGTTTAACTTTCAATGCCTCAAAAGTGGCCATCTCTCACCTGGGGAAGTTAACTTTCAATGCCTCAAAAGTGGTAATCTCTCCCCTTGGGGGTGGGGGTTAACTTTCAATGCCTCAAAAGTGGTTATCTCTCACCTTAGGAGAGGGTCAACTTTCAATGCCTCAAAAGTGACCATCTCTCGCCTTGGGGGAGGGGGGTTCATTTTTAATGCCTCAAAAGTGGCCATCTCTCAGGGGGAGAGTTTAACTTTCAATGCCCCTAAAGTGGCCATCTCTCATGGGGAGGGTTTAACTGTTAATGCCCCTAAAGTGGCCATCTCTCACGGGGAGAGTCTAACTTTCAATGCCTCAATAGTGGCCATCTCACACCTTGGAGGAATCTCTCGCCGGGGAGGCTTGGGGGTGGGAGGGTGGGATAACTTTCAATGCCCCACTTACTTCTTTGCTCCTGCAATAGTTCACCCACTCCAAAGCTACTGGGGCTTTATCTGCTAGTAACTCCCTGGCTTTCTGCTCCATAAAACTCTGCACTGAGGCTTCAGCAACAAGTGGAAGAAAGACCTTCTTCCCTATCCTGCTTGTTGGAATGGAGACAACAATACTCTTGCTGATTGGCCAAGACGGCCGTAGGGCGGGCACACTTCAACAAGGTCGGTTGCAAGATTGTTCTTGTGCTCTTTTCTAACAACCTTTCTTGAAAACTCAAGACTAGCATAGAAAGGGTGTGCAGGGATGCAGCACAAAGCAGGAGTTTACCTATCAATTAGTGCAATCATTAATAGTCCCATTAAAAGCCTGCAGTGCATTCTGCGAATAAGAGGATGCTATCTTCCATGGCGTGCTAGGGTTATGACAATAGTTAGAGGTGTGGCTATCATAACTACAATGAGACATTATTTTATGCACAGTTGCTATGGCTCTCATATATTTTTGGGTAAAATGTAATTAAAGAAATACACTTTTACTCTTGTTGATTTCCTGAAGTTTTGCAGCTTTGAACAGAAAGCTTAATTTGCATTTATGTATCTTGGGAGGCACAGGTTTTGCTGCATGCAAGCAATATAGTGTGCAAGCATGCAAGTGTGCAACATGCAGCATACAAGCAATATAGTGTGCAAGCATGCAAGTGTGCAACACGCAGGATCCAAGCAATATAGTATGCAAGCATGCAAGTGTGCAACATGCAGGATCAAAGCAATATAGTGTGCAAGCATGAAAGTGCGCAACATGCTGCGTGCAAGCAATATAGTGTGCAAGCATGCAGAGTGTGCAACACGCAGGATCCAAGCAATATAGTATGCAAGCATGCAAGTGTGCAACATGCAGGATCCAAGCAATATAGTGTGCAAGCATGCAAGTGCGCAACATGCTGCGTGCAAGCAATGTAGTGTGCAAGCATGCAAGTGTGCAACACGCAGGATCCAAGCAATATAGTATGCAAGCATGCAAGTGTGCAACATGCAGGATCCAAGCAATATAGTGTGCAAGCATGAAAGTGCGCAACATGCTGCGTGCAAGCAATATAGTGTGCAAGCATGCAAGTGTGCAACAAGCAGGATCCAAGCAATATAGTATGCAAGCATGCAAGTGTGCAACATGCAGGATCCAAGCAATATAGTGTGCAAGCATGCAAGTGTGCAACATGCTTCGTGCAAGCAATACAGTGTGCAGGCATGCAAGTGCGCAACATGCTGCATGCAAGCAATACAGTTTGCAAGCATGCAACTGTGCAACACGCAGCATCCAAGCAATACAGAGTGCAAGCATGCTAGTGCTCATCAGGCTGCGTGCAAGCAATACAGTGTGCAAACATACAAGTGTGCATCAGGCTGAGTGCAGGCAATACAGTGTGCAAGCATGCAAGTGTGCAGCATGCAGCATGCAAGCAATGCAGTGTGCAAGCATGAAAGTTCACAACATGCTGCATGCAAGCAATGCAGTGTGCAAGCATGCAAGTGTGCAGCATGCTGCGTGCAAGCAATGCAGTGTGCAAGCATGAAAGTTCACAACATGCTGCATGCAAGCAATGCAGTGAGCAAGCATGCAAGTGTGCAGCATGCAGCATGCAAGCAATGCAGTGTGCAAGCATGCACGTGTGCAGCATGCAAGCAATGCAGTGTGCAAGCTTGAAAGTTCACAACATGCTGCATGCTAGCAATGCAGTGTGCAAGCATGCAAGTGTGCAGCATGCTGCGTGCCAGCAATGCAGTGTGCAAGCATGAAAGTTTGCAACATGCTGCATACAAGCAATACATGAGCACTCAACAATGGCTGACTTCTCGGACACAGCTTGGAACAATATCTGGGCCTGATTCACAAACTACACTTATGTATAAGTTAACTACTTTTTTGGTATTCACAAACTACAAATTTAATTTGACTACTAGTAATTGTATGACTGTGGAGATGGCGCTTGTCGAGGAGTCTTTGTATATAACAAGAAAGGCCTCTCACTACTCACCAGTGGCATTTCCATGGATCTTTCAACTCGCTGAAACCTTTCCAGTGTTGGAGGTTATGCATATGACGCTGTATGACCGCCCCAATCATGAGATCTCCAGCCTTGTACATGCTCGGCTGTGTCCTGGTTCGGAGGCAACACCTGGGTGTATGTTCAGAAACGTCTCCGGTAGCACATTCAAGCACCATCGAGAATAAAATAAAAAGCAGCATGATGTATCTGAAAGAGGGGGTGTTTGGGACACTACATGCAGATCTGTCTCCAAGGGTCCAATTGAAACACTTCATTGGGAGCCCACATCTTACGTCCTCACTTCCATCTTCCGGTCTGTCCCAAAGCTGCAAATGTGAACAAGTGTCACTGGGTGTTGAGTGCAGCTCATTGGCAAGCATTGCAGCTTGTCGTCTGCAGGCTGTTGTCAAGGAGTAGCAAAGGAGTACATGGGATTTCTTGCAGAAGCCGCCTTAAGTGAGAAGTCCCTAGATTTGTGGTGGGAAATATGTAATTATGAAGCAAAAAAGTTCAGCTCTGAGTCACTGATCCCAGTCTGTTACTTAAAGAGATAACTTGTTCCCATGCACCTCATCAAAGAAACCCATGTATCTGTACCCAACAAATAACACATCTTAGAGTCTGTACCTGTGCTCTGAAGGTGAGAGGTCTCGAAGTCTGTAAGATGCCCGATCCAAAGATACCCATGTACCTTTTCCCCTACAAATAACAAATCTTAAAGTCTGTACCTGGGTCCCAAAGGTAGGAGATCTCAGCGACTGTACCCAGGCTCCAAAGGTAAGAGACCTTGGCGTCTGTGCTTGTGTTACAAAGGTAAGAGATCTCAGAGTCTTTAAGATGCCCGACTGAAGAAATCCATGTACCTGTACCCCACAAATATCAGATTTAGAGTCTGAACCTGGGCCTCAAAGGTAAGAGTTCTCAGCGACTGTACATGGGCTCTGAAGGTAAGAGATCTCAGAGTCTTTACCTGGGCCCGAAGGTAAGAGATCTCAAAGACTATATCTGGGCTCTGAAGGTAAGAGATCTCAGAGTCTTTTAGATGCCTGACCAAAGAAATCCATGTACCTGTACCCCACAAATAACAGATCTTAGAGTGTGTACCTGGGTCCCAAAGGTAAGAGATGTCATACTCTGTACCTGGACTCCGAAGGAAAGAATTCTCGGAGTTTATACCACTGCTCCGAATGTAAGAGATCTTAGCGACTGTACCTGGGCTCTGAATGTAAGAGATGTCTGAGTCTTTAACTGTGCCCAGAAGGTAAGAGATCTCAGTTGGGCTCCAAAGGTAAGAGACCTCAGTGACTGTACCCGGGCCCCAGAGGTAAGAGACCTTGGAGTCTGTACCTGGGTCCCATAGGTAAGAGATGTCATACTATGTACCTGGGCTCCGAAGGAAAGAAATCTCAGAGTCTATGCCACTGCTCGGAATGTAAGAGATCTTAGCGACTGTACCTGGGCTCTGAAGGTAAGAGATCTTATCGACTGTACCTGGGCTCTGAATGTAAAAGATGTCTGAGTCTTTAACTGTGCCCAGAAGTTAAGAGATCCCAGTTGGGCTCCGAAGGTAAGAGACCTCAGTGACTGTACCCGGGCCCCAAAGGTAAGAGACCTTGGAGTCTGTACCTGGTTCCCATAGGTAAGAGATGTCATACTCTGTACCTGGGCTCCGAAGGAAAGAAATCTCAGAGTCTATGCCACTGCTCCGAATGTAAGAGATCTTAGAGTCTGTACCTGAGCCCAGAAGGTAAGAGATCTCAGTTGGGCCCCGAAGGTAAGAGATATCAGAGACTGTACCTGGGCCCAGAAGGTAAGAGATTTCAGAGTCTTTACCTGATTCATGAAAGTAGGAGATCTCAGTGGCTGTACCTGGTTCATGAAGGGGAGTGATCTTGGAGTCGGTACCTGGGGCTCAGAAGGTAAGAGATCTTAGAGTCTGTACCTGGGCTCCAAAGGTAAGAGATCTCGGTGTCTGTCCCTGGGTCCCAAAAAAAAGACATCTTGGAGTCTGTACCTGGGGCGGAAGGGAAAAATCTTTGAGCCTGAACCTGAGCCCTGAAGGTAAGAGATCTTGTAGTCTGTACCTGGGCCCGAAGGTAAGAGAGCTCAGAGACTGCACCTGAACCCCTGAAGGTAAGAGATCTCAGACACTGTACTTGGGCCCCGATGGTAAGAGATCTCAGACACTGCACCTGGGCACTGAAGGTAAGAGATCTTGAAGTCTGTACTTGGGGACCCGAAGTTAAGAGATCTCAAAGTCTATACCTGGGCCCCAAAGGTAAGTGATCTCAGAATCTGTACCTGGGCCCCAAAGGTAAGTGATCTCAGAGTCTGTACCTGGGCCCCAAAGGTAAGTGATCTCAGAGTCTGTACCTGGGCCCCAAAGGAAAGAGATCTTGAAGTCTATACCTGGGCCCCAAAGTAAGATATCTCAGTGACAGTACCTGGGCCCCGAAGGCAAGAAATTTCAGTGACTCTACCTGGGCCTGAAGGTAAGAGATCTCGAAGTCTTTAGATGGTCTCTGAATGTTGACGATCACAGCGACTGTACTTGGGCCCCTAAGGTAAGAGATCTCAGCGACTGTACCCAGGCTCCAAAGGTAGGAGACCTTGGCGTCTGTGCTTGAGTTACAAAGGTAAGAGATGTCATACTCTGTACCTGGGCTCCGAAGGAAAGAATTCTCGGAGTCTATACCACTGCTCCGAATGTAAGAGATCTTAGCGACTGTACCTGGGCTCTGAAGGTAAGAGATCTTAGCGACTGTACCTGGGCTCTGAATATAAGAGATGTCTGAGTCTTTAACTGTGCCCAGAAGGTAAGAGATCTCAGTTGGGCTCCGAAGGTAAGAGACCTCAGTGACTGTACCCGGGCCCCAAATGTAAGAGACCTTGGAGTCTGTACTTGGTTCCCATAGGTAAGAGATGTCATACTCTGTACCTGGGCTCCGAAGGAAAGAAATCTCAGAGTCTATGCCACTGCTCCGAATGTAAGAGATCTTAGAGTCTGTACCTGAGCCCAGAAGGTAAGAGATCTCAGTTGGGCCCCGAAGGTAAGAGATCTCAGAGACTGTACCTGGGCCCAGAAGGTAAGAGATTTCAGAGTCTTTACCTGATTCATGAAAGTAGGAGATCTCAGTGGCTGGTCCTGGTTCCTGAAGGGGAGTGATCTTGGAGTCTGTACCTGGGGCTCAGAAGGTAAGAGATCTTAGAGTCTGTACCTGGGCTCCAAAGGTAAGAGATCTCGGTGTCTGTCCCTGGGTCCCAAAAAAAAGACATCTTGGAGTCTGTACCTGGGGATAAGGGGAAAAATCTCTGAGCCTGAACCTGGGCCCTGAAGGTAAGAGATCTTGTAGTCTGTACCTGGGCCCGAAGGTAAGAGAGCTCAGAGACTGCACCTGAGCCCTGAAGGTAAGAGATCTCAGACACTGTACCTGGGCCCCGATGGTAAGAGATCTCAGACACTGCACCTGGGCCCTGAAAGTAAGAGATCTTGGAGTCTGTACTTGGGGCCCTGAAGTTAAGAGATCTCAAAGTCTATACCTGGGCCCCAAATGTAAGTGATCTCAGAGTCTGTACCTGGGCCCCAAAGGTAAGTGATCTCAGAGTCTGTACCTGGGCCCCAAAGGAAAGAGATCTTGAAGTCTATACCTGGGCCCCAAAGTAAGATATCTCAGTGACAGTACCTGGGCCCCGAAGGCAAGAAATTTCAGTGACTCTACCTGGGCCTGAAGGTAAGAGATCTATTCTCGAAGTCTTTAGCTGGACTCTGAAGGTTGACGATCACAGCGACTGTACTTGGGCCCCTAAGGTAAGAGATCTCAGAGTCTTTACCTGAGCCCTGAAGGTAAGAGATCTTAGAGACTGTACTTGGGCCCCAAAGGAAAGAGGTCCCAGAGTATTTATCTAGGCCCACAGGTAATAGATCTCAGTGACTGTACTTGGGCCCCGAATGTAAGAGATCCCAGAGTCTCTACCTGGGCCCCAAAGGTATGAGACCTTGGAGACTGTACATCAGCTTGAAGGTAAGAGATTTTGCAGTGTTTACCTGGGCTTTGAAGGTAAGAGATCTCAGCGTCTGTACCAGGGCCCAAAGGGTACCAGATCTCAAAGTCATTACCTGGGCATTACAGGTAAGAGATCTCAGTGACTGTACCCGGGCACCAAAGGTAAGAGATCTTGGAGTCTTTACCTGGGCTTTGAAGGTAAGAGATCTCAGCGACTGTACCCGGGCACCAAAGGTAAGAGATCTGGGAGTCTTTACCTGGGCATTAAAGGTAAAAGATCTCAGCGACTGTACCCGGGCACCAAAGGTAAGAGATCTTGGAGTCTTTACCTGGGCATTAAAGGTAAAAGATCTCAGCGACTGTACCCAGGCACCAAAGGTAAGAGATATTGGAGTCTTTACCTGGGCTTTGAAGGTAAGAGATCTTAGCGACTGTACCCGGGCACCAAAGGTAAGAGATCTGGGAGTGCCAGAAGCTATTTCAGTAATGACCATTTGTTAGGAGTTCTCTGTTCTCTCTGTGTTTTATCACTGTTCTCACTCTGTTCTTGGTGCTCCCACTCTGTTCCATTGTTATCACTTCTCTCTCTGTTCTTTCATGATCCTCATTTCTTCTCTGTTTATCCTGCGTTCTCTCTCTATTTTTTCTCTATTCTTGCTCTTCACTCTCAGTGCGCTCACACTCCTCCCCTCTCTTCTCACTCTGTTCTTTAGCTTTTCTCTGTTTGTTGCTCCTCTCTATTCTCTATGTTGTATCTGCGCTCTTACTATGTTCCAGGCACCCTGGCACTGTGGTGGCCTGGTACCCAGGCACCCTGGCACTGTGGTGAACTGGTACTTTGGTGGCCTGGTACCCAGGCACCCTGGCACTGGGGTGAACTGATACTCTGGTGGCATGTTACTCTGGCACTATAACACTATGGTGGCCAGGTACACTGATGGTCTGGTACTCATGCACCCTGGGCACTATGGTGGCCAGGTAGACTGATGGTCTGGTACTCATGCACCCTGGGCACTATGGTGGCCAGGTACACTGATGGTCTGGTACTCACTCACCCTGGGCACTATGGTGGCCAGGTACACTGATGGTCTGGTACTCACGCACCCTGGGCACTATGGTGGCAAGGTACACTGATGGTCTGGTACTCACGCACCCTGGGCACTATGGTGGCCAGGTACACTGATGGTCTGGTACTCATGCACCCTGGGCACTATGGTGGCCAGGTGCACTGATTGTCTGGTACTCACGCACCCTGGGCACTATGGTGGCCAGGTGCACTGATGGTCTGGTACTCACGCACCCTGGGCACTATGGTGGCCTGGTACACTGATGGTCTGGTACTCACACACCCTGGGCACTATGGTGGCCAGGTACACTGATAGTCTGGTACTTAGTATCCCTGGGCACTATGCTGGCTAGGTAAACTGATGGTCTGGTACTCATGCACCCTGGGCACTATGGTGGATAGGTACACTGATGGTCTGGTACTCATGCACCCTGGGCACTATGGTGGACAGGTACACTGATGGTCTGGTACTCCCGCACCCTGGGCACTATGGTGGCCAGGTACACTGATGGTTTGGTACTCACGCACCCTGGGCACTATGGTGGCCAGGTACACTGATGGTCTGGTACTCACGCACCCTGGGCACTATGGTGGCTAGGAACACTGATGGTATGGTACTCACGCACCCTGGGCACTATGGTAGCCAGGTACACTGATGGTCTAGTACTCATGCACCCTGGGCACTATGGTGGCCGGGTACACTGATGGTCTGATACTCATGCACCCTGGGCACTATGGTGGATAGGTACACTGATGGTCTGGTACTCACGCACCCTGGGCACTATGGTGGCCAGGTACACTAATGGTCTGATACTCACGCACCCTGGGCACTATGGAGGCCAGGTACACTCATGGTCTGGTACTCACGCACCCTGGGCACTATGGTGGCCAGGTACACTCATGGTCTGGTACTCACGCACCCTGGGCACTATTGTGGCCAGGTACACTGATGGTCTGGTACTCACGCACCCTGGGCACTATGGTGGCCAGGTACACTGATGGTCTGGTACACACGCACCCTGGGCACTATGGTGGCCAGGTACACTGATGGTCTGGTACTCACGCACCCTGGGCACTATGGTGGCTAGGTATACTGATGGTCTGGTACTCACGCACCCTGGGCACTATGGTGGCTATGTACACTCATGGTTTGGTACTCACGCACCCTGGGCACTATGGTGGCCAGGTACACTCATGGTCTGGTACTCATGCACCCTGGGCACTATGGTGGCGAGGTACACTGATGGTCTGGTACTCACGCACCCTGGGCACTATGGTGGCCAGGTACACTGATGGTTTGGTACTCATGCACCCTGGGCACTATGGTGGCCAGGTACACTGATGGTCTGGTACTCACGCACCCTGGGCACTATGGTGGCCAGGTACACTGATGGTCTGGTACTCACGCACCCTGGGAACTATGGTGGCCAGGTACACTGATGGTCTGGTACTCACGCACCCTGGGCACTATGGCAGCCAGGTACACTGATAGTCTGGTACTTAGTCTCCCTGGGCACTGACGTGGCCAGGTACACTGATAGTCTGGTACTTAGTCTCCCTGGGCACTGTGGTGGACTGGTACTCTGCAGCCTTGACAGTATTATGGCCGGGTACTCTGGTTGCCTGACACTCAGGCACGCTGGCAGTTTGGTGGCATGATACTCTGCTCGACTGTTACTCTGGCACCCTGACACTCTGGTGGCCTGGTACTCTTCACACTGGTACTGGCACCCTGGTACTCTTTCACCCTGACACTCTGGAGCCTGGCACTCCTCACACTGGCAATGACTCAGTAATGATGTTCAGTTAAGGGACCACTTTAGATCACTCTCTGCTGGAGCCAGACCTTGGAATAAAGGTGTGTCACCTCCAGACCTGCCCTCACAGCCCAGTGCCACAGCCTGCCCTCACAACCCGCCCTCAAAGCCTCCTTCCACAGCCTGCCCTCACGGCCCGCCCTCGCAGCCTGCTGCCACAGCCTGCCCTCACAGCCTGCTGCCACAGCCTGCTGCCACAGCCTGCCCTCACAGCCTGCCCTCACAGCCTCCTTTAACAGCCTGCCCTCACAGCCTCCTTCAGCAGTCTGCTCTCACAGTCTCCTTCACAGCCTGCCCTCACAGCCTCCTTCCACAGCCTGCACTCTCAGCCTCATTCACTGCCTGCCATCGCAGACGCCTTCCACAGCCTCCCCTCACAGCCTGCCCTCAAAGCCTCCTTCCACAGCCTGCCCTTACAGTCTTCTTTCACAGCCTGCCATCTCAGACTCCTTCCATAGCCTGCCCTCACAGCCTCCTTTCACAGCCTGCCCTCACAGACTCCTCTACAACCTGCCCTCACAGCCTCCTTCCACAGCCTACCCTCACACCCTCCTTCCACAGCCTGCCCTCATAACCTGCCCTCGCAGCCTGCTGCCACAGCCTGCCCTCACAGCCTCCTTCCACAGTCCGCCCTGACAACATCCTTCCACAGCCTGCCCCCACAGCCTCCTTTAACAGCCTGCCCTCACAGCCTCCTTCAACAGTCTGCCCTCACAGCCTCCTTCACAGCCTGCCCTCACAGCCTCCTTCCACATCCTGCACTCTCAGCCTCCTTCGCTGCCTGCCATCAGAGACTCCTTCCACAGCCTCCCGTCACAGCCTTCCCTCAAAGCCTCCTTCCACAGCCTGCCCTTACAGTCTTCTTTAACAGCCTGCCCTCACAGCCTCCTTTCACAGTCTGCCCTCACAGACTCCTCTACAGCCTGCCCTCAGAGCCTCCTTCCACAGCCTACCCTCACACCCTGCTTCCACAGCCTGCCCTCACAGCCTCCTTTCACAGCCTGTCCTTATAGTCTTCTTCCAAAGCCTGCCCTCTCAAACTCCTTCTACAGCCTCTCCCGAACAGGCTCCTTTCACAGCCTGCCCTCACAGACTCCTCTACAGCCTGCCCTCACAGCCTCCTTCCACAGCCTGCCCTCACAGACTCCTCTGCAGACTGCCCTCACAGCCTCCTTCAACAGCCTTCTCCCACAGCCTTCCCTCACAGCCTCTGCCCACAGCCTGACCTCACATCCTCCTTCCTCAGACTGCCCTTACAGTCTCATTCCTCAGCCTGACCTCTCAGCCTCCTTCCACAGCCTGCCCCCACAGGCTCCTTTCCCAGCCTGCCCCCACAGACTCCTCTACAGCCTGCCCTCACAGCCTCCTTCCAAAGCCTGCCCTCTAAGCTTCCTTCCACAGCTTGTCATCACAGCCTTCTTCCACAGCCTTCCCTCACAGCCTCCTTCCATGTCTCCCCCACAGCCTCCTCTCACAGCTTGCCCTCACAGCCTACCATCACAGCCTCCTTCCATAGCATGCCCTCACAGCCTCCTTCGATAGCGTGCCCTCACAGACCCCTCCAACAGCCTGCCCTCACAGCCTCCTTTCACAGCCTGCCCTTACAGTCTCCTTCCTTAGCATGCCCTCTCAGCCTCCTTCCACAGCCTGCCCTCACTGCCTCTTTTCACAGCCGGCCCTCACAGCCTTCTTCCACAACCTGCCCTCTCAGCCTCTGCCCACAGCCTGACCTCACACCCTCCTTCACAGCCTGCCCTCACAGCCTCCTTCAACATCCTGCACTCTCAGCATCCTTCGCTGCCTGCCATCACAGACTCCTTCCACAGCCTCCCCTCACAGCCTTCCCTCAAATCCTCCTTCTACAGCCTGCCCTTACAGTCTTCTTTCACAGCCTGCCATCTCAGACTCCTTCCATAGCCTTCCCTCACAGCCTCCTTTCACAGCCTGCCCTCACAGACTCCTCTACAACCTGCCCTCACAGCCTCCTTCCACAGCCTACCCTCACACCCTCCTTCCACAGCCTGCCCTCACAGCCTGCCCTCGCAGCCTGCTGCCACAGCCTGCCCTCACAGCCTCCTTCCACAGTCTGCCCTGACAACGTCCTTCCACAGCCAGCACTCACAGCCTCCTCCAACAGCATGCCCTCACAGCCTCCTTTCACAGCCTGCCCTTACAGTCTTCTTCCACAGCCTGCCCTTTCAGACTCCTTCCACAGCCTGCCCTCACAGGCTCCTTTCACAGCCTGCCCTCACAGACTCCTCTACAGCCTGCCCTCACAGCCTCCTTCTACAGCCTGCCCTCATAGACTCCTCTACAGCCTGACCTCACAGCCTCCTTCCACAGCCTGCTAAACAGCCTCCTTCCACAGACTACCCTCACAGCCTCCTTGCACATCATGCCCTCACAGCCTCCTTCAATAGTGTTCCCCTACTGCCCCCTCCAACAGCCTGCCCTCAGAGCCTCCTTTCACAGTCTGCCCTTACAGTCTCCTTCCACAGCCTGCCCTCACAGCCTCCTTGCACAGTGTGCCCTCACAGCATCCTTCAACAGCCTGCCCTCACAGCCTCCTTTCACAGCCTGCCCTCACAGACTCCTCTACCTGACCTCACAGCCTACTACCACAGCCTGACCTTACAGCCTCCTTCCACAGCCTGCCCTCACTGCCTACTTTCAAAGCCTGCCCTTACAGTCTCCTTCCATAGCCTCCTCCAACAGCCTGCGCTCACAGCCTCCTTTTACAGCCTGCCCTTACAGTCTTCTTCCACAGCCTGCCCTCTCAGACTACTTCCATATCCTGCCCTCACAGCCTCCTTTCACAGTCTGCCCTCTCAGACTCCTCTACAGCCTGCCCTCAGGGCCTCCTTCCACAGCCTACCCTCACAGCCTGCTTCCACAGCCTGCCCTCACAGCCTCCTTTCACAGCCTGTCCTTATAGTCTTCTTCCAAAGCCTGCCCTCTCAAACTCCTTCTACAGCCTCTCCCCACAGGCTCCTTTCACAGCCTGCCCTCACAGACTCCTCTACAGCCTGCCCTCACAGCCTCCTTCCACAGCCCGCCCTCACAGACTCCTCTGCAGCCTGCCCTCACAGCCTCCTTCAACAGCCTTCTCCCACAGCCTTCCCTCACAGCCTCTTTTCACAGCCTGCCCTCACAGCCTTCTTCCACAACCTGCGCTCTCAGCCTCTGCCCACAGCCTGACCTCACAACCTCATTCCTCAGACTGCCCTTACAGTCTCATTCCTCAGCCTGACCCCTCAGCCTCCTTCCACAGCCTGCCCCCACAGGCTCCTTTCCCAGCCTGCCCCCACAGACTCCTCTACAGCCTGCCCTCACAGCCTCCTTCCAAAGCCTGCCCTCTAAGCTTCCTTCCACAGCCTGTCCTCACAGCCTTCTTCCACAGCCTTCCCTCACAGCCTCCTTCCATGTCTCCCCCACAGCCTCCTCTCACAGCTTGCCCTCACAGCCTACCATCACAGCCTCCTTCTGTAGCATGCCCTCTCAGCCTCCTTCGATAGCGTGCTCTCACAGACCCCTCCAACAGCCTGCCCTCACAGCCTCCTTTCACAGCCTGCCCTTACAGTCTCCTTCCTTAGCATGCCCTCTCAGCCTCCTTCCACAGCCTGCCCTTACAGCCTCCTTTCACAGCCTGCCCTCACAGACTTCTCTGCAGCCTGACCTCACAGCCTCCATCCACAGCCTGCCCTCACAGCCTCCTTCCCCAGCCTGCCCTCACAGCCTCATTCTACAACCTGCGCTGACAGCTTCCTTCCACAGCCTCCCCTCACAGCCTCCTTCCACTGCCTGCCCTGAGCAGCCTTCTTCCACAGCCTCCTCCCACAGCCTTCCCTCACAGCCTCCTTTCACAGCCTGCTCTCACAGCCTCCTTCCACAGCCTGCCCTCTCTGCCTCCTTCCACATCCTGACCTCACACCCTCCTTCCTCAGCATGCCCTCACAGCCTCCTTCCACATCTCCCCCCACAGCCTCCTCTCACAGCCTTCTTCCACAGCCTGCTCTCACAGTCTCCTTGAATAGCCTCCCCTCACAGCCTGCTCCCGCAGCCTGCCCTCACAGCCTCCTTCCACACTCTTCCTTCAGTGCCTCCTTCCACAGCCTACCCTCACAGCCTCCTCCCACAGCCTGCCCCCACAGCCTCCTTCCATCACCTACCCTCACAGCCTCCTTCCACCATCTGCCCTCACACTCTCCTGCCACTGTCTCCCCTTGCAGCCTCCTTCCATCGCCTGTCCTCACACCCTGCTTCCACAGCCTGCCCTCACTGCCTCCTTCCACAACCTGCCCTCACAGCCTCCTTCCACAGCCTGCCCTCACCGCTTCCTTCCACTGCGTGCACTCACAGCCTACTTCCACATCCCCCTCACATCTTCTTCCCCCAGCCTGCCCTCACAGCCTCCTTCCACTGCCTGCCCTGAGCAGCCTCCTTATTCAGCCTCTTCCGACAGCCTTTCCTCACAGCCTCCTTTCACAGCCTCCCCTCACAGCCTCCTTTAATAGCCTGCCCTCACAGCCTCCTTCCATAGCCTGCCCTCACTGCCTCCTACTACTGCATGCTCTCACTGCCTCCTCTAACAGCCTGCCCTCACAGCCTCCTTTTACCGCATGCCCTCACAGCCTCCTTCCACTGCCTGCCCTTGCAGCCTCCTCTACAACCTGCCTTCACAACCTCCTTCCACCGCCTGCCCTCACAGCTTCCTTTCACAGCCTGCCCTCACAGCCTCCTTCCACAGTGTGCCCTCACAGCCTCCTTCCACAGTGTGCCCTCACAGCCTCCTTCCACTGCCTGCCCTGAGCAGCCTTCTTCCACAGCCTCCTCCCACAGCCTTCCCTCACAGCCTCCTTTCACAGCCTGCTCTCACAGCCTCCTTCCACAGCCTGCCCTCTCTGCCTCCTTCCACAGCTTGACCTCACACCCTCCTTCCTCAGCATGCCCTCACAGCCTCCTTACACATCTCCCCCACAGCCTCCTCTCACAGCCTTCTTCCACAGCCTGCTCTCACAATCTCCTTGAATAGCCTCCCCTCACAGTCTGTTCCTGCAGCCTGCCCTCACAGCCTCCTTCCACACTCTTCCTTCAGTGCCTCCTTCCACAACCTACCCTCACACCCTCCTCCCACAGCCTGCCCCCACAGCCTCCTTCCATCAACTCCCCTCACAGCCTCCTTCCACCATGTGCCCTCACACTCTCCTGCCACTGTCTCCCCTTGCAGCCTCCTTCCATCGCCTGTCCTCACACCCTGCTTCCACAGCCTGCCCTCACTGCCTCCTTCCACAACCTGCCCTCACAGCCTCCTTCCACAGCCTGCCCTCACCGCTTCCTTCCACTGCGTGCACTCACAGCCTACTTCCACGTCCCCCACACATCTTCCTCCTACAGCCTGCCCTCACAGCCTCCTTCCACTGCCTGCCCTGAGCAGCCTCCTTCTTCAGCCTCTTCCGACAGCCTTCCCTCACACCCTCCTTCCACAGCCTGCCCTCACAGACTCCTATACATCCTGCCCTCACAGCCTCCTTTCACAGCCTACCCTCACACCCTGCTTCCACAGCCTGCCCTCACGGCTTCCTTTCACAGCCTGCCCTCACAGACTCCCCTACAGCCTGCCCTCACAGCCTCCTTCCACAGCCTGCCCTCACAGCCTCCTTCCACAGCCTGCCCTCACAGCCTCCTTCCACTGCGTGCCCTCACAGCCTCCTTCCACGTCCCCCTCACATCTTCCCAAACCAGCCTGCCCTCTCAGCCTCCTCCACAGCCCGCCCTCACAGACTCCTTCCACCTCCTCCCCTCACAGCCTGCCCTCACAGCCTCCATCCACAGTCTGCCCTCACAGGCTCCTTCCACAGCCTGCCCTCACAGCCTCCTTTTACTGCGTGCCCTCACAGCCTCCTTCCACGTCCTCCTCACATCTTCCAAACCCAGCCTGCCCTCACAGCCTCCTCCACAGCCCACCCTCACAGACTCCTTCCACCTCCTCCCCTCACAGCCTCCATCCACAGCCTGCCCTCACAGCCTCCTCCACAGCCCGCCCTCACAGACTCCTTCCACCTCCTCCCCTCACAGCCTGCCCTCACAGCCTCCATCCACAGTCTGCCCTCACAGGCTCCTTCCACAGCCTGCCCTCACAGCCTCCTTTTACTGCGTGCCCTCACAGCCTCCTTCCACGTCCTCCTCACATCTTCCCAACCCAGCCTGCCCTCACAGCCTCCTCCACAGCCCACCCTCACAGACTCCTTCCACCTCCTCCCCTCACAGCCTCCATCCACAGCCTGCCCTCACAGCCTCCTCCACAGTCTGCCTTCACAGCCTCCATCCACAGCCTGCCCTCACAGCCTCCTCCACAGCCCGCCCTCACAGACTCCTTCCACCTCCTCCCCTCACAGCCTGCCCTCACAGCCTCCTTCCACAGCCTGCCCTCACAGCCTGTCAGTGCTTCAGTCCTAGAAACACTTCTTGCTATTTAGCTGGCCTAACTATAGCTGGCCAGTGGGCACTGAATCTATGAAGGGTCATCCTGTCAGGCTCTGGTCACCAACTACAAGCCCTAAACACATTGTTGAGTTTAAAAATGAAGGTGGTGAGATCAGCACACTGTCAAGCCTGTCACTAACACAAGCAGCCATGAAGACAAAACATTTAGATAGCTCCAATTATCAACTTACCTTGAGAAATCACTGCCCAGAAATGGCTCTTTCCATCTTGTGTGTTCTGTTTTCAAACACTGAATATGAAGTTTCTTCCAGTATTGTGTTCTGTGTTCTCAAACATTAAAGATTAAGTTTCTTCCAGTATTGTGTGCTGTAAGTTTCTTCCAGTATTGTGTGCTGTGTTCTCAAACACTGAAGATTTAATTTCCTCCAGCACTGTGTGTTATTTTTCTCCAACATTGAAGATGTGGGCTCCCTCCGGTCCCCTGTTTCTGGTCCAAGACTTCTCCTCCTCTTCCTGAGGTCCACTCCTGTGTGACCTTTAAGGGTGGTCCTGGGGTCAATTCACTGAATGTAAACCCATGAGCTGCTCTTATAGACAAGGTAAGTGGAGGTGAGAGTAGGGTGCAGTGTGCTAAATGTAGCTTTAAGGTATGTGGGGCTCAGCTGTAGTACCACTGTTCCCGAAGCAATAACAACAATGTTGTTCTTCAGAAATGTACAGAAATATTCAGAGAAGAAACCCACTGCAAACATGTTTATCCCATAAGCCTCACAGCACCCTTCTGCCACCTAGGGGTGCTTTTCCCTCTAGAATGTTGCAGAAATAGATAGGCTTAAGGGAACTTAGCAACACATGTGTCATTGAACCTTTAGCCTGTTTTCTTTGACTGTTCTGGTCTTATGCGGAGGTCCCTTTCCCCAGACAGAGCCTAAAATGGAACTCTATGAGGGGTCAGCAGATGGAGACATTTAGAGTTTTTTTTTAGCCTTATAGGCGGGAGAACGAAACATTTGTGATCAACACAAACACACGCCCTTGGTGGTCTCTAAGGCAGTGTTTGGTGCAAACACCTTTTACCAAAGCAATGGGTAGTAGTGAGGCATATTGATATGGGTATTTTTGTTTCAGCAGCCTTTGGTGTGTGCTGAAAGCTAAATAAATGTTATGAGGTCAAGAGAAAAACAATCTAAAATACTGCAGCTGTGTCCTCGCTAAGCTGTTTACATCTGTCTGTCTGAGAACCAAGGGCCCATTTTCACCTGATAGTTTTAGGACAGGCAAAATGATGATGGGCTCTGAAAGGTGTAATAACATAGAAAGGCAGAAAATACCACTCACTAGCTGCCTTTCTAAAGCATGCACACATTTCAAAATATATGTTGAGATTCTAAATAAGAAACCACAGTCGTTGCCTCTTCGACCCTGATGACCAGTGGCCTCTTAATTCCGATAGAAGCCTAATACAGGCATTGGCAGAATTATGAGCTCAAAGGGAACCGCTCAGTTCTCTTTACTTTCATCCTTTTAGCTGTTGAAAACAACCAAGATCTATTTGTTTATAGTACAGTAAAAATAGGAATTACCAGGTAAATGAGGTATGAAAATACCAGTTTCCCTGGTAAATCCTCTTTTCTTAGAGAATACTCAGGGCCATTTGTATGAAGGAAGTTATGACACAGCTACAAAATGCGATTTATGAAACCATATGGCCCCTGAAGTTCTAATTTGCCCCTGTGTTTCGCACACCTGGCACGTATTGTGCTTGACACACAATATTGCAGTATAGCAAAAATGCCAAAACTACTCTACAATACAATACATCTATTGATCTTGCTTTCCCTAACTTTTTGGCTTATCTCATTGCGGAAATACGGTGCATTTCTGTCCTTTCTCCCCGCAATAGTGCAGTTTCAGCAGCCTAATTCAAACGTAGGCACCCTTGTACAATGGTGCAAGGCTTCATGTGTTGTCCCCAGGATTGTGTTTGTGCAGGAAGGGGCACCTTCCTGCATAAGAACAATCCTGGGAGGCTTTTTCCTTTTTTTATGTGTGCTGCAGAATGCAGCACACATGGAAACAGGAAAAAACGAGGAGAAATAAAGTTATTTTGTGGGGACATGGCACTATTAATTCTTGTGCAAGTGTCAGCTCCTACCTCCCTTCCTGCTCTGGAAGGGCCATCAGAATGCAGATGAGTTTTCAGAAACACCCTAACCTTCCTGTGTTTGTGGCTGTCTAGAGGGTATGTACAACGTGAAGATGTCACCCAGCTCAGAAGTGTATTGGAGACACAGCTGCAGGCAGACAGAGCCGTAAGAGCAGAAAAATGTCCACTTTCTAAAAGTGGCATTTCTAAAATAATAATGTCACATCTGACTTTACCATCAAAGAGGATTTGTCATCATCATTCTGAAGATATAAAACATGACACAGCTACTCCTTTCTAATCAGGAATTACACCCTAATAGTGTTCTAAGGAATTCCCAATGTTAACCTACGAGAGGAGTAGGCCTCACAGTATTGAAAAACAAGTTTAGGGGTTTGTCATCATCATTCTGAAGATATAAAACATGATACAGCTACTCCTTTCTAATCAGGAATTACACCCTAACAGTGTTCTAAGGAATTCCCAATGTTAACCTACGAGAGGAGTAGGCCTCACAGTATTGAAAAACAAGTTTAGGGGTTTTTCAGTACTAGTACATGCAAAACTTAAAAGTACATGTCCTACCTTTCACTTACACAGCACCCTGCCCCATGGGCTACCTGGAGCCTACCTTAGGGGTTTCTTATGTGTAATAAAAGGGGGGGTTTAAGGCTTGGCAAAGGATTTTAAATGGCAAATCAAAGTGGCAGTAAACCGTGCACACAGGAACTACAATGGCAGTCCTGAGACTGATTTGAAAGGCTACTTGTGTATGTGGTGCAATCAATGCTGCAGGCCCACTAGCAGCATTTAATGTACAGACCCTGAGTATATGGCAAACCACTTTACAAGAGACTTACAAGTAAACTAAATATGCCAATTGTGTATACACCAATGTTTCCATGTGTAGGGGAGATATACATGCACTTGAGCACTGGTCATCAGTGGTAAAGTGCTCAGAGTCCTAAGGCCAAAAATAAGATTCAGCAAAACAGAGGAGGTGAAAGTAAAACTTGGGGGAAAACCACACTAAGAATGCCACGTCTATTACATTTGTTCCTCCAACTGATCTGTTGTTTGGGCCAAAATCAACACATCGTCCAAATACACAATTACCTGATCACCCATCGTCCTCAACCAAGTTACACCTGGTCTCATCACCCTTGTGATATTCCAGGATGTTGAACCCCCTAAGTTGGCAGGGTATGCCCAGACATGGGTCCCTTGCTCACTTTGCCACTGGATTCAAGCTGGATTCAAGCTAGCCTGGCTGATGACGGCTGAATAGCCAGAAACCGGTCCCAGGATGCTTGTTTCCGGTCCAGGGAAGACATGGCTTGGCAGTTCGGGCTGGACTGTTCCCATGAGGCACAGGGTCAGACTGATTTGCATATGGCCATGTCTGAACTGGGGTGGTGGAGTGAGCTAAAGAATGATGATGGATTAAACCCAGATCAGTTGACTGGGGTGAGTGTTTGATTAGCTCAAGCGCTCCGTCCATCATCCCCTTTGGTATCGCTTTGTTCGCCCTAAGTTGGCAGGGTATGCCCAGACGTGGGTCCCTTGCTCACTTTGCCACTGGATTCAAGCTAGCCTGGCTGATGACGGCTGAATAGCCAGAAACCGGTCCCAGGATGCTTGTTTCCGGTCCAGGGAAGACATGGCTTGGCAGTTCGGGCTGGACTGTTCCCATGAGGCACAGGGTCAGACTGATTTGCATATGGCCATGTCTGAACTGGGGTGGTGGAGTGAGCTAAAGAATGATGATGGATTAAACCCAGATCAGTTGACTGGGGGTGAGTGTTTGATTAGCTCAAGCGCTCCGTCCATCATCCCCTTTGGTATCGCCCCAAAACAAGAGGCATACCCAGAAAGATTTCCATAGCCAGTCCAAGGAGTGTTTTATAATTGCCCCCTCCCTTCAGAGAAAATAAAAACAGGCAGGTATCTCTCCCTCTTTTTTATAATGATTTGGGTTCATCTAGATCCAGTGTTATGAATCAGAAAACCGTACAGGGATGTGTTTATTAGTAGTTGTGCCTACCCTCACCCTGGTACCTGAAGCCATAGACATACACAACAATAGCATTTATAATTATTAGTTATTTACTATGTATTATCAGCTACACACTGTGTGTATCAGAATGATGAAATCAATTATTGTTACCTTAGCCGCCATAATATTAAGCAAGATGAATATTAGAAATCCCTTTTATCTTTAATAATTTGTCTAAGCTATACATAAATTTGATATCTATATTATTATTAACCTCGGAATTATATTTCTGGCTGAATAATTATTACTTTTCATCACTTCTTTATGGCAAGCTATGTACTATTCACACATACCTTTAAGAAGCATTCAAGTCTGCCGTCAGATATTGGATCCCTGCACTCCATCCAAGCCACCAGTCATTGGGTCTGCCCCTCTTAAATTCTCAGGTGCTTTTATACTTTTCTCCCCAATTATTCTCTGTTGAGAGGGGAGATGTAATCACTCTCAGGTCCTCAAATTTGCTACTCTGCGTTGCCAATACCTCAGTAAGAGACATCTAAGAGACAAGCAATTGTATCAAACCATGCTTCCTTCTACATAAGCTCCGTGCTGGGCTGGACAACCTAGCAATGTTGTTCATTAAACTTAGCTCAACATCAGAATGGAAGATTTTCTGTGCTGCATTTTTTTTATTTTTGTCAGTGCGACTATTGTCAAACTGTTTATAAGATGATACAGCGGTCTTGTGCACTCTGTGGCCTATTATCACTATTCAAAATATCGATTTTCTAGGCCCTAAACCTTTCATGTACACAGTCTAAAGGATTTGTGCGGTCATGTTCATCATACAATTAATCCTGAGTTCTGTGCAACATGAACATGTCATCATAAAAACCCTTTCCACATGCATCAATGGTCTGGAGATCATTCCGAACAGGAGACATGTGAACCTCTATATCCTTCTCTGCCAGTGGAACCTCAGATAGTGTCCATCTTCCTGACACACTGGGATGGCCAATTAAGCATCATTAAGCCTAAAAGAGTCGTCAAGTCGCATTTCCTTAACATGTCCCTTAAAAGACAGATCCCTTCCAACTTGAAATGGTGACATGGCACTCAGTCATTTAAATCCCTCAAATTTGTCACTGACCTCTTGCCCTTGTCTTTTTTCTCTCCCTTCAAAATATTGCTGACAAACCCATCTGAACCATCTGTCACTAATTGTATTACTCCCTTTGAAATGAAGCCTGTGCTTCCTAATTCACCTTCTTCATTTCCTCTGCTGCAAACCTCAACACCTTAGCTTCCCTTTCCTGAATCGAATACTCTATTAACTCTATGTGTTTTCCCAGTACTGACTCCAAGATCCTGAATCAAAGACTCCGTGAACTCTATGTAGCGACCCAGTACTGCCTCAAAGATCCTGAATAAAAGGCTCTATGAACTCTATGTGGCGACCCAGTACTGCGTCAAAGATCCTGAATCAAAGACTCTAAGACCTCTATGTGGCGACCCAGTACTGCCTCCAAGATCCTGAATCAAAGGCTCTATAAACTCTATGTGGCGACCCAGTATTGCCTCCACAATCCTGAATCAAAGGCTCTATGAACTCTATGTGGTGACCCAGTACTGCCTCCAAGATCCTGAATCAAAGGCTTCATGAACTCTATGTGGCGACCCAGTACTGCCTCCAAGATCCTGAATCAAAGGCTTCGTGAACTCAACGTGGCGACCCAGTACTGCCTCCAAGATCCTGAGTCAAAGGCTCTAGGAACTCTCTGTGACAATCCAGTACTGCCTCCAAGATCCTGAATCAAAAGCTTCATGAACTCAACGTGGCAACCCAGTACTGCCTCCAAGATCCTGAATCATATGGCTCTAGGAACTCTCTGTGACAATCCAGTACTGCCTCTAAGATCCTGAATCAAAGGCTCTATAAACTCTATATGGCGACCCAGTACTGCCTCTAAGATCCTGAATCAAAGGCTCTATAAACTCTATATGGCGACCCAGTACTGCCTCTAAGATCCTGAATCAAAGGCTCTATAAACTCTATATGGCGACCCAGTACTGCCTCTAAGATCCTGAATCAAAGGCTCTAGGAACTCAATGTGATGACCCAGTACTGCCTCAAGATCCTGAATCAAAGGCTCTATGAACACTACTTGACAACCCAGTACTGCCTCCAAGATCCTGAATCAAAGGCTCTAGGAACTCTCTGTGACAATCCAGTACTGCCTCCACGATCCTGAATCAAAGGCTCTATGAACTCTATTTGATGACCCAGTACTGCCTCCAAGATCCTGAATCAAAGGCTCTATAAACTCTATATGGCAACCCAGTACCGCCTCAAGATCCTGAATCGAAGGCTTTATGAAATCAATGTGATGACCCAGTACTGCCTCAAGATCCTGAATCAAAGGCTCTATGAACACTACTTGACAACCCAGTACTGCCTCCACGATCCTGAATCAAAGGCTATAAGAACTCTATGTGGCGACCCTGTACTGCCTCCAAGATACTGAAATAAAGGCTATAAGAACTCAATGGGACAACCCAGTACTGCCTCCACGATCCTGATTCAAAGGCTATAAGAACTCTATGTGGCGACCCTGTACTGCCTCTAATATCCTGAATCAAAGGCTCTATGAACTCTATTTGATGACCTAGTACTGCATCCAAGATCCTGAATCAAAGGCTTTATAAACTCTATTTGATGACCCAGTACTGCCTCCAAGATCCATACATCTTTTCTTATCCATCTTTGCAGGAACTGGGAAAGTCAGCCACCCAGCCCAGGAATATATATTTGTGGTCTTGGCTTGAACGTGTCTGCTGCTCTTCCAGGTTTCTGCTCCCCACTAGAGTCTTGAGGCATTGTGGGAAAATCCTGGGAAAGGTACAGCCCTCTATAGAGTCAATACCTTCAAGCAAAGAATATCTGGATGAAGACTTGTCATATTTATTTTTTATTTTTTATTTTGAAAGTTTTATATAGAGCTGGCTAGACCCAGAGGTATCAGAGCGCTTTACATGAGAAGATAAAATAACGCAAACATGGCATACAAATAGATAAAAAGATAAAGAAACAACGTGTGAAATATACAAAAACAAAATAAATATACAGGTGCAAGGGCTATACACTTCAAGTAACTAGGTATATGATGTTCGGGGGATGGACAGATAATACTGGACAAAATGTAACATGGTGATTGGAGATCAGGTGCAGGTCACAGGTTAGGACCCCCAATGATAATTGGGCCAAACATGGCGTATAAGTAGATAAAAGATAATGACAACAACATGTGAAATATACAAATCAAGTAGATAAACAAATCAAACAGTTAGATAAACGAATCAAATAGATAAACAGGGGCAGGAGCTATACATATCAAGTAATTAAGCTGATGATGTTCATGAAATGGACAAATATTACTGGACTAATATAACATGGTGAGATTGGAGATCGAGTGCAGGTCACAGGTTAGGATCCCCAATAATAATTGAGGAGGTGGATTTTGAGGTCTTTTTTGAAGCTGAAATAGGAGGGGTTGCAGCGCAGGTTTTCTGGGAGGGTATTCCAGATGATAGGGGCATTCCCAGAGAAGGAGCGTGATTGTGTGGCTTTCTTTTTATGCAGTGGTGGTATAAGGAGGAGGGAGTTGGTGCTTCTCAGGGGTCGTGTGGTGCCCGCAATGTGGAGTTTCTTGGAGAGGTACTGTGGAGTGTTTTGGTGGAGGACTTTATGAGTGATGCAGGCAGTTTTGTGTGCAGATCTGCCTTCAATAGGGAGCCATTTAAGAGATTTGAGAGCCGGGAATATATGTGATCCAAGCGTTTGCAGTCTGTAATGAGCCTGGCGGCAAGGTTGAGCACAGCTTTGATTGGAGCAAGGTGGACCTTGGGGATTCCGTTGAGGATGGCGTTACCATAATCAATACGTGAAAGAACAAGTGACTGAACTACAAATTTAAAATCATCGGTGGGTATAAAGGGTTTGATTTTCTTGAGGTGACGGAGAGTGAGGAGGGCTCCTTTAGCAGAGTTTTTGATGTGGACGTTAAGGGTTAGGGTGTTGTCGATAGAAATACCAAGAGATTTGACGGAGTTGGACAAGGTGAATGAGCAGTTGAGTGCGTTAAGGTCAGAGATCCATGATTGAACGGGGAGAGGGTTGTTTTTAGGGGAAAAGAGAATGATTTCAGTTTTATTAGGGTTAAGTTTGAGATGATTGGAGTGGAACCAGGTTTGGATTTTGGTGAGGGTGTTGTTCAGGTGTAAGATGTCGGCATGAGTTTTAATCTTGTAATAGATTTAGGTGTCATCGGCGTAGAGGTGGTAGTTGATGCCTGCTTGTTTAAGAATGAGGGTGAGGGGTTCCATAAAGAGGTTAAAGAGGGAGGGAGAGAGAATAGACCCTTGGGGGACTCCAAGGGAGACAGGAGTGGGGTTAGAGAGACAGTTTTGAATTTTGATTTGCTGAGTTCGTGTTGTAGGTAGGAGACAAACCATTTGTAGGCAGTATCATTGAGGCCGAAATGGGTCCTAAGCACATTGAGTAGGGCTGAATGGTTGACTGTATCGAACGCTGCGGAGAGATCAAGGAGGATAAGAAGGCAGGTCTCGCCATTATCAAGTGAGTGGTGGATGTCATCAATGACGTTGAGCATTGTCGTTTCGGTGCTGCAGCCTTTCCTGAAGCCTGATTGAAAGGGATCAAGTAGGTTGAAGTTTTCGATGTGTTTGTCTAGTTGTAGTAGGACACATTTTTCAAGGACCTTTGAGAGAAGTGGGAGGTTAGTGATGGGGCGGAGATTGTTTAGGTCATTGGGGTCAGCATTGGGGTTTTTGATTATGGGAGAGATTTGTCCAAGTTGAAGGGAGGTGGGGACACAGCCAGTGGAGAGAGAGGTGTTGATGATTGTGGTCCAGTATGGGGTGATGATGTGCTTAAGGGCAGGGACAAGGTTAGAGGGTAAGGGGTCTTTGTGTGGGAGGACGATTTAAGATTACCAATTATTTTAAGGACTTCTAGCTCAGTCACGGGGAGGAAGTTGAGCAAGGAGGCATTGTTCTTTAATTGTGAGTTAGGGGAGTTGGTTTCCGGAGAGGTAGCAGGGTCAGCTGGTCGAGGGGATGTGGGGTAGGCATTAGAGGTGAGGACGGGTTTGCATTGGGAGTTGGAGGGGAGCTTTGTGGAGCGGAAGGATTGATCAATTTTGGCTATTTTTTCTGAGAAGAAGTGGGAAATGTCTTCACATCTGGCTGAGGAGGCGGTCAGAATTGGAGGTGCGGGGAAGTTTGGTTACAAATGATTTTGAAGAGTTCCCTAGGTCTGTTTTTGGCATGATCAAGTTGAGTGCGGAAGAAGGAGGCCTTTTCCTTGAAGATGTGTTTTTTGTACGTGGATCTAGCATGTCTGAGGAGTGCAAGATGGGCGGGAGAGGGATGGTGTCTCCAGGTTCTTTCCGACAGTCTGAGTGACCGTCTTTCGTTATTAAGCTCGGTATTAAACCAAGAGTTGGAGGGGGTGGTTCTTTGGTTTTTGAGTTTGGGCGGGGCTAGTTGGTCAAGAATACCAGTGACAGTATTGTTAAAGTGTTCAGTGAGCTCATTGGCATTTTGTGAGGGGGAATGAGAAGAAGTTGAGCTTGGAGTTTAGACTCAAGAACACCCGGGGGATATGTTTTAGATTTCTGGTGAGTTTCTTAGGTCTGTTAATTTTGGAGGTGGGGAGATTTGCATTGGTAGCAATTGTGAACAGTATAAGGTGATGGTCGGACCAGTCAATGGGGACGATATTGGTCACAGAGGCCAGATCTTCGTTGGAAAGAATGGCGTCAAGGATGGCTCCTTTGGTGTGTGTGGGGGACAGGCATAGTTGTTTGAGTTCATTGATCTCAAGTAGATTGGTGAGGAGGGGGATAGTGGGATCATCGGTATCATTCCAATGGAGGTTGAGATCCCCAATAAAGAGATTTTTTGAGTTGGATAATGAGGATTGTGTCAAGAGCTCAGATAAGTCCTCGATGAAGGGCTGGGGGGGGCCTGGAGGGCGATAGATGTTGTGTAGACGAATTGGGTGGGAATTTTGGGTTGTCAGTTCAGCTTCCAGGTATTCGCAGGAGGAGTAGCCAGAATTATTGACAAGGGATAGCTGAAGTTCATTTTTAAAGATAATGGCTAGACCACCCCCAACTCTGTCAGGTCTATCTTTTCTCAGAATAGAGTATCCCGGGGGAGAGTAGGTCAAGTATGCTCGTTGAGTGGTCTTTGAGCCAGGTTTCTGTGAGGAATGCAATGTCAATGGATTCACTCAGGATAGTTTCCGAAATTTCCGTGGCATGTTGGACTGCGGAGCGACAGTTGACAAGCATACATGTAAGTGGTGTGGGGTTGCATATGGTGGGTGGGCAAGTGTGGATCGACGTGAGTTGAGGCGGTGGTCTGGGGGAAGCGGGGGAGGAGGGGATTCTATCAGTTCCTAAGATAACAGGGATGTGGGAGTAGGGGAGTGGAGAATTGGTGGTTGGTAAGCTAGGAAGGTAAGAGGTAGGTCGGAGAGGTCGGCCGGGGAGAGATGGTTCGAGGTGCGGTGAGGTCTATGTATACGGCAGCGGAGAGGAGTCGATCTCCAATGATTGTGTTTGGTGTTAGGGATTTTCGGTGGGAATTTTTGGGGGGGATTTTTGGGGGGGATTTTTGGGCAGGGCTGGGTGGGGATTTTATGGTGAGGGAGGGTTCTGGAGCTGTGGGAGATAAAGTCTTTCCTGAATTGAGAGAATTTAGTAATCAAATTAGATAGGTCAAGTTCGATGTTGTGTAGGTTCTGGGCAATTAAGGTGAGGGGAGGTATCGAGGGGGGGTGACCTGGGTTAGTTACGGAGGGTGGATTGATGTGTGGGGGAGTTAGGGAAGTGAGTATGGAATGAGGGGTGACGGGGCTGTTAGGTGTGAGGGGTTCGGTAATCAAATTGGATAGGTCAAGTTCAGTGTTATGTAGGCTCGTGTCAATTGGGGTGGAGGGGGGTACTGAAGGGGCGTGGGCGGGGGGTAGGGAAAGATCTGGGTTAGTTGTGGAGGGTGGACTGATGTGAGAGGGGGGAGATAGGGTAGTGGGAGTGGAGTGAGGGGTGACGGGCTGTTAGATGGGAGGGGTTCAGTAGTCAATTTAGATAGGTCAATCAATCAATCAATCAATCATGTCACTTATAAAGCGCACTACATACCCGCGAGGGTCTCAAGGCGCTGGGGGAAGAGGGGGGTGGTGCTGCTACTGATCGAAGAGCCAGGTCTTGAGGAGTCTTCTGAAGGCCAGTAGGTCTTGGGTCTGTCGGAGGTTGGTGGGGAGGGTGTTCCAGGTCTTGGCGGCGAGGTAGGAGAAGGATCTGCCGCCGGCGGTCGCTTTCCGGATGCGGGGGACTGTGGCGAGGGCGAGGCTGGTCGAGCGGAGCTGGCGGGTGGGGGTGTAGAAGCTGAGTCGTCTGTTGAGGTAGGCTGGTCCGGAGTTGTGGAGTGCTTTGTGTGCGTGGGTGAGGAGCTTGAAGGTTATCCTCTTGTTGACAGGGAGCCAGTGCAGGTCTCTCAGGTGGGGTGTGATGTGGCTGCGTCGGGGGATGTCGAGGATAAGACGTGCAGAGGCGTTCTGGATGCGTTGCAGCCGTCTCAGGAGCTTAGCCGTCGTTCCTGCGTAGAGGGCGTTTCCGTAGTCCAGCCTGCTGGTGACGAGGGCCTGGGTGACTGTTTTTCTTGTTTCGGTGGGGATCCACTTGAAGATCCTGCGGAGCATTCGGAGGATGTTGAAACAGGATGAGGAAACGGCGTTGACCTGCTTAGTCATGGAGAGGGTGGGGTCGAGGATGACCCCTAGGTTGCGTACGTGGTCGGTGGGTGGCGGGGCTGTTCCCAGTGATGTTGGCCACCAGGAGTCGTCCCAGGCTGAAGGGTTGGAACCAAGGATGAGGACCTCCGTCTTGTCCGAGTTCAGCTTCAGGCGGCTGGTCCTCATCCATTCGGCGACGGCCTTCATTCCTTCGTGGAGGTGGGCTTTGGCGGTGTGAGGGTCTTTGGTGAGGGAGAGGATCAGCTGGGTGTCGTCGGCGTAGGAGATGATGTTGAGGTTGTGCTGTCGGGCGACGTGGGCGAGGGTGCCATGTAGATGTTGAACAGCGTTGGGCTGAGGGAGGAGCCTTGGGGTACGCCGCAGATGATCTTGGTGGCCTTGGATCGGAAGGGGGCGAGGCGGACGCTTTGTGTTCTGCCGGAAAGGAAGGATGTGGTCCAGTCCAGGGCCTTCTCTTGGATCCCGGCATCGTGAAAGCGTGTTCGTAGTGTGTGGTGGCAGACCGTGTCGAAGGCGGCTGATAGGTCCAGGAGGATGAGGGCTGCTGTTTCTCCGTTGTCTAGCAGGGTCCTGATGTCATCGGTGGCGGCGATGAGGGCGGTTTCGGTGCTGTGGTTGCTGCGGAAGCCGGACTGGGAAGGGTCCAGGATGTTGTTCTCCTCGAGGTAGCTGGTCAGTTGTTTGTTGACGATTTTCTCGGTGACCTTCGCGGGGAACGGGAGCAGAGAGATGGGTCGGAAGTTCTTGAGGTCCTTGGGGTCTGCCTTGGGTTTCTTGAGTAAGGCGGTGATCTCGGCGTGCTTCCAGCTTTCCGGGAAGGTTGCTGTCTCGAAGGAGATGTTGATTATTTTCCGGAGATGGGGCGCGATGGCTGTACTGGCTTTGTTGAAGATGTGGTGAGGGAACGGGTCTAGCGGTGAACCGGAGTGGATGGTGTTCATGATCTCGCTGGTGTCCTCGTCATTGATGTTGGTCCAGGAGAGCAGGCGGTTGGTGGTTGTGGGGGCAGTGGTCTCGGTGGTTGCCGGGGCGGTCGTGGTGTTGAAGCTGTCGTGGATGTCGGCGATTTTGCGGTGGAAGAAGGTGGCCAGTGAGTCGCACAGGTCTCGCGACGGCTGGATGTCGTTGGTGTTGGAGCTGGGGTTGGAGAGTTCCTTCACGATGTTGAAGAGCTCTTTGCTGTTGTGTGCGTTGTTGTCTAGGCGGTCTTTGAGTGAGGCCCTTTTGGCGGATCTGATGAGGTGATGGTGACTGCGGGTGGCGCTCTTGTGGGCGGCGTAGCTGTCCGCTGTCCGTTCGTGGAGCCAGATCTTCTCCAGTTTTCGGCATGTTCGTTTGGAGGCCTGGAGGTCTTCGGTGAACCAGGTGGCTTTCTTGCTGGTGTGGCTGTTGGGCGGATTCTTGAGCGGGGCGAGGGTGTTGGCGCAGTCGTCGATCCACTGTCTGAGGTTGCGGGCGGCGGTGTCGGGGTCGGAGGGTTCGGCGGGTGGGCTCAGGGCGAGGGTTGTGGTTAGCTGGTCTTCCGTGACTCTGCTCCAGCAGCGGCGAGGCATTTGTTCGGTGCGGTGGTGCGTGGTGGGCTTCCTGTAGGTGAAGTGGATGCAGTGGTGGTCAGTCCAGTGGGGTTCGGAGGTGTGGTTGAAGGAGACGTGTGGGCTTGCGGAAAAGATGGAGTCTAGCGTGTGGCCGGCGGCGTGGGTGGGTGTAGTCACGAGCTGTCTGAGTCCGAGGGTGGCAAGGTTGTCGATCAGGGTGGTGGAGTTGGTGTCCTTGTTGTTCTCGAGGTGGAAGTTCAGGTCCCCGAGGAGGATGTAGTCCGTGGAGGCGATGGCGTGTGTGCTGACGAAGTCAGCGATGGAATCGCTGAACTGTGGTCGGGGTCCGGGGGGTCTGTAGATGAGGGTTCCTCTGAGGGTGGTGTTGGGATCGGTGTGGATCTGGAAGTGCATGTGTTCGGCGGTGCTGAGGGTGTCGTCGGTGTTGGTTGAGACTCTGAGGGTGTTCCTGTGGACGATGGCGATGCCTCCTCCGACTCCGCCTCCTCCGACTCCGAAGATAGGTCGAGTTCACTGTTGTGGAGGTTCGGGGCAATTAGGGTAAGGGGAGGTATTGAAGGGGCGGGGGGAAGGTAATGATCTTGGGGTAGGGAGTGGTCTAGGTTAGTTGCGGAGGGTGGACTGAGGTGTGAGGGGGGAGATAGGGTAGTGGGTGTGGAGTGAGGGGTGTCGGTGCTGTAAGGTGTGAGGGGTTGGGCTAGGTTAGACATGAGGTTAAGAACTTCAGGAGATGTGGTCAGAGAGGATAAAAGGGCATAGAGTGAGTGGAGAGTGGATATATTGGGGTGGAGGGGTTGTGTATTTATCGGGGTTGGGATAAAGGATTGGGAGGCGGAGTTAGGAGGGCCTGAAGGGGCAGGATAGGGGGGATGGGGAGGAGAAGAGGGTGTACGGGATGGTTAGGAGGAGGGGGTGAGGAGTTGTGTTAGGGGATTGAAGGGCAAGGACGGTGGAGTACGTGAGTAGTTGGGTGGGGGGAGAGGTTGTGGGGTCAGGCAGAGGCGGGGTTGTGGGAGGGGAATGATAAGTAGATCGTAGGGATTGGGGGCAACCGTTTTTAGTGGAGGGGTCCGAGGAGTGTGAGTTCTGGGTGTTAGGTGGAGAGAGGAAAATTAGAGGGGGATGAGAAATAGGTAATGTTGGTTGGGGGATGCCATTTGCTGTAGTGAGGTCCAGGGAGGGTGATGGTGAAGTCGATTGTTGGAGGATGGTGTTAGCTGGATGGTTGCGGGTGGAGGTGAAGTGAGGGGGGAGGGGGAGGGAGAGGTTGGAGGGGTGTTATTCAGTAGGGGAGAAGGAGTGTTAGGCGCTGAGTGGTCAAGGCAGAGAGACATAATGCTGAAGTGGTGTTCGAAGATGGAAAGGTGGGATACCGTGGCTTGTATGAGGATGTTACCTGTTTTGAAGATGGAGATATCAATATCACCAAGAAAGGCTGGGGAGGGAGTGGTGGATATTTTGAATCTATATGGTATTTTCATTGATTTAGAGATTGGGAGGTGTTGTAGGAAGATGCTTTTCCATTTGGAAGGACGTTTGGAGTAAAAGATGTAGTTGGTTATAATGGGGGAGGTGAGGCTGAGGTAGTTATCAACAATGAGTGTTTCAGGGTTACGGATAAGGAGTTTATGTTTGAAGTTTTTCTTGGCATGTTTGGAGAGATTGGGGGGGTAGAGAATGGTCCATGAGTTGGGGCCATGCTTGGAGAGAGTAGGGTCCTGGGGGTGATGGTCATTGTTGTGAGGGGGCATGTTGGGTAGACGTGAGAGGAAGAGAGAGTGGGGAGAGGGAGGTTAAGGAAATGGGGGTAGAACAGGAGATGAGGATTGGGAACCAGGGGGGCACTGGGAGAGTGGGGGTAGAAGTAAGGGGCTAGACAAGGAATAGGGTAGACAGGCGAGGAATTATAAATCGACAAAAAGGAGCAGATCAAATAGATAAACAAAATTATATTGACACCATGGAGCAAATCTAATATATAAGCAGTCGGCACAAATGGAACAGATCAGTATACCAGCAGCAAAGTTTGCAAACAAGTAGATAGACAATCGGCAAGTACGCACAGATCAGTAGAAGACAGCAACAAAGCTTGCGAGGGCGTGAATTTCTAAATTAGAGAGGGAATGCCGTAATAGAGAGTAATACAAAATTAAAAAATAAAAATATAGAAAGAGTTAGGGGGACATATGAATAAATCAATGAGCCAAGAAAATACTAAGCGGTAAAAAGTTTAAGTAAGAAGAATAGAGTCAACAATCAATAGAAACAATTAGAAAGGGAATACCTGAAGGAAAGCAAGATAGTAAGCGATAAAAAATTAGAGTAAGAGGATAGAGTTGACAATCAATAGAAACAACAACAATACTTGCGAGGGCGAGGAAGTTCAGAGTTGGAAAGGGAATGCAGGAAGGGTCACATAAGATTCACAGAACAGATACATAAGCAGTGTTGAGGGACAACATAGTGCGGGGTCGGAGGCATCTCCATTTTGTAGAGTTTGAAGAGATGAAGTGACTGTCTTGTGACTGGAGGTAGGTTAGGCAGATATATTGAACTTGTTACCCAGGTTGATATATTGAGCTAGTTGTTGTCGTTACAGTGCAGTCATATTTCTATGACCAGCAGTTTTCCTATCTCCCAGAGGGTATATGTCCTCTTTTTTACTACTGTTACTAATTTATTTATTTATTTATTTATTTTATGCGTTTTATATTTAGCGCGGACTTTACCCGAAGGTGTCAGAGCGCATCACAGTAGGAACAGCAACACCACATGAGGAGAAAATTACAAGTGAGGATAATACAAAAGCAAGCGCTTACATTACATGAGGAAAAAGTGACATTTGTGCAAATAACAAAAAAACAAACAAAATACAAAAAGAGTTAACAAATGATACGTTACAAAAGGAAAGATGTCTGGGGCAGTAAATCAGGTCAATTCCCAAGTGAGTCTCCGCAGCTTTTTTTTTTTTTTGGTCTGTTGCTTTGTCTGTAGTGGCCCAGGTTTCTATGAAGTGAGTAATGGGGGCAATTCCCCTTATGTTCTGGACTCCTGTGCCTTTCTTCACCACGCTTTGGAGTTTTAGGGGAGTCAAACGATGATGGGCGCTGCCGTGGATCTGAGTGGCCCCTGATGGGTGGGAGTCTCAGCAAATATATCCCCAGGTTAGCAGGGCTACCACTTTAGTAACTCTCTGGCTGTCAGAGCTGATGCTGTTGCGGCTCTTGACACTCACCCCCGTGTGTGGGCTGGTAGTGCCGACCTACACGCGCTGCTAATTACATGCAGCACTGTCTGCTCCTTATACTGCCGAATATTACTGCCAAGTGTCGAGTAGCTGGAGCGCTCCTGTCGGCCCTTCTGGATTACAGGGAGAATGTCCCTAGGGCATAATCTAGCGCAGGGCAAGTTAATCCAGGCCAGTAGCAGTAGTGTTATATGTGCGTGGGGTGGCGTGCTGCCCCTGTCCGTGTAGTCACGGCAGGAGACTCACTCACGCTCTGTTCCCAGCAGGGCCATCGGACGGGGAGAAGTAACACTGGGGCACCTTCCTACCTCACCACAGCCCCATCGGCCGATTTGCGGGCGTCTGCTGCAGCATTCCGGTGTTCGCAGCGTCTGGGTGCGGTCGTCCCACTGCTCAGGGCGTCTGCAAGCGTTATCATTGCTGCAGGCAGGCCGCATTGGGTCTCGAGTTTGGTGACGCCGTCAAGACAGTGCGCGCCCCGTCCTCTGTCGCTGCGGGACCTCCGAGGGCAGCTACTGTCTATCGCTGCATGCACTGCTCACGTTGCCGCTAGAGACCTGGACTCGAGACCCGAGTGTGCTTTTGGCCATCAAAAACGTGTCCAGCCGCCTTGACAGAGAAATCATCGCCATCTGCGGGGATTGGGTCGCGTTATTGCGGTGCGAGTTCGGGAGCTTCAGGCTCGAGCGGCCATTTTGGTCCTCGACCTGGCCGACCTGGGGGCTCTCTACTTTCTCTAGCGCCCTCCGGCGCGACTGCTGCTGATGACCGCACCATTCTCCGTGCAGCCCGGCCGCTCGGCCCGCTTCACACTGCCCGCGGCCCCCGGCTCACTTCCCTACCAACACGGTGTCGGAGCGGTCCCTCTTTGGCACTCGCATACTCCTGTGGCGTCAGTGCTCCCTTCAGGCCGCTTCCCTCCGTACTTCTCCGAGGTTTGCGGGCTCCGTAGCCCATCTCAGCTTGAAGGCGCCATCACACCAAAGGCCAGACCTTAGCCAGGCATAGACCAGGCAATTCCCCAGGCCCCACCAGAACCTCTCTTCAAACACTCTTATGTTCCTCTACACCTTCTGCAGTGAATGAAATGTGCACACATTTGTGAAAATCTGTTTAACAATGCACTTTCTGCCCAACACGCGCTCATGTGCAGCTCTCTCATCATGACTATCCAACTCTGCTTGTTTATGAACAATATTTATGCGGATGTTATCACGCATTTCCATACAGATAGTTGCCTAGTAAACACACCGCTCCAGGTATCCATTGTCACAACTCTTCAATATTAGTATTTCTATGAGTGACCTTTGTTCAGCCTGACAGATACTCTTCTTGCAGGGAAAAGGGTGAGGGGGCGTGGCTCGTCAGCTCATACAGGCAGGCCACGGCTGTTCACAGGTTTGTTACAACAGTTGCCCTGCAGTTCTGCTTTTATCTCTGTTACATCATCATCCTGGTTAGCTTAGCACCAGTTTGTGTTGTTTATGTGGTCTCTCTACTTGTAGTTACTCATATGCCCGCAGGTATGTTTTTTAGTCCCTGGTTTTTGGCTTGCTATTTTTCAATTTTTCTTTCTTTCCTCTTCTATTTTTCCTGATTACAGGCAGCTTTTAGCTATATCTTTAGCATTTTTTGTTTGTTCAATTGAGTTTTTAAGATCATGTTTTTTTAAATTATTTATATATATATATTTTTATAATAGGCTTACTTTGTAGTTCCTCCTTTGGTGCCCTGGTTTATCGCTCAATGTAATCCATGCATACTTAATGATTCCACATGGGCTGGCAATGGTTGTATGAAAACTTTAAAGAAAACTGTATCCTTGGTGAAAGATGCAGTTTTCTGGCTCGTACCTACATGTGCTGAGATGGTGGATATCGCAGCCAGTGCTCTTAGTAGGAGGCATGCAAGTGCATGTCTTCTTGCTATTTTTTTCTTTTCTTTTTGTGTCCTGCGTGGTCAATACTCAGGTGCCTTAGCAGAGCTGTGTGAAAGTGGCATTACTAGAGCAAGGGCAGCTGAAGGCCCAGGGTGATGTGCATGGCAGAACTGTCAGTGAATAGAAGTACAGGGACAGCAGGAGTTGTTGTGCACTGAGGTACATTTGCAGAGCACTGCTAGATACCTCTACAGGTACACCAGGAACTGCTTAAGCTCAATATTGTGGTACTTTTTCAGTACAACTGTAGCAGGAGTTACTAATGTTCATCATCTGAGCTGCATATCGTTCTGTGTGCAAGACTAGAGTTGTTACAGCTCAGAACTGAGGTGCTCAGCATTGAATTGCATTTGTAAAGCCGTACTGTGATGCTTGTCTCCGGTCCAGGGAGGAACTGGCTTAGCAGTTTGGGCTGGACTGTTCCCATGAGGCACAGGGTCAAGACTGATTTGCATTTGGCTGGTTCTAAACTGGGGTGGCATGGTGAGCAAAAGAACGATGGATTTAACCCAGACATCTTGACTGGGGGTGAATGTTTGATTTGCTCTGCATTCCGTCTATCTTCTGTGTGTCTTTTTCTTTCTCACCCTAGGTGCGCCGGGTATGCCCAGACATGGGTCCCGGGCTCAATGTGCAACTGGATACAAGCTAGCCTGGCTGATGAAGGGTGATGCCCCGAAACCGGTCCAAGGATGCTTGTCTCCAGTCCAGGGAGGACCTGGCTTGGCAGTTCGAGCTGACTGTTCCTATGAGGAACAGGGTCAAGACTGATTTACATATGGCTGGGCCTAAACTGTGGTGGCATGGTGAGCAAAAGAATGATGGATTTAACGTATCTCTCTTGACTGTGGGTGAATGTTTGATTTGCTCTGCATTCCGTCTATCATCTGTGTGTCTTTTGCTTTCTCGCCCTAAGTGCTCCGAGTATGCCCAGACGTGGGTCCTGGGCTCACTCTGCCATTGGATTCAAGCTAACCTGGCTGATATGGGGTGATGCCTCAAAACCGGTACCAGGATGCTTGTCTCTGGTCCAAGGAGTACCTGGCTTGGCAGTTCGAGCTGACTGTTCCCATGTGGCACAGGGTCAAGACTGATTTGCATATGGCTGGGTCTAAACTGTGGTGGCATGGTGGACAAAAAAACGATGGATTTAACCTAGATCTCTTGACTGGGGGCTAATGTTTGATTTGCTCTTCAGTCCGTCTATCATCTGTGTGTCTTTTGCTTTCTCGCCCTAAGTGCGCCGGGTATGCCCAGACGTAGGTCCCGGGCTCACTGTGCCCCTGGATTCAAGCTAGCCGGGCTGATGAGGGTGATGCCCCAAACCGGTTCCAGGATGCTTGTTTCTGGTGCAAGGAGGACCTGGCTTGGCAGTTCGAGCTGACTGTTCCCATGTGGCACAGGGTCAAGACTGATTTGCATATGGCTGGGTCTAAACTATGGTGGCAGGGTGAGCAAAACAATGATGGATGTAACCCTGAGCTATAGACTGGGAGTGAATATTTTATTTGCTCTGCATTCCATCCATCATCTGTGTGTCTTTTGCTTTCCTTCCCATATCTACGTACAAGGTTCATCCCACAAGTCATCCTCAAATCCAACAATGGCTAATACATTAGACAAGGGACAAAGGAGCCCTAGATACTTTCTGCATAAATACAGCACATCCTGCTAGTGTTAGGCAGAGGGAACCGAGACTTGCAGGCCGACACACTGACCAGAGACGCTGAGGCTCCTGCATGCAGACGCTCCAGCTGACAGTGGTCTGAACATCCCTCGCGGGGTGTCCAACTCGAGACCAAGAAGGGCTCCTACATTCTCACACTTCAGGTAATGGGGTTCGACTAAAACCTAGAGGGATTCTTGGCTTCACACCTACTCACATGCTAGGTACACTTAGGTACATCTAGATAGACATCGTAGGAGTACGCGCACTTTTATCCTGCATTTTATATTCATGTATTTATTCATGCTTATTGCAAAATGGTAGAACTGTACTATCCTTTTATATTCACAGTACTGCTAATCATATATCTCTGCTATTGTCTAATGGTTGTTGCAGCTCATATATTCTACACGAGAATAACAACTGTTCAATAAATCCTTATTGAAACGCCCAGACTGTTTATTCTGTGTATCTCTAAGGCAAGCTAAGTGAGCACGAGTGACTGAGCGAAAAGTAGTACATTGTTTCCACGATCCTTGAGGGATCAGGGTTGTCATGTTCTGAGGTTGCCCGAAACTATTCTCTCCCCGATAATAGGAGACACTAGTGGCACTGTGAGCTAGCTAATGCAAACAGGCTAACATTTCTCGGTGGGGGTGCTCAGAGTCAGTCTGCCACCAAACCCATTGTTTATGTTATCCGAGCGCGCAGGTCCTGTATGGGTAATATAGGAACTACACGACATGGCGCCGCCAACGTTGGTTGGGTACTTATTTAACAGTAGAAACTGAGTAGTTCAGTCGTGCTAATTCTCAGAGATCCCTACTCACAAAACGCCAGAGACGTCTGGAGTGGGTGGGCACAAACTCCGCCACAGCTGAGTAGGCAAAATATCCTATTTATTGGCTGCTGGTTAATCAAGCTTGAAGGACATTGTGTTCCTAAAATTGTGCATAGCACCTTATCTTAGTTTCCTTGAACAAACTTCTCCTTTACAAAATGACTGAGGGTGAAGATAACCCAGCAGGGAATCTGCAGCTCACAACAGGAGAAGAAGATGCAAACGCAATTCACATTGAACCTAAATTCAGACGTACTATCACCCTGAAACTACTAGAATATGGTTTAACACCTAGGGCTGGTATAGTAGCTTTCGTGATAGAGGCACACAAATCAAACAAAACAGAGATATTCTATTCGTGAGTTACATTCCCAGAAGCAGATGCAAGAACACAGACATTTCACTACTATACAGAAGGAGATGCACCAATGGAATATGGTCCGTGCGAGGACATAGAGATTCCACTAACGTACCAGGAACACCTATACTGGTTTAAAGGCGCCCTACCCCATATAAGACATAGAGTAGGATTAGGCCAGCTCGGAGGAGACGGGGCAACATGGCCAATATTAGCGGCCTACACACCATATCCTGACATTGATACAATGCCACAACCAGACTTACTCATACAACACAAAGATTTAATTAAAATCTACAGAAACTTGACACAATTTGTCATGAGGACTTTTACAGTCCAACCAACAACAGTTGCAACAAATGGAACTCAATCTCAGGGTACAGCAACTAAAATAACTCCACAAACATTACATGCGGTAATGGGCAAAATGCCCACGAAACGTGAACAAATGCCATTCTGGGTAGCTCAGAAAATAACTCAGCTTGAGGCAGTATTTTCGAATACTACCCCATTTGAAAAACACAGAATGCTAACAATCTGCTTGCCCATGGGGATAACACCACAAGTAGAGGATTGCACCTCTTGGGGTACAGTTTTTGCTGCCATATATACCAGGACACATGGTATTCCTTCATTAGCAGTGATACCAGATGTATTAAGACAAATACAGATGAGTACGGAGCAGAACCTGCTCTGAACTTGGGGATGAAGTTATTAAATAACTATGACCAGGTATCAGCCATAATACTAGCTAATATTAAAGGGGAAGCAGCGTCAGTGGCAATCACCAACGCCTAAGGGAGTTCAGTCCATTGGATCAACAACACGAACTGCCCAAAATAATTGAAACTGCATATGCAGAATTAGGCAGAGACAGTTTGGGTGGGAAAGCTTTAAGACCACAACTGATGGGCAGTCTTAAAAAGGGCACTTCCAAGCAGACACCTACTTCTTCTATAAAGAAGTGGGATAATAAAAAACAACAACATTTTAGAGAAAAGAGATCCGAATCCCGAGGTAGATCTCCTCAACAGGAGCCCTCTGAAAAGAGGTATAATCTCAGGAATAGGGATAGTATTAGGAAACCTGACAGGTATCAGGATACTGATACACATTCCTCTCGTTCCTTTCAGGGCTCGACGAAAAACTCTGAGAGAGAAGGATGGTCAGAACACAAGGAAGAACACAGAGACAAGCACCACGCTCAAGACTACACTTCTAAAAAAGAAGAAAAGCCAAAATCAAAACTTCAGTTTAAGAAAAAGAAAGTTGCAGGCCTGAAGATCAGACATGCCCAGAATTCTGAGGACGCAGCTTCTGAACGGGGAATGGGCTCTGACGATGCTAGACAGTGCGGCAGAACTAACAATAGCTCGCCAGAACCTGATGGAATTTCTGGTGACAGCGGACTTGAATGATTACATCACGGTGGAAACACCAGATACAAGAGTGAGCGTCCCACATAAGTTACATGAAATAACACTCCAAATGGAGGGGGACAAGCCCAGGAAAGTTAAAGGTCTTTTTTGGAAAAACCTATCATCTGGTTATGACATCCTATTAGCTGAACAATATTGGCCGCCAGCATTCGTTATGGAGTGCCCTAGGGGGGAAGAAATACTTTTTCCAGCATTCACCGACCTTGTTCCCATACATCTTAAACATGCATATGCACAGGAGTGGGCGGTTGCCCTAGCTCCAGCATTGAACAAAAATCATGCCAAATGAGATGAAAATTCAGCCCACCACGTGATCCCGTTAAAAGTTTCACCAAATGCACAGAGGCAATACCCAATAAAGCAAGACGCTAAAAAACAGGTCAGGGAGATCTTAGATCACCTTGAATGTCAAGGGGTGATTGAAACATGCACCTCACCAATGAACAACCCTTTGTTTCCAGTATTAAAACCCGACAATACATAGTGTCTAGTTTTAGATTACAGACATTTAAACACTTGCACAAAGACATTTGCTGTCAAAATGCACGTAGTGCTGCATTAATGAATAACATTGTGCGGAAGAAATACAAAACCACACTTGATATCTCGAATGGATTTTTCTGCCAAAATATAGCACCTGAAAGCAGGTATTTGACCACATTCTCTGCGTTGGGGTCCCAGCGATAATTTTGTTGCCTCCCCCAGGGCTATAAGAACAGCCCAGGAGTATTCTCAGCAAGGGTAACTGAGTTACTACAAAATTTTGATGAGGAAGCATTGTCCTATGTGGATGATATTTATCTGACGGACGATGACTTAAAAAGGCACTTGACCAAGGTGAGCACCATTATTATGGGATTCGCCTCTGAGGGCTGCAAATTTAATTTTAAGAAATTGAAAATAGCCCATCTCAATGTCCTGTTTTTAGGATATGAGCTTTCAAGTGATGGGAAAAGCCTGGCAGCTAACTTTTTAGAAAAGTGTTCGCTGCTTCAGCCACCAAGATCATTGAAAAATCTACAATCAATACCGGGATTCCTAAATTTTGGCAGAACATACATTTTGGATTACGCAGATAGAGTAAAACCTTTCTACGACTTAATAAAAGCTGACTTTTCAGTTAGACATTGGACACAGGAACACATAAACATCCTACGTTCACTACAAGAAGACATGATTGCTTCCAAACACTTACAGACACGCGTAAACGTCCGTAACCTAGTGATCCGAATAATAGCGGGTCAATGCGGGTACACTTACTTAACCTTCAATGAAGGCGAAACCGTACCAATCGCTTACAAATCACACCTGTACACAAGCGCAGAAATGCGCTTCACTTCAACAGAAAAAATCCTGACAGCAGTTCAGACCGCTGTAGCAAGAGAAAGAGCACTGGCTCAGGGGAAACGCATAATTGTCGCAACTCCAGTACCGGCTTTAGAGGCTGTTACAAAGGCTAGCATCCCGAATGCGAAAGCCTTACATCCAAGATGGATACAATGGGCTAATTCTCTTATTGCAATGGACGTTGAATACAGATTTGATCCACGTCTAAAAACAAGATCATTTCTGCAATACGAACAAGAATATCCTCTACCAAATGAGATTTTGCCTCTAGATTAGTATGAATATATTATTTACACTGACGGATCTGCTCAACCGGACATAGGGAGTAAGCAACAATACAGCGCAGCATGTGCTATCATTAAAGGTCGCATGCGGGATGGAAAGTTCCATCCAAGTTGCAGCAAGACTCAGTCTCTAGGAGACTGCACGGCACAGTTGGCAGAGTTAAAAGCACTGATACTGGCACTTGTAAATACAGATCACAAATTCCCCACACTAATTGTGTGTGATTCCTTTTACTGTGTGCAGTCATACAATGAATATTTACATCATTGGGAACAAAACGGGTTTAAAGATGCGAAAGTTGGCACAATTAAGCATAAAATGCTATGGGAACAGGTAGTTGAGTTGAAAAACGAACTACCACGGGCTCATGTGATACACACACTGAGTCATCAACGTGATGGTGTTCACGTTGAAGGGAATTCATTGGCTGATGAAGCCGCTAAGGGGGCTGTATGCACGGCTTCCATAGCTGCAATCACTTGTTCTAAAACGAGAATAGACGGCGAGATAATGGTGGCTGTCATTGCTTCACGCAAGGGCAGCTCAGCAGTACCAAAGAAATTTCCACTCAAGTACTCCTACATTCCATATGCTCAGATTCCTGGAGTAGGGGATAGAGTTATACCAAATATGGATTGTAGGCAAGGTTTAATTATTGCTGCACACGAGGGTTTGGGTTCTGCACACACAGGCGTTACAGCGACCATTTCATTATTGAAAAAGCGCTATTGGTGGCCAGGTCTAACAAAACAAACTAAAGACTATGGGGCCGATTCCGATCTGGGACAGAAATCTCTCCGACCGAGCCGGACCCGGAGAGATTTCCGACCGAACCGGACTCCTGCAGTCCGACCGAACGAGTACGATGCGGCCGTATGCTGCCGGACTCGATTCAGCCGGATTCCCATAGAAGTCAATGGGAGCTGGTCGTACGATGCGTACGCGGGCTCCCATTGACTGAATGGGTATGTCGTGAACAAGGGCGCCCCCTACAGCGGGTACGAGTCCGTGCAACCCGCACCGTACATGCATGTGTAGGGGGGACCCATGGGTCCCCCCTGTGTGCGACTCGCAAGGCTACGGGTGAAGGGGGGTCCGACACGGACCCCCGGAGTCCGGCTCCGACAGCTCTTTGCAGCCGGACAATACGAGTCGGTCGGGCTGTTCGAAGCGCGCATCCTACTTGCTCGGTCGGGTAACGGCTCCATTTCGTGGTGCGAGTCGTGTCCGTACGGGTCGGTCGGAGCGGTTCAGACCCGGAAACGAGTCGGTCGGAATCAACGCGTACATTCACATCGTACTAGCTAGTTCGGATAGCTGTACGAGTCGGTCGGTAAAAACGCGCACGGCTCGAATTTTTCCCGGGTGAATCCCGTTTGGTGAGCTTCCGGCCGAGCTCGGAATCGGCCCCTATGTCTTGAAATGTGACATCTGCCAACAGATGAAAGGCACCACCATTGCACGCCTGGCGCAGACACCGTTACTGATATCTGACAAACCACTCGCGTGTGTTTATCTGGATCACTGCGGTCCCTTACAATCTGATGGGGCTTACAAGTATATCATGGTTGCAGTGGATTCATGCTCAATATTCCTATGGGTTTGGCTTCAGCGCTCAGCTGACGCTCGAACTGTTACTGTGGCCCGGCGTCTAGCTCTCGGGCTTACAAAGAGGCCATGGAAAGTATGGGCGTACATTGCGGTACTACTCTCCGTACCATCCTGAGGGAAATTTGGTTGTGGAGAGGAAGAACTGGGACTTAAAGCAATCTTTAACAGCTAGGGTATTAGGCAAGGGCGGTAGTTGGGTCAATCACTTGTATGGGGTACAGAGAGCCCTCAATAACCAGCCAAGAACTTCTCTAGGGGGTGTCACTCCATATGAGGTCCTATTTGGGACGAGAATGTGGGCACCTAATCTTGATTGTGAAGGCACAGTGACGGATGAGAAACCATTTGATATCCATGATCGTTTGGCTGTTTTACAGGATCTAAATGAATCCAGGACAAGACAAAGTAACGTCCACATAAAACAGACCGCCACTGGGGAAGTCAAGGCAGTCACAGCAAGACCTGTCTGGATCCCAAAAGTCGGGGATCTGGTCAGGGAGAAAATAGCGGACAAGAAAGAATTCGGGCCATCCTACAGAAAGCCTGTACCGGTCCTAGCAGTGCAAGGAACAAGAACTGTGCTTTTGCCACCTCTTGCCGGGAAAAAGGAGAAAAGATCTGTCTCTATCGACTTAATCAAACCACACTATGTGGCCGATACTGAACAGTAGGCCTCGTGGACTCCACAGTAGCAGACGCCGTCCTCTCGCTACAATACAAGAAGTTCAAACAGAAAGCCTCATCTCGTTTGAAGAGCCTCCTGTACGGAATGAAGGACTAAGCAACAATGCTATGGAACTAGTTTCCCTTGAATACGAAGTTCGACTTCAAAATCCAACTCAAAGTATCACACATGTTGCAATCAGACCAAATACAGACGTCTACATAAACATGCATGCCTCAAGAAGAGCAAAATGCAATTTCAACGAATCCTGATGCAATTCCTAAAATTGATCGAACTGCTTCTGGCTACTTCATAAACTTTGATACGTTTTCTTTGGATCCAAGTGAACCTGAAACGATGCCAGCCCAAAAATCACTCTAGCAGCAAGTTAAAGACTTTCGGAACTTTCTCAAAAAGACTTACCTGGTATAGCCTTGGTTACAACTCTGGGTAATTACTGGGATACTATTTTTCCTTTTCTGGCTAGGCTAAGTAATAACTTTTAGCATGCATATTAAATGACGATACCTTCAACAAAGCACTACAGCCAAGAAAGTTAATTTGATTTTAAAACCACATCAATCGTCTCATCGTGAACAAAGAGACTTGTCATCAGTGAACATTACAGCGGTTCCTATACCGGACGGTATAGTTTGGGACAAGGTTGATTTCGAAATATTCGGTCCTACTGAACTTTTAAAAATTTCTCATGTATTTAAAATTTCATTCAGTGATATCATTACCTCCAGTACATTTTCTGATGATTGGGACTCTGAAACTGTTAATAACATGTTGTCTGATTTAGAAAAAACTGCAGCATTTTCGAACAATGAATGTTAGAAGGTAATTCAGACTATGACACATTGTACTGTTACCAACATTATGGTCATCATTTCCTGCACAAATCTGTTTCACCTAGGAATGTTTTTGAGTCCCACCAGTGGGAACATTGCCCTACACCACCTAAAAGTAGTTTGTATACATTTGCACAAAAATGTTCATATTTTTCAGGGTTTAACATCACTGACCCGACGTCCTTTTATTATAAAGTTACACCGACATCGGCACTGAAAATTATGCTGACAACACCAAACAGATTTACTCTGCTTCCTTTATTGCCCAACTGTCTGAACAGGGTTTTGACCTATGGAAGGACACAATAGACTTAAAATCAGTCTGGGGTTCTAGAGACTGGCAAGTCCAGGGAACAGAAGCGCTATTTAGAGCATGCCTCATTCCACAGCAGATGATATTTCTAAACGAAACTGTGCAACAGACATCCTGACTTGGACTAGCCAAGAACAAGGACCTTAACACACCTCGGTTTCCAACACCATCACAGATGGGGGTGGCAAAATTCAACTTCACAGGAAGGGACAACAATAGATGACATTTTACAGTACAATAGATCAGACCCTAATTGAAAAGAATGGTTGGTTTGGCCCTTAGACATGAACAGATGTCAAAGAAGATTCTGGGATAGCACCGAAGGGTTTAGTATCCATAGGCCAGATCCACGTTATGCACAAAGAGAACACCAAGGGGTAGTGACATCCTACAGTGTTGGGAAGTTGTGCCTTGATTGGCTAGAAACCTCAACACTCACAGAAGTGAAACAACACTTAGCCTTACTCTCACAAGACATGGATCTTAGAGATTTTTACGAGGTCCCAGGCAACCCCGTCAGAAACGTTTCATATATGCCGGTATTTATGCTGCCTATAATGAAATTTGGAAAATATACCAACGAGAGGCCGCAGAGAATACGGGAAATAGACCGTATTAACTTAGAGAAATCTCTAGCAGTGGTAGACAATGGGTTAACAACTTTGTCCTCCAGATGGATTCCTTAGGCAACATTGTATCTTCTGCGATAGACATACTGGAACAGGACTTAGCCATATTACAACACGGGCAATCGCAGTTACGTTCTATTAAGTTATTAAGCTGGACGCTACAATCTTTGCGTGCAGGCTATGTGCCTTGGCGTTTTATAAACAGTACGTCTCTGTTTTCTGAATATAATCTAACATATAAACAGGTTGAAATGGCACAAAGGGGAGCGAAATATACAATGCTGCGTATTGAAAAACTGGACCGACTACCATTTACAGTAGCGGAATCTCCGTCTACTGAGTGGCTTATCCATGGCCACATAACTCTACTGGTCACTACTTTTCAGTTTCAATATTGCCTTGAACAAAGGCAGGCGGGCAAATATGAAAAAATGGGTAAGAAATACATTAAGGAATCTTGGGAGTTACCATACAGATTTTGATGCCGGAGTAGGGATCAAGAAGTGTTTCTAAGCGGTACAAACTGCAAGAACGCGCTAAGCGGTTCTCTCATGTGTCAGGACATTTCATTGCACGGAGCTTGTAATGGGTCGGTAGCAAACTTGTCCTGCCACATGAAAGGAACTCCAGCTGCCGTGATTAAACCGGTATTCGAGCTGCTCTCAAATGGAAGATACTTGATGCTGAACGATCAAGGTTGCTGTGGGATGCTTCCGGGCATTGCCTATCTGGTCACTGTGAACTCCAGGGTTACTTGCTGTATGCAAGTATTCTTTCCCCCAACAAATACAGTCAGGGAGGCACCGTTATGGCCTTCGTTGAATGTTTCCTTTATACAATTTGATACTTTGAACAGACTGAAAGCCATGCTTTTGCAGCAAACCGAACCCTTAACCTCCGCTCGAGAGACCTTTGATCTTCAAATCGCAAGGACCTCGACTGAGATACAGGCACTTATACGTACAAACTGCCCCATTCATTTAGCAGAAATGGTGGGACGTATCTTTAATATGTCTGATACGAGTGGTATTGTACACCTATTTAAGACCATAGGGTCAGGATTTCTTAGCACCTTTCAGACGATCCTTCGAGTTATTCCAAACTTTATACACTCCGTATTTGGAAGCATTTTTGGAGGTCTACCTCTGATCCTGCTATCCATAGCGGGAATCCTGATTGTCATCTATCTGCTATGCAATGGACGGCCCAATCACCAACGAGATGGCAAAAGCGCTCCTGGAGCGGAAATACCGTGAACGCAGGGTACAACATCTGGGCACACCTCGCCCAAGGGAACTGAGCGCCTCTTGGTTCCTATCGTTTAGACCAGTCTGGATGGACTGCATCTTACCTGTTCTTCGATGCCTGTTTTGCGGTGACGAATGCGTGTTGGACCTCTGTCTGACACTTGCAACGGAGATGCCTGCTGACTTGAATACCCGGCTGGAACCCCTGAGGGCCCACGCTCGGCAATGTCCCCAGCGTATTCCCATCTTGATGGCTGCATTCCTCGAGAACTTGCAGGTGCCTTTTACAACTGGGTTGAGCATCAGCTCCACCACTTGCACCACTAGCACCCAGGTATCGACTACAGCACCGGCTGACTCTACACCAGCTATTGGCAGTCCTGAATATCATCTGTGATCCATTGACGTACTGTGCAAGGTGTTACAAGGTCCGTCCCCGGCCGCAGCAAGCAACGACGATGTTGCATCTCCCAGCCAGGACACTTAATCTATGATTGGCTCAACATGTGCTGGGAAAGAATTCAGTTTGCTCTTTTTCTCCAAAACTCAACAAAATTTGAAACATTTCCTTTAAATTGATACTTTCGCTGAAAAGCATGGCCTCCTGACACTTATAGTGGTTCGACTTATATAAACAAACTCATCTAGGACTTTGGCTTAAGCTGCAATTCTAAGTTCTTTTTCAAATTTTATTTTTCCCTTCTGAGACTGTTTTTAGAAACTGATTTTAAGACAATGTTTTTACAAAATTCTCTGATGGCTTTAATGGTTTTAATGTGCTACTACCTAATAGAGGGAATAGTTCTCTAGCATTTTTATCATTGTTGACTGTTCGGAAGAGGAGTGGGTGTTATGTTTCATATAGTTACCCTAATATAGGCCCGGGTAATATCATACACCATCACCTACATTATCCCCCTTATACTACACAGTAACGAGCCTTTAGGATTGATCCTTTACCGAGTTCTAGTCCTGGGTGCAGAAGGAGGGTTTCTCATAAACAATAGAGTCTTATAACTTCATCAATAGACTCACACAGTATGAATGAATATTCATAAGGGTTCTTGGAAACCAGGCAGGGGCTACACCACCTACCCCACCATATCTACGTACAAGGTTCATCCCACAAGTCATCCTCAAATCCAACAATGGCTAATACATGAGACAAGGGACAAAGGAGCCCTAGATACTTTCTGCATAAATACAGCACATCTTGCTAGTGTTAGGCAGAGGGAACCGAGACTTCCAGGCTGACACACTGACCAGAGACGCTGAGGCTCCTGCATGCAGATGCTCCAGCTGACAGTGGTCTGAACATCCCTCGCGGGGTGTCCAACTCGAGACCAAGAAGGGCTCCTACATTCTCACACTTCAGGTAATGGGGTTCGACTAAAACCTAGAGGGATTTTTGGCTTCACACCTACTCACATGCTAGGTACACTTAGGTACATCTAGATAGGCATCGTAGGAGTACGCAGACTTTTATCCTGCATTTTATATTCATGTAGTTATTCATGCTTATTGCAAAATGGAAGAACTGTACTATCCTTTTATATTCACAGTACTGCTAATCATATATCTCTGCTACTGTCTAATGGTTGTTGCAGCTCATATATTCTACACAAGAATACCAACTGTTCAATAAATCCTTATTGAAACGCCCAGACTGTTTATTCTGTGTATCTCTGAGGCAAGCTTAGTGAGCACGAGTGACTGAGCGAAAAGTAGTACATTGTTTCCACGATCCTGAGGGATCGGGGTTGTCATGTTCTGAGGTTGCCAGAAACTATTCTCTCCCCGATAAGAGGAGACACTAGTGGCACTGTGAGCTAGCTAATGCAAAAAGGCTAACATTTCTCGGTGGGGGTGCTCAGAGTCAGTCTGCCACCAAACCAACTGTTTATGTTATCCGAACACGCAGGTCCTGTATGGGTAATATAGGAACTACACGACACTGGATTCAAGCTAACCTGGCTGATGAGGGGTGATGCCATAAAACCGGACCCAGGATGCTTGTCTCCGGTCCAGGGAGGACCTGGATAGGCAGATCAGGCCGGACTGTTCCCATGAAGCAACGGGTCAAGACTGATTTGCATATGACTGGTCTAAACTGGGGTGGCATGGTGAGCAAAAGAACGATGGATTCAACCCAGATCTCTTGACTGGGGGTGAATGTTTGATTTCCTCTGCATTCGGTCCATCATCTGGGTGTCTTTTGCTTTTTTGCAGTAAGTGTGCCGGGTATGCCTAGACGTGCGTTCCGGGCTCACTATGGCACAGGATTAAAGATAGCCTGGCTGATGAAGGGTGATGCCCCGAAACCGGTCTCAGGATGCTTGTCTCCAGTACAGGGAAGACCTGGCTTAGCAGTTCAGGCTGGACTATTCCCATAAGACACAGGGTGAAGACTGATTAACCTTTGGCTGGGTCTAAACTTGGGTGGCGTGGTGAGCAAAAGAATGATGGATTTAACCCAGAGCTATAGACTGGGGGTGAAAGTTTGATTTGCTCTGCATTCCGTCTATCATCTGTGTGTCTTTTGCTTTCTCACCCTAAGTGCTCCGTGTATGCCCAGATGATGGTCCTGGGCTCACTGTGCCACTGGATTCAATCTAACCTTGCTGATGTGGGGTGATGTCTCGAAACCGGTACCAGGATGCTTGTCTCCGGTCCAAGGATGACCTGGCTTGGCAGTTCGAGCTGACTGTTCCCATGTGGCACAGGGTCAAGACTGATTTGCATTTGGCTGGGTCTAAACTGTGGAGGAATGGTGAGCAAAAGAACGATGGATTTAACCTAGATCTATTGACTGGGGTGAATGTTTAATTTGCTCTGCATTCCGTCTATCATCTGTGTGTCTTGTGCTTTCTTGCCCTAAGTGCGCAGGGTATGCCCAGACGTAGGTCCCGGGCTCACTGTGCCACTGGATTCAAAATAGCCTGGCGAATAAGGGGTGATGCCGCGTATCCAGTTCCAGGATGCTTGTCTCCAGTCCAAGGAAGACCTGGCTTGGCAGCTCGAGCTGACTGTTCCCATGAGACACTGGGTCAAGACTGATTTGAATATGGCTAGGTCTAAACTGGGGTGGCGTGGTGAGCAAAAGAATGTGGGATTAAACCCAGATCTCTTGACTGGTGGTGAATGTTATATTTGCTCTGCATTCTGTCCATCATATGTGTGTCTTTTGCTTTCTTGGCCTAAGTGAGCCGGGTATACCCAGACATGGTCTCGGGCTCACTGTGCCACTGTATTCAAGCTAGCCTGGCTGATGATGGGTGATGAAAGGACCTCCTTCAAGGAACGCATTGACAACAACGCACACAACAGCAAAGAGCTCTTCAACATCGTGAAGGAACTCTCCAACCCCAGCTCCAGCTCCAACGACATCCAGCCGTCGCAAGACCTATGCGACTCCTTAGCCACCTATCACAGACATCCACGACAGCTTCAACGCCCAGACCCTCCCTACAACCGCCAACACCGCAGACTCACCACCCCCCAGCCTCACCAACCGCCTGCTCTCCTGGACTCACATCAACGACGACGACACCATCAAGACCATGAACACCATCCACTCCGGCTCACCATCCGACCCCTGCCCGCACCACATCTTCAACAAAGCAAACCACGTCATCGCACCCCAACTCCGGAAGATCATCAACAGCTCCCTCGAGACCGCCACCTTCCCGGAAAGCTGGAAGCACGCCGAAATCAACGCCCTACTCAAAAAACCCACAGCGGACCCAAAGGACCTCAAGAACTTCCGGCCCATCTCCCTGCTTCCGTTCCCGGTGAAAGTCATCGAAAAGATCGTCAACAGGCAACTGACCCACTTCCTCGAGGAGAACAGCATCCTGGACCCGTCCCAATCTGGATTCGGCATCATTCACAGCACCGAAACCACCCTCATCGCTGCCACAGACGACATCAGGACCCTACTGGACAACGGCAAAACCGCGGCCCTCATCCTCCTGGACCTCTCGGCCGCCTTCAACACCGTCTGCCACCACACCCTACGCACACGCCTCCACAACGCAGGGATCTGCGACAAAGCCCTGGACTGGATCACCTCCTTCCTCTCTGACAGAACCCAGAAGGTCCGCCTCCCTCCATTCCGATCCGAAGCCACCAAGATCTTCTTCGGCGTGCCCCAAGGATCATCCCTCAGCCCTACCCTTTTCAACGTCTACATGGCACCGCTCGCCAACATCATCCGCTCGCACAACCTCAACATCGTCTCCTACGCCGACGACACTCAACTGATCCTCTCACTCACCAAGAACCCCGCAACCGCCAAAACCAACCTCCACGAAGGAATGAAGGACGTCGCCTACTGGATGCAGAACAGCCGCCTGAAATATAACTCAGACAAGACAGAGGTCCTCATCCTCTGCCCCACCCCCTCCGCCTGGGACGACTCTTGGTGGCCAGCCATCCTGGGAGCTGCACCTACACCCACCAACCACGCACGCAACCTGGGGTTCATCCTGGACTCATCGCTCTCTATGACCCAGCAAGTCAACGCCATCTCCTCCTCCTGCTTCAACACCCTCCGCATGCTCCGCAAGATATACAGATGTATCCCCACCGGAACCAGAAGGACAGTCACCCAGGCCCTCGTCAGCAGCAGACTGGACTACGGCAATGCCCTCTACGCAGGAACCACGGCCAAACTCCAGTAGAGACTCCAACGCATACTGAACGCCTCTGCACGCCTAATCCTCAACATTCCCCGCCACACCCACTTAACCGCCCACCTGAAAGACCTGCACTGGCTAACAGTCAACAAGAGGATCACCTTCAAGCTCCTCACCCACGCTCACAAAGCACTCCACAACGCCGGACCAGCATACCTCAACAAACGCCTCACCTTCTACACCGCGAACCGCCAGCTTCGCTCCGCCGACCTCGCCCTCGCCACCGTCCCTCGCATCCACAGGGCCTCCACCGGCGGCAGATCCTTCTCCTACCTCGCCGCCAGACATGGAACACCCTACCCACACAGCTGCGACAGACCCAGGACCTGCTGACCTTCAGGAGACGTCTCAAAACCTGGCTGTTCGAGCAGTAGCTGCACCCCCCCCCCCCCTCAGCGCCTTGAGACCCTCACGGGTGAGTAGTGTGCTTTACAAATGTTGATTGATTGATTGATTGATTTATTGATGCCTCGAAACCTTTACCAGGGTGCTTGTCTCCGGTCCAGGGAGGACCTAACTTGGCAGTTTGGGCTGGACTGTTCCCATGAGGAACAGTGTCAAGACTGATTTGCATATGGCTAGGTCTAAACTGGGGTGGCGTGGTGAGCAAAAGAATGTGGGATTAACCCCAGATCTCTTGACTGGTGGTGAATGTTATATTTGCTCTGCATTCCGTCCATCATATGTGTGTCTTTTGCTTTCTTGGCCTAAGTGAGCCGGGTATACCCAGACATGGTCTCGGGCTCACTGTGCCACTGGATTCAAGCTAGCCTGGCTAATGAGGGGTGATGCCGCGTATCTGGTTCCAGGATGCTTGTCTCCGGGCCAAGGAGGACCTGGCTTGGCAGTTCGAGCTGACTGTTCCCATGAGACACAGGGTCAAGACTGATCTGAATATGGCTGGGTCTAAACTGTGGTGGCATGGTGAGCAAAAGAGCAATAGATTTAACCAAGATCTCTTGGCTGGGCGTGAATGTTTGATTTGCTCTGCATTTCGTCTATCATCTGTGTGCCTTTTGCTTTCTTGCCCTAAGTGGGCCAGGTATGCCCAGACATGGGTCCTGGACTCACTGTGCCACTGTATTCAAGCTAGCCTGGCTGATGATGGGTGATGCCTCGAAACCTTTACCAGGATGCTTGTCTCCTATCCAGGGACGACCGGGTTTGGCAGTTCGTGCTGGACCGTTCCCATGAGGCACAGGTCAAAACTGATTTGCATATGGCTGGATCTAAACTGGGGAGGCATGGTGAGCAAAAGAACAATGGATTTAACCAAGATCTCTTGACCTGGGGTGAAATTTTGATTTGCTCTGCATCCTGTCCTTCATCTGTGTGTCTTTTCCTTTCTCACTAACCCCGGGCGGGTAACTACGCTCCGCCAGTGGAGTTTACGTCGTTTCGCCTTCTCCGTGTTCCATTGCGAACGCGGAATTCAGGCAGAACTTTGACTCTGTGGCGGAGCGTAGTTAGCCGGCCCCTCCACCCTCCCCAAATAATTAAACGTAAATGAAAGGCACTTACCTGCCCCATGGCTGACTGCTCCTCGACATTGCCATTTACTTACTTTTAATTATTTTGGGAGGGGGAGAGCGCGGAGCGGAGCGAAGTTCCATGGAGTTGCTTTCCAACTCTGTGGAACTTTGCATAGAGGCACTATGCCTGCTCTGCCCAGGGTTATTTCTCACCCTAAGTGCACCGGGTATGCCCAGACGTGGGTCCTTGACTCACTGTGCCACTGGATTCAAGCTAACCTGGCTGATGAGGGGTGATGCCACAAAGCCGGTCCCAGGATGCTTGTCTCTGGTCCAGGGAGGACCTGGCTTGGCAATTCAGGCTGGACTGTTCCCATGAGGCACAGGGTCAAGACTGATTTACATATGGTTGCGTCTAAACTGGGGTGGCATGAAGAGCAAAAGAAAAATAGATTTAACCCAGATCTCTTGTCTGGGGGTGAAGGTTTGATTTGCTCTGCATTCCATCCATCAATTGTGTGTCTTTTGCTTCCTCGCCCTAAGTGCGCCGGGTATGCCCAGACGTGGGTCCCGGGCTCACTGTGCCACTGGATTCGAGCTAGCCTGGCTGATGAGGGGTGATGCCCTGAAACCGGTCTCAGGATGCTTGTCTCCAGTCCAGGGAGGTCCTGGCTTAGCAGTTCGGGTTGGGCTGTTCACATGAGACACAGGGTCAAGACTGATTTGCATATGGCTGGGTCTAAACAGGGGTGGCATGGTGAGCAAAAGAACGATGGATCACACCCAGATCTCTTGACTGGGGGTGAATGTTATATTTGCTCTGCATTCCATCCATCATATGTTTGTCTTTTGCTTTCTCGCCCTAAGTGCGAAAGGCATTCTAGACGTCGGTCCCGGACTCACTGTGCCACTGTATTCAAGCAAGCCTGGCTGTTGATGGGTGATGCCTCGAAACCTGTACCAGGATGCTTGTCTCTGGTCCACAGAGGACCTGGCTTCGAGCTGACTTTTTCCATGCAGCACAGGGTGTAGGTGCTTGATGTTGCACTGTTTTTGACTAGTCTGACTGGGATCCTGCTAATCCGGACCCCAGTCTATCTTTTTTCTCCTTTAACTTGTTACATGTTGTTAGATTTGGGTGTCTCTAGTTGGCAGAGGTAGGTACCTTTGACCAAATAGGGACCCTTGCGTCTAGTCAGGGTAAGGGGGTACACTCCCAAAATAACCCCTGCTCACCCCCTTGGTAGCTTGGCACGAGCAGGCAGGCTTATCTCATAGGCAGTGTGTAAAGCATTTGTGAACACATACAGTAATATAGTGACAACACTACAAAGGGACGCCACACAGGTTGTATTATAAAAATAAGTATCTTTTATATAGATTTAACACAAGACCACAAACGACAAAAAGAATCCACAATACTGTACTTAAAAATGGTAGAAATAGCTTAGTTCTCTTAAGATGGTAAATGCGACACTTTGCGTTCAATGTACCTTTGGATGCGTAACGCTATACAACAAAAGAGTTGCAGGGAAGGTGATGCGTCGGTTCCTTACACGCAAGAACGGTGATGCCTCGGTTCCTTGCTTTGGGGGAGGTGATGCGTCGGTTCCCTACTGCTGCATAGGGGACGGTGATGCGTCGGTTCCTTACCGGAGAGGAGGTGATGCGTCGGTTCTTCACCGCGTGGGGAGGTGATGCGTCGTTTTTTTACTGCGCTTCTGTGGCGACGCGATGCAATGACGACCCGGTGCAATGAGACAAAATGGCGTCTTCTTGATGTTGCGACAACGAAGGGGCGATGCGTGCACGCCCGACGGCCGTGCGGCAACTCAGTGAATCTTCTGAGCCGCGACAGGCCCTGCGACACGCTTCTCTGGTGATGCGACGGCGTCTGCTGCGATGGCAACACTCTTCTCCAGGGATGCGGGGCACCTCAGTGATGCGATGCGACAGCGGCAGCGGTGGCACGCTTCCTCAGCGATGCGACGACAGCTGCTGCGGCAGCGACACGCTTCTCCAGTGATGCGACGGCGTCTGCTGCGACGGCGACACTCTTCTCCGGTGATGCGAGGCGCTTCGGTTGATGCGATGGCGACAGCAGCGGCACGCTTCCTCGGCGATGTGACGACAACTGCTGCAGCGGCGACACGCTTCTTCGTCTTGAGTCGCGCTTCCAGCTCCCAGCGACACGCAGTCTCTCCGAAGGCCCAGCTCAACAGTAGGCACTTCAATTCCCAGCAAGGGAAGGCAGGGAGAAGCTGGTTGGTGAAGTCTTGTATCCCTGAGACTTCAGGCAGGAGGCAAGCTCTAGTTCAAGCCCTTGGAGATCTTCTTACAATTTGATGAAAGTAGCACAAAGTCCTTTCTCCTTTCTTTGGCAGTCAGGTAACCACTGCAGGCCAATCCTCAAGCAGCACACAGCATAGGGATAGTCTCCTCCTGCAGTCTCTCTCTCTGGTTCCTCTCCTCAGCAAAGGTTCTTCTTGTATCCCAGAAATGATCTAAAGTCTTGGGGTCTGGGCCCCAGTATTTATACACCAAAATCCTTTGTCTCAGAAGGCAGAGAGTGTCTGTACCTAGTCCAAACCAGTTCTGGTCAGTCCTGGAGCACTTTGTTTACAGGACTCCTTCTTTCCTTTGACAGTGTGGGCCAGGGACATCAGACACACCACAGGAGGTGGAGCCAGCATTGTGGAGGGAAGGCACAGCCCTATTCAGGTCCCAGGTGCAACTCCTCCCACCACTCTACATGTAGATCTCTATTCAGCCCTGTGCTGACTCACCCTGTCTCCTGGAATCCCCCAGCCCCTATCACGCACAAACCAGACATGGAATACACAACCTAGCAGAGGCAGGCTTGGACAGTTAGGCAAGAAAATAACTACTTTCTAAAAGTGGTATTTTCAAACACAGAATGTTAAAACCAACTTCACTAAAAGATGTATTTTATCATTCTGAGTTCAGGCATACTAAATTCGTTTTTCTACCATGTTTCCTGAGTCAGTTAGGATTATAAGGTGTTATAATCAAACTCCCCATTCTGGCCTATGGGGAACAGGTAGCCTTTCAATAGTGAAAAACGAAAATGGCTGTAATTCACTATTAGGACATGCCACACACACCAGGGCATGTCCTACCTTATACTTACAATGCACCCTGCCCTTGGGCCTACCATAGGGGTGTCTGATATGAAGAAAAGGGAAGGTTTAGGGACTGGCAAGTGTGTGCACTTGTCCAGTCAACATGGCAGTCACAGACTGCACACAGGCTCTGCAATGGCAGGCCTGAGACACACTTTACAAGCTGCTTCTGTGGGTGGCACAACCAGTGCTGCAAGCCCACCAGCAGCATTTGATTTACAAGCCCTGGGCACACGCAGTGCACTGTACTAGGGTCTGACAAGTAAACCAAATAAGCCAATCATGGAGTCACTAATCCATACATCAATTTTACCATAGGGAGCACTTGCACTGTGGCACTGGATAGCAGTGGCACAGTGCCCAAAGCATCTAAGACCAGCAAAAACATCAGAGGCAACAGCAAAAAATGGAAGGGAGACCCACGCCAATGGTGCCAGGTCTAACACGTGTCCCCTCCAGCTGAAATGTGGGGAGAACTACCCTACCTCCTGGGAGTTCTCATCACTAAGGTGGAAAAATCTGGACAGACCATCAGCATTGGCGTGTTCTGTACCAGGGCGTTGTTCCACCGTGAAGTCCATACCCTGTAGGGAAATGGACCACCTCAACAGCTTTGGATTCTCACCCCTCATCTGCATCAACCATCTGAGGGGCCTGTGGTCTGTCTGAACCCGGAAGTGAGTCCCAAACAAGTATGGTCTCAACTTCTTCAGTGCCCAGACCACGGCAAATGCATCACGCTCAATCGCACTCCACCTCTGTTCCCGTGGAAGTAACCTCCTACTGATGAAGGCTACAGGTTGGTCTAGGCCCTCCTCATTCATCTGTGACAAAACAGCCCCCACACCATGCTCTGAAGCGTCTGTTTGAACGATAAACTCTTTTGAGAAGTTGGGTGCCAGGAGCACGGGTGCCGTGCACATGGCAGTCTTCAGGGCATCAAAAGCTTTCTGACAGGTGTCAGTCCAAATCACTCTCTTGGGCTGCTTCCTGGAAGTCAGCTCTGTCAAGGGGGCAACAATGCTGCCATACCCCTTGACAAACCTCCTGTAATACCCAGTGAGTCCTAGGAAGGCTCTCACCTCTGTCTGGGTCTTGGGGGGTTCCCAAGCCAGGATGGTCTCAATCTTGGGCTGTAGGGGCGCCACCTGGCCACTCCCAACTTGGTGTCCCAAGTACACCACGAAGCCCTGCCCGATTTGGCACTTACTCACCTTGATCGTGAGGCCTGCTCTCCGCAGCGCCATCAATACTTCCCAGAGGTGGCGCAGATGTTCTTCCCAACTGGTGCTGAACACTGCAATGTCATCCAGGTAGGCGGCACTGAACTCTTCCAGTCCAGCCATCACCTGGTTGACCAACCTCTGAAAGGTGGCAGGGGCATTCTTCATCCCAAAGGGCATTACCTGGAACTGGTAGTGCCCATCTGGTGTGGAGAATGCTGACCTCTCTCTTGCCCCATCAGTCAAGGCGATCTGCCAGTACCCAGACGTTAAGTCAAACGTGCTGAGGTACCGTGCAGCCCCTAACCGATCGATGAGCTCATCAGCTCTGGGGATGGGGTGCGCATCAGTCCTGGTGACTGAATTGAGTCCTCGGTAGTCCACACAGAACCGCAGTTCTGGCGTGACACCCGGTGCGGCAGCCTTTGGGACCAAGACCACTGGGCTGGCCCAAGGGCTGTTAGAGGACTTAATCACACCTAACGCAAGCATCTTGGAGACCTCCTCCTTGATGCAAGCTCTCACCCTGTCAGTCACCCTGTAGGTTTTGTGCTCAATAGGAGGGCTGTCTCCTGTGTCTACGTCATGGATGCACCAATCAGTGACACTGGGAATCAGGGAGAACAGATCAGAAAACTGTCCCAGCAACTGGTGACAGTCATTCCGGTGCTCAGGGGTCAGGGTGGAAGAGAGGTTCACACCATCCACTGACCCATCTTGCTCTAATGCAGACAGGAGGTCAGGAAGAGGCTCAATCTCCTCCTCCATCCCAGCATCTGTTGGTAAGAGCATGCCCACTTCGGACCTCTCTAAGTGGGGCTTCAGGCGGTTGACATGCAGGACCCGCAAGGGGTTCCTGGGAGACCGCAAGTCCACCAAGTAGGTAACAGGACTTTTGTGCTCCACCACCTCAAATGGTCCGGTCCACTTATCCTGGAGCGCGCAGGGCTCCACTGGGGCCATGACCCACACTTTCTGACCAGGCTGAAGCTCAACCAGAGTGGCATTCTGGTCGTACCACCGCTTCATCTCCTCCTGGCTGACTTCCAGATTCGCCTCAGCGAGTTGTCTGAAACGCCTAGTCTGGTTCCTGAAGGCCAGCATGTAGCTATATACATCCTGGGGAGGTTTCCTGGGAGATTGCTCCCAGCCTTCCTTGACCAAACTCAGAGGTCCTCTCACTGGGTGACCATAGAGAAGCTCAAAGGGGCCGAACCCTAGAGACTTCTGTGGCACCTCACGGTAAGCAAAGAGAAAGCATGGTAAGAGGACGTCCCACTTACGCCTCATGGGTTCCTCAAGACCCATAATCATGCCTTTGAGGGTCCGGTTGAACCTTTCAACCAGCCCATTACCTTGGGGGTGGTAAGGAGTGGTGAACTTGTACGTTACACCGCACTCCTGCCACAGGGACTTCATATACTTGGAAATGAAGTTCGTACCTCGGTCAGACACCACCTCTTGAGGGAACCCCACACGGGAGAAAATTCCCATCAGTGCAGGTCCCACCATGGGGGCCGTCACTGTCCTGAGAGGGATGGCTTCCGGGTACCGGGTGGCATGGTCCACCAAGACCAGGATGAACATGTTGCCCATGGCTGTCTTGGGGTCCAGTGGCCCCACAATATCAATACCCACCCGTTCAAAGGGGGTGCTGACCACAGGGAATGGCTGGAGAGGAGCCTTTTGCTTCCTCCCACTCTTTCCACTTGCCTGGCAAGTCCTGCAATGAGTATCTGAACTCTTGCACATTTGGGGCCAATAAAAGTGGGTGACAAGCCTCTCAAAGGTCTTGTCCTGCCCCAAATGTCCTGCTAATGGTACATCATGAGCCAGCCCCAGTAGGAAGGCTCTGAAGCGCTGGGGTACCACCAGCACACGGGCTGACCCAGGCTCAGCAACCTTAGGCTCACTATACAGGAGACCATTCTCCCAGGAGATCCAATGTGACCCAGACTGATCACCTGCTGCCTGGTTTACAGCCTGCTGCCGCAAACCCAGAAGAGAAGGGCACTTGTTCTGCTCCTCACAGAACTCTTCCCTGGAGGGTCCTCCTTCCTGCTGCCAATGGGTCAGCTCAGGCAGGTCCCCCAGTTCAGCTACTTGTTCCCCTGTAGGTTCCAGGGCATCCCCCTCAAGGTCTGCCTCCTCTTGGACTGTGGGAACTGTGGGGGCGGGTTTCCCGTGCCCCCGGCTTCTTCGCTTCAAGGCAGGTACCTGGGCCACTCTTTCAGGCTCCAGGTCCTCTTGAACACCCTTACTGGCTGCCATAGACCAAGTGGTCACGCATGCCCACTCAGGCAGACCCAACATCTCCAAATGAGCACTTCGCTCCACCTTAGCCCAAGGGGAGCTCTCCAAATCGTTACCCATCAGACAATCAACAGGCATGGCTGGCCTCACAGCTACTTGAAGAGTCCCTGAGACCCCCCCACTCAAAGGGAACCTGAGCTACCTTGCAGTGGCTCTCTGTGTTGTCCGCAGCAACAACTGGGTAAAATGCGTTGGGGACCACCTGCTCCTCAGACACCAGCCGACAACTGACAGCTGTCACACTGGCCCCGGTGTCTCTCAGAGCCTCCACCCTGTGGCCATTGATGGCCACCCACTGCCTGTACTTCTTAGTGTTATCAGGCAGCTGGGTCCTGGGGACCACCTCACAGTCTCCTAAAGAGACTAGGGACATCTCTGCGGGACCCCACCCACCTTGGGCACCCATCTCCTCCCCCAGGGCTACACTAGCCAACTGCCGGGGCGCTGCACCAGTGGGTGCTGTTTTCCCAAACTGGGGACACTGGGCATCCCGTGAACCGTGACCCCCTAGGCCACACTTAAAACAGGTCAGGGGCCCTCTTTGAACAGGTTTACCTATCGGGGCCCCTTGCTTCTTCTCAGGGGGAGGCTGGGAACCTTTCCCTCGGTTCCCTTGGGAATTACTTTGGGGCCCTTTCTGGAACTCCCTCTGTTTACCCTTGTCCCCCCCACTCTTCTGCTGGGGACCCTGCCCACCCTTGGCGGAGTCTCCCACGTGACCCTTGTGGACACGAGTGCTCACCCAGCGGTCCGCCTCCTCAGCAAGCTTCCTAGGGATAGTCAGCCTACTATCAATCAGGTGCTGGCGTAGCTCAGGAAAACAATTACTTGACAAGTGCTCCCATGCAATTAAATCAAAGAGCGGCTCGAAATCATTTACTTTGCTACCCTTCACCCAACCATCCAATGCTCTGCAGAAAAAAGTGACATATTCTACCCAGGTACTGCCCTCTATCTTTTTGCAATTCCTGAACCTCTGCCTATACAGTTCAGGGGTCAACCCATACCTGGACATCAATGCATCTTTCATGTGGCTATAAGAATTGTGGACTTCAGAGGGCAAGTCTAACAAGGTATCTCGCCCCTCACTAAGGAACCGCCCCCACAACCCCGCTTCCCAATCCTTCTCAGGGACCTGGTGGGAGGACATGGCTACCTCATAGGCCTTGAACCACTACCCAATGTCATCATTTTTAAAAAACTCTTTCACCACATCCTTAGGAATATACACTCTTGGTTCCACCGGCACGGACGGTGTGCTGCCACCAGAGGGAGTAATCTCTAAGCTCCTCGCTTTCAATTCTAACTCCCTCAAACTTCTCTCATGCTCCATTTGCATCCTCTTTTCCTCTAGGGCCAATTTCTTATTCTCTAACTGCCCACTCAACTTGAGCTTGGTCAGCTCCATCTCATGCATCCTACTCTTCTCCCTGTCCTCCAGCTCTTCTGGGGACAGGCCCTTGGCAGAAACACTGCTACCTGCTGGGGAAGCTACTCTCCTCTCCCCTGGACCCAACGGCCCTTCCAGCTGCTCATCTGCATTTTCAGCCACCTCCACTTGCTCAGGGATGCTCCTTGCTTCCACCCAGGCCCTCAGCGCCTTTTGGAACTCATCCTTCTTGGAGAGACCGGTCATAGCAACTTTAAATCTCCTGCAGAAGTGCTTTAGCTGTTTTACATTGTAGCTTTCTAGTTTCTCCTCTTCAAAATCATAATCCACAGATGCGATGGATGCTGCTTTACTCATAGTGACTAAACTTGGCAGTTCTTGGCAAAAATAGGAAATCCCAGGAAAAACAATCTCCCAAAATGTATGTGGTTGCGTTTGGTCTGCACTCACTAGTAGTGCCCACCAATCACTGTATATGAGTCACAAATGCAAGTCCAGAATCCCCACCGCTGACCACCAATGTTAGATTTGGGGGTCTCTAGTTGGTAGAGGTAGGTACCTTTGACCAAATAGGGACCCTTGCGTCTAGTCAGGGTAAGGGGGTACACTCCCAAAATAACCCCTGCTCACCCCCTTCGTAGCTTGGCACGAGCAGGCAGGCTTATCTCAGAGGCAGTGTGTAAAGCATTTGTGAACACATACAGTAATATAGTGACAACACTACAAAGGGACGCCACACAGGTTGTATTATAAAAATAAGTATCTGTTACATAGATTTAACACAAGACCACAAATGACAAAAAGAATCCACAATACTGTACTTAAAAATGGTAGAAATAGCTTAGTTCTCTTAAGATGGTAAATGCGACACTTTGCGTTCAATGTACCTTTGGATGCGTAACGCTATACAACAAAAGAGTTGCAGGGAAGGTGATGCGTCGGTTCCTTACACGCAAAAACGGTGATGCGTCGGTTCCTTGCTTCGGGGGAGGTGATGCGTCGGTTCCCTACTGCTGCGTAGGGGACGGTGATGTGTCGGTTCCTTACCGGAGAGGAGGTGATGCGTCGGTTCTTCACCGCGTGGGGAGGTGATGCGTCAGTTTCTTACTGCGCTTCTGTGGCGATGCGTCTAGGAACGCCGCAATGCGATGACGACCCGGTGCAATGAGACAAAATGGCGTCTTCTTGATGTTGCGACAACGAAGGGGTGATGCGTGAACGCCCAACTGCCGTGCGGCGACTCAGTGAATCTTCTGAGCCGCGACAGGCCCTGCGACACGCTTCTCTGGTGATGCGACGGCGTCTGCTGCGACGGCAACACTCTTCTCCAGGGATGCGGGGCGCCTCGGTGATGCAATGCGGCAACGGCGGCACGCTTCCTCAGCGATGCAACGACAGCTGCTGCGGCAGCGACATGCTTCTCCAGTGATGCGACGGCGTCTGCTGCGACGACGACACTCTTCTACGGTGATGCGAGGCACTTCGGTTGATGCGATGGTGACAGCGGCGGCATGCTTCCTCTGCGATGCGACGACAACTGCTGCGGCGGCGACACGCTTCGTCGTCTTGAGTCTCGCTTCCAGCTCCCAGCGACACACAGTCTCTCCGAAGGCCCAGCTCAACAGTAGGCACTTCAATTCCCAGCAAGGGAAGGCAGGGAGAAGCTGGTTGGTGAAGTCTTGTATCCCTGAGACTTCAGGCAGGAGGCAAGCTCTAGTTCAAGCCCTTGGAGATCTTCTTACAAGTTGATGAAAGTAGCACAAAGTCCTTTCTCCTTTCTTTGGCAGTCAGATAACCACTGCAGGCCAATCCTCAAGCAGCATACAGCATAGGGATAGTCTCTTCCTGCAGTCTCTCTCTCTGGTTCCTCTTCTCAGCAAAGGTTCTTCTTGTTTCCCAGAAGTGATCTAAAGTCTTGGGGTCTGGGCCCCAGTATTTATACACCAAAATCCTTTGTCTCTGAAGGCAGAGAGTGTCTGTACCTAGTCCAAACCAGTTCTGGTCAGTCCTGGAGCACTTTGTTTACAGGACTCCTTCTTTCCTTTGACAGTGTGGGCCAGGGACATCAGACACACCACAGGAGGTGGAGCCAGCATTGTGGAGGGAAGGCACAGCCCTATTCAGGTCCCAGGTGCAACTCCTCCCACCACTCTACATGTAGATCTCCCTATTCAGCCCTGTGCTGACTCACCCTGTCTCCTGGAATCCCCCAGCCCCTGTCACTCACAAACCAGACATGGAATACACAACCTAGCAGAGGCAGGCTTGGACAGTTAGGCAAGAAAATACCTACTTTCTAAAAGTGGTATTTTCAAACACAGAATGTTAAAACCAACTTCACTAAAAGATGTATTTTATCATTCTGAGTTCAGGCATACTAAATTCCTTTTTCTACCATGTTCCCTGGGTCAGTTAGGATTATAAGGTGTTATAATCAAACTGCCCATTCTGGCCTATGGGGAACAGGTAGCCTTGCAATAGTGAAAAACGAGAATGGCTGTAATTCACTATTAGGACATGCTACACACCCAGGGCATGTCCTACCTTATACTTACAATGCACCCTGCCCTTGGGCCTACCATAGGGGTGTCTGATATGAAGAAAAGGGAAGGTTTAGGGACTGGCAAGTGGGTGCACTTGTCCAGTCAACATGGCAGTCACAGACTGCACACAGGCTCTGCAATGGCAGGCCTGAGACACACTTTACAAGCTGCTTCTGTGGGTGGCACAACCAGTGCTGCAAGCCCACCAGAAGCATTTGATTTACAAGCCCTGGGCACACGCAGTGCACTGTACTAGGGTCTGACAAGTAAACCAAATAAGCCAATCATGGAGTCACTAATCCATACATCAATTTTACCATAGGGAGCACTTGCACTGTGGCACTGGATAGCAGTGGCACAGTGCCCAAAGCATCTAAGACCAGCAAAAACATCAGAGGCAACAGCAAAAAATGAAAGGGAGACCCACGCCAATGGTGCCAGGTCTAACACATGTACTTTGGCACACTCCAGATTGGGTACTGGGGTACCCTTATCAGTCCCTAGTATATGGTACACATGTACCCAGGGCATAGGTACCCCAGAGGCCTCCCATGGGCTGAGGCATGTATTATGCCACCCATGAGAGGCCATGCAAAATGGAACTACAGGTCTGCTACTGCAACCTGTGTAAGCTGGTGCTTGCACCACTTACTCGAGATATAGCTTCACTATATCCATAGGTCACTACACTTAAAACGTTTAAGTGACCCCTACAGCAGGCCTTAACAATCCTGAAGGCAGGGTGCTGGGTTTTACGTGAGAGGGTGCCCCTGCATGAGCAGGGCCCCTCTGCAGCCTTCGGAGACCATTCTCCCGGGTTGTCTGTGACTCAGCCAGACATATAGGTAGAGGTGCATTATAACCTCGCGGTAAATGCTATCTCGAGAACGGCTGCATAGAAACATATCGTGTTTGGCATCAAACACCTTGGAATCATACCTCCACACCGGTAACCGGTGTGGAGGTATGATTCCACCCTTCTGAAGTGAGCTTCATGGGGTCAGTGGTCTATCCGGTGCCAGCCTTCTTGACCTGGTCAGCACAAAATGGATGCTGCCAACCAGAGACACATTTCTGCCCTCCTGCTGCTGAGCCAAGCTCGATCAGAGTAAGACAGCACAAAGGGCATCCTGTCACAGGGAGGTGTGACCACCTCCCAGACAGGATTAAGTGTATTGGGGCTGGGTGGGTACACTCTGAGAGTGTCTGAAAGTCTGCACTTGGGGCACATTTGGTATACCCGTGTATAGTCCAGCTCAAACCAGTTCTGGGAGCCATTGGCTCCCGCTCTGGCACAAAACTAGATAAAGGACATGGGTGTAACCACCCCTCTGTCCTTACCCTCCCCTAGGAAGGTCCCCCGAATCTGTCCAACCCCCTCCAGTGGGTACAAAAGGGCTTACCTGGCTGTAAGGCTTTAGATTTTATGTGGACAAGATTCTACAAGAAGAAACCACTTACCCTTCGACCGTCTGGACACTCTGGACTACGCTGGACTTTGACTGGGCCTGACTTTGTCTCCCTCTCCGTCCAAAGCTTTGTCCGTGCCCTTGTTCCATACAGGCTCCGTGCAGGACCTGTGGTGCACTAAGGATAACTGAAGAATCTCCCTTGGAGTGAAGGAGTCACTCCCCTGCACTAGCAGGCACCTCAACGCAACTGACCGGTATGCTGCTCCCAAGCTCCTGTGGACTCCGAAGATCTCTGCAACACAGGAGGTGGGTTTTGGAAGGTCCCTGAGGTTGATCTGCCCTCTCAGCAAGTTTGAGGCCAGTATCCCTTGTGGGGACTGCATAACCCGAACCCCTGTGCATCGTATCCATTTGCAGTTGCATATTTTTTTGGCAATTCCAGAGCTTGTGCATTGGGCTCCATGTAGTCCTGACCGAGAGCAGTATTTGCACCAAAGAACTCTGGCCTCCTCACACCGAGTGCTCCGTGGGCTGGTACTTTACAATCTTGCTCGAGGTCCCCTCGTGACTCCTGGTCACTCGGTCTGTGGGTCCTCTTGAGGTTCACCTTGATTTCCAATGGGATTCCCTAATTGGTTCAGCTGTGCCATGACTCTCCATTGCTTGGAGAGTCCCCAGGACATTGCTGGTCCTCACCATAAACTGCTTGACCTTCCTGCGTGGCTTGCTTTTGCCAAAGCTTGTTGGTGCTCCAGCCGGACACCGACCCCTCAGCACTCGACATCCTTCGTAGGACAGCTCGCATCTGGCTCCTGATCATCGTCGACGTCTCCTGGACCTCGTGGCTGCAGAGTCATGCATCTCTTCTTCGCACCTGAAGCACCTGACATCGGTCGGCATTCGTCTACCGAGCCCCTGGTCACTGTGAAGTGACCCAGACTCTGTCCGCTCTGCTTTCAGGTTCCTTCCTTCCAGAATGCAGGCTTGGATTCCACCGGACCCTTTTCACCTTCAAGGCAGCAGTACTTCTTCGCAGCCCTCCATTGAGAACGACAGCGGTTTCTGACACCACTGCAGACCTACGCACCCGGCTCCTCTGGGATAGGCACCTCGGGTACTATGGTATCCACGGGTGGGGGGCTCTCCACCCTCTTAAGTTCCAAAGGCTTTCCTCGAAGTCCTCCTAGAAGGGCCCTTAAACTGTAAAATTACAACTGCGACTTCCCGATAGAACTGTACAGACTGCACACTGCACCCATCCTCCGTTGGGTCCCAATTTACACACCTTGGGTGGTTCCTAACGATTCTATGTGCTCCAGACCTTGTCTTGACCCGAGTCGTGGTTGTTATACCACTATTTTAGTATATGGCTTGGTCTCCCCCTGGAGCCCACTGTGTATTGTGCTACTTACAACTGTTCTATTGATCTCGTATTGTGTGTTTTGTGTTCTATCCTCGTGTAGAGGATACTAGAGAGTGTTTTATTAATAAATACATATTTTTATATAACTACTGTGTGGTTCTCCTTTCATTTAATCAATATAGGAGGTGATATTCTGGTAAAACAAGCCGCTTTACATTCCTTCACGATTAGCCTGAAGGCTGCTCTCCACAGCTACCACTGGGATAGCTTTCTAAAGGCTATCTTTGACCTCATACATCATAAGGGTCGTTTGGACTGGTGCAAGGTGCCCACTTTAATCAGTGGACAGCATATACCAGGCCAACTTCTCACATTGGTGTGCAGCGGTTGGAATTCAAGCCTGCATTTAATTACCGGATAAATCTCTTTGTATTGATTAACTAAAAACCACTAAAGTATTAGGCACATATAATACTTAAGGTTAGAATAAGTAAGTTCTACTGAACTTAGGGTTGGGCAAGTTAAGGGTCTAGCACATCCTTTCTCCAACCTAAGAGAGTTTAGTTTCCTCTAGGTTAGGTAGGTGCATACACCACACCACACTTAGTTATGTCTTCTAAAGGAGAAGCCAGTGGCTCTCTGCCTTCTAGGTACAATGGATTTGCATTTCAGGATTTGAAAGCCATGTGTTTTTCTAAAAATCTGAAGACAGGGAGAAATGCCAACACCCGTCTCATTGAGGTGTTACTCTAAGATGACCTTAGAAAGACCCCATGGTCAGATGAGGTAGAAAGAGTGGGTGGGGCAGGTAATGAAGACAGGTCAGGAGGTGACACCTTTTATGACCTAGACTCAAACCCTGGCCAGGAGGATCAAGATGATTCCCACCTGGACAACTCAGATCTTCAGGAAGAGGGTGGAGAAGGCCCCAGTGGCCCTCTCTTTACTCCTCCTGGAAGAGTGCAGAGTTTACCTAGGAGATCTAGATCTCCCTCTGCAGAATCGAACCATTTAGGACAGTCTGCAGGACCTCCATATCTCATAAGAGGGACAACTCTTATGACAGACAGTGCCAATTTCTAGAGCTTGAGAAAGTCAAGCTTAGCCTCAGGCAAGAGCAATTGGCCTTAGATAAGGAATCCCTAAAACTCCAGAAGGCTAGGAAAAGATTGGGACTAGAGTCCCATGGTGGCAGCAACAGTGTCCCTAGAAGTAAGGAATATACTTATGATCATAGGAACCTGAGCAAGATAGTCCCTCCCTACCATGGTGGGGGTGACATCCACAAATGGATAACTGCTTTGGAGAGGGCCTGTAAAGTACAGAGGATCTCTCAAGAGCAGTGGGCAGCTCTCTTGTGGCTCTCCTTTGCTGACAAAGGTAGAGATAAGCTCATCACTGTTTGAGAAGAGGATGCTGACAACTATTCAGTCCTGAAGAGTGCTCTCATTGATGGGTTTGGCTTAACCACTGAACAGTACAGGATTAAGTTCAGAGACACCCAGAAGACACGGACTCAGGACTGGGTAGACTTTGTAGATTGTGCTACTAAGGCTCTGGAAGGATGGTTACTTGGCAGCAAAGTGAATGATTTCAAGGGATTGTACAATTTGATTATGACAGAGCAGATCCTAAATAATTGCCAAAATCAGTTGTTGATCAGTACCTGGTTGACTCTGATCTGACTTCTCCCCAAGAATTGGGAAAGAAGGCAGATAGGTGGGTCAGAACTAGGGTGAAGCAGAAAAACCAGAACACAGGTGGTGACCAGAAGAAGCAAAATGCTAAACCTTCAGATAAGGGTGGGGAAAAGGGAAAGACCAGAAGTCTTCCTCAGGGCCCCAAAAACCTGCATCTGGGGGGGGGGGGAGTCACAGTCTAACAAAGTTAAAGGCAAAAAGAAACATGCTTCCTGTGTAATGAGAAAACCCATTGGACAAGGGATGCCAATTGTTCAAGGGCCAAGGATCCTCCTACCACCACCACTGCCCCTTAGGCAACTGTTCCCCCTAGTTCAGCTCCAAGTGGTGGTACAGGGAACAAGGGTATAGTAGGGTTAACCTTGGGATCTGAGATGGGTTCTGGCGTAGTCAGAACTCCAACTCAGGCTGTACTTGTCTGTGATGGAGGCATAGATATTGCCTCCTTATTTGTGAGCCCCAGTAATCTGGGCAAATACAGACAACAGCCTTTGATCAATGGTAAGGAGGCCATGGCATATAGGGACACAGGAGCAAGTGTCACAATGGTGACAAAAGATCTTGTGAGCCCTGACCAGATCATACTTGGTGAGATGCACCAAGTGACCAATGCTAGCAATGTCAGGACAGACCATCCATTGGCAGTTGTTAATTTCAGCTGGGGAGGGGTAACTGGCCCTAAGAAGGTTGTGGTTAGCTCAGACCTCCCTGTGGAGTGCTTTTTGGGCAATGATTTGGAAACTTCAGCCTGGGCTGAAGTGGAACTCAGGACACATGCAGCAATGTTGGGCATCTCTGCAGATGTGTTTGCTGTGACTTGATCTACAATTGTAGGTGCTCTTGCACAACCTTGGTTAAATAACGTTTCAAATTACTTCATCAGTTAATGTGGCTTTGGTGTGCTCCTGGGGTAACGTTCTCCGATCTAGGAACGTGGAGTAATCATTCAGTGGTAGCGTACCCTCATGTGGGGTGCGTCCCCTAGGCACTATCTCTTCCTCGATTGGGGTTATTGCGTTCAACTATGTTAATCAGAAAGAATAATTAATCCACGAGTTACGTCATTTGTTTAAATTTAATGTGTTGTCCACAATCCATGAATTTTATTTCTTCAATCCATGATTTTTCATTGTGTATTCACACACTTTTATCAATAGTACATTCCAGAACAAGTTTGGTTCAGTGTGAGTTCCAATGCATTTCGGGCGGATTGCCCTTCATCAGGGAACACCTCTGAAAGGTAAAACAAGGTGCAAAATACAACGAGGAAGCCTATTCAGAATTCAATGAATAATATACAGTTAATGTGATTAAAAGAAAAACTGTGGTGCTATAAACCAGACAAAGCTGGTTTGTTCGTGACTGTTATGACGGTTAACATATCGCTGAGTCAAACTGCAATGTCGATATCGGAAACCATGTGTTTGTGCCTGGGCTATATCATACAGGAGGTACAGTGAACTTCGTTTCAACTAACGAAATGCCTAGTTAATAGGCATGACGATCACGCGTTAAGTGCTAGGTGCACATTACCTTCATACTCGCAAATGTGAATGATGTGAATGTATCGTGATGGTTACGCGTTTAAACTACTGTCGTTAAATAAAGAAACATGCTGGTCAATGTTAGAATACCTGCTCGATTGCTCATAAACTATGTTCATAAGTTCTAACGTGAACGTTGCGATCATGCACTGGTGTGCTTATCGTAAAGACCACTGACGTTAAGTCAACGGGATCCGTATTAGAAATTAAATGAGTGCGACGGTAGTGAGGACGATTCTCTACGCGCATAGACAATTTCCCACGATTATAAAGTGCGTTACAATCATGCACGAGTGTACTACTCGTAAAATACCCGTGACGTTAATTCGACGGGGTCCGTATTCGAAATCAGATGTGTACAATGGTAGTGAGGGCGATGCTCTACGTGCATAGACAATTATAAAGTGCAGAGTGTATTAAAAGAAAACGTAAAGTAAATGAATGCTGTCACACTCATAACGTGCACTTACTCAAGTTCGGAATGCAAGTATATTCAGCATGGAGTCTCCTCGGCGAGTGTAACGGGCCGGAAAGGTAGTGTGTTGATAAGCGAACCCTGTGTAATAATGATAGCTGTAGGACTAAACGCGGTGTGAATAATCTGGCGGCCATTTTAAGACATGTTAAATATGGCTAGGGTCAATGTAACAACTGTCATCATATGATAAACATTGAGCTCTAAACCACGGCGAGTTGATAACAAAAACTCTATGATCTGATCTGGTAAACATTGAGCTCTTAACCACAGCGAGTTGATAACAAAAACACTATGTGTGAATGATATAAATGTGCATAAATAAAACGAGAAGAACTAATGTGACTTATGTTGAGACAGTTCAGTGTGCATGAAAGTCGAAGGTGTATCGACACATTAAATGACCAATCAAGGAGCGATTATATGTAGCATGAAAATTCCATACGGTCATTCATCCCATGTGGTTTCAAGGCTTCAAGATATCTTATCCAGAAGTTTTCTCTTTTCAGCAAGTGTTTATTATTGTCTCTTCCCTCAATCTTGTTTATGACCTCCAGTACCAAGAATTTCAATTGGCTTATGTTATGGCTGTATTCGGTGAAATGGCTGGTTACAACTGATTTTAAGTTTTTGGTACGTATATTGCTTTTGTGTTCATTTATCCTCGTTTTTATTTTTCGCTCAGTCTTGCCAACATAAATTTTTCCACAAGGACATTTTAGCATGTAGATAACATTCTTGGTATCACATGTGGCTGTCACGTTGAGCTTGATGTTGTTGCCTCTGCGTGGATGTGTGATTCTGGAGCCCCGTATGATATTATTACAGTTGTTACAATTGTAACATGGTGTGGTTCCCTTGTGTGTAAGTCGTGGTTTCATAGTGTTGTCTTTGATTATTTCTCCCAAATTTTTCCCTCTTTGGTCTGCAAATATTGGGGCTTCAATGAACAATTGTTTAAAATCAGGTTCTAGTGTCTGTATTGGCCAATGTTGTTTGATGATTCTTTTGAAGTCTTTATTCTTGTCAGAAAATTTAGATACTATAACCATGCGGTTATGTTCTGTTTTGGTTTTATTCATGAGTAATTCTTTTCGAGTCTTGTTGTGGCATCGGAGCTTAGCTTGTTCCAAGATTGCCTTGTGGTAGCCTCGTTGTGCGAACCTTTGTTCCATCTCTTCTATGGGTGTTGTTGTGATTTGGGGATTAGACACTATTCTTTTAACTCTGAGCATTTGTGAAAATGGTAAGTGCTGTTTCAACGATGGTTGATGAAAACTGTTGTAATGGAGAGTGTTATTACGGTCCGTTTTTTTTCTGCAAATGTGAGTTTCAAAGCCGTGTTCTGTTTTGATGACTTCTACATCCAAACAGGTAATGGGGTCATGTTGTACTTCAAAGGTGAATTGTATTCTTTCATCGATGTTGTTAAGGTCCATTAATGCTTGTATCAAATCTGTGTGAGAGCCGTTCCATAAGATGAAATTGTCATCTATGTATCTTAGAAAGAGTTTGCTATGAGTTTTCCAGATGGGTTTGGATAGGATGTGGTCTTCCTCAAATTTATTCATAAACAGGTTGGCATACGTGGGCGCGGCGCAATTGCCCATAGAAGTTCCTGTTAATTGGAGAAACCAGTTCTCTTTCCATTTAAAGTAGCTTTGGTAAAGTGTGAAGTGCAAAAGTTCCATGAGGAAGACCTGCAAATCCAGTGCTAGATCAGTATACATAAGGGCATGTTCTATGGCTTCAATCCCGAGTTGATGGGGAATGGAAGTATATAAAGATTTGACATCTATTGTGCAAAGTATAATGGACTCTGAGGCAAAGCTGATTTGATTGAGTTTCGTCAGAAAATCAGTGGTGTTTTTTACATACGTGTTCATTAGGATCACTCTCGGTTGTAAATATTGGTCCAAGAACTGTCCTACTGGCTCATGTACACTCCCTTTGGTAGACACTATTGGTCGAAATGGTGAAGGAGCAGGAGGGGCAAGGCAGTGTCTTCCCCCCAGACCCAGAGTGAGGATCAGTCTCCTGAGGGGGATGATCCCAGTCCTTGTGAAGGAACTGTCTCAGAGGGACCTGAACCTGATCAGGTTGAGTTCTTGGGGACAGGGGGCCCTTCCAGGGCAGAACTGAGTCAGGAGCAGCAAACCTGCCCCTCTCTTGAATACCTCAGACAGCAAGCTGCTGCTGAGGCTGCTGGGAGTGCCAGTGGGTCCCACAGGATCTACTGGGATGAAGGACTCCTTTACTCAAAGGGTAGAGACCCCAAGTCTGGTGCCACCAGGAAGTTTGTCATACCTCTAAAGTTTAGGGGCTTCCTACTGACACTGGCACATAATATCCCTTTAGCAGGAAACCTAGGCCAAAGCAAGACTTGGGACAGGCTTGTCCCTCACTTTAACTGGCCTCACATGTCAGAGGACACAAAGGAGTTTTGTCGCACCTGTACCATCTGTCAAGCCAGTGGTAAGTCAGGTGGTACCACAAAGGTCCCCCTAATACTACTACCTGTGTAGGGGTACCCTTTGAGAGGGTTGGGATTGACATAATGGACCCTCCAACTGCATCTGGACACAGATATATTCTAGTAGTGGTGGACCATGCCACTAGGTACCCAGAGGCAATACCTCTTAGAACCACCACAGCCCCTGTGGTGGCCAGGGCCCTCCTGGGACTTTTTTCCAGAGTGGGTTTCCCTAAGGAGGTCTTAACTGACAGAGGTGCAAACTTCATGTCCAGTTATATCACTGTAATGTGGAGGGAGTGTGGAGTAAATTACAAATTTACCACACCCTATTACCCACAATGCAATGGGTTAGTTGATAGGTTCAACAAAAAATGAAGGGCATGATCATGGGCCTCCCAGAAAAGCTTAGACGAAAATGGTATGTCCTGATGCCCTCCCTTCTCTTTGCCTACAGAGAGGTCTCACAGAAAGGGGTTGACTACAGCCCTTTTGAACTTCTGTTTGATCATCCAGTTAGGGGTTCCTTGTGTCTAGTGAAGGAGGGATGGGAGTTACCTCTCAAACCTAAGCAGGACATAGTGGACTATGAACTTGGTCTCCGCTACAGGATGGCTGAGTATATGAAGAAGGCAAGTAAAAACCTTGAGGCTAGCCAAGATTTACAGAAAGCTTGGCATGACCAAGAGGCTGTATTGACAGTGTATCAGTCATGACAGAAGGTATGGGTGTTGGAGCCTTTGGCCCCAGCAGCTCTCCAAGACAAGTGGAGTGGCCCCTATACAATTCTTGAGCAGAAGGGAGAGGTCACCTACCTAGTGGACCTTTGAACTCCCAGGAGCCCCCACAGGGTGCTCCATGTGAACAGGCTCAAGCCATATGTGGACAGGGCAGACATGGGCTTGCTCATGGCTACTGATGAGGGACAGGAGGAAGAGAGTGACCCACTCCCTGACCTCCTCTCACAGAACCCTGATGATGGCTCAGTTGATGGTGTAGCCTTGGCAGGCAGCCTCACTGAGCAGCAACAGACTGATTGCAGGAAAGTCCTCAATCAGTACAGACATATGTTTTCCCTGACTCCTAGTCAGACCACTTGGTGTACCCATGAAGTGGACACAGGTGAGAACATGCCTGTTAAAAATAAGATTTACAGGCAACCTGACCATGTCAGGGACTGCATCAGGACTGAGGTCCAAAAGATGCTAGAATTGGGAGTGATTGAATCCTCAGATAGCCCTTGGGCTAGTCCAGTGGTCCTGGTACCCAAACCTCATGCCCAGGGTGGTAAGAGAGAAATGAGGTTTTGTGTGGACTACAGGGGGCTCAATGCCGTCACTAGGACTGATGCTCACCCTATTCCTAGGGCAGATGAGCTCATTGATAATTTAGCCTCAGCCAAGTTCTTGAGCACATTTGACCTCACTGCTGGATATTGGCAAATCAGACTAGCTGAGGATGCCAAACCCAAAACAGCATTTTCAACCCCTAGTGGGCATTATCAATTTATTGTGATGCCCTTTGGCTTGAAGAATGCACCTGCCACATTTCAAAGGTTGGTGAATAAAGTTCTCACAGGCCTGGAAGACTACAGTGCAGCTTATCTAGATGATATTACTGTCTTTAGTTCCACGTGGAAGGATCACCTGGTCCACCTGAGAAATATTCTGGAGGCCCTGCAGAAAGCAGGCCTCACTATAAAGGCCACTAAGTGCCAGATAGGGCAGAGTAAGGTTGTGTACCTGGGCCACCTTGTGGGTGGAGGCCAGGTTCAACCCTTATTTATTTATTTATTTAAAGGTTTTATATAGCGCTGGCTGGACCCAAGAGTATCAGAGCACTTTACAAGGTTTGGTAATGCAGAATTGCAATATAACTTTTGTACATTGAGGTAATAAACAAGGCAATTTGAAAATGTGAAACAGTATTCTTTTTAAATGAGGTAAATTAACTAGGAAAGCATAAGTCAAACAACTGATCGAAGATAGTAGGACTGGTAGAAAGCAAAGTTAGTTAGTGAAATGAAGAGGGGGGAGGGCGTGAAAGTGAAGGGCGACTGTGGAGGGCGAGGGGTAAGGGGAAAGCAGGTGGAAGTAGGTGGGTACTACCCAAAAAATAAAAAAGGGGGGAGGTGGCCGTAAATGAAGGAATTGAAAGGAGGGGTGGGGGAGAAAGGGGGTGACACAATAAGTAGAGGGGACCTATAACAGTCGGATCATGGGTAAGAATTAGTGTCCGGTGACAATGTATTAAGGACCCCAGTATTTGTTGAGAAGGTGCAGCTTGAGGTCTTTTTTGAAGCTGAGGTAGGAGGGGTTGCAACGTAGATCTTTAGGGAGGGCATTCCAGACGGAGGGCGCATTTCCAGAGAAAGAGCGTGACTGTGTTGATTTCTTTTTTAATAAGGGAGGGACTAGGACGAGAGCGTTAGTGCTCCTCATTGTTCTAGTACAGCCTGCTTTGTGGAGTTTATCAGAGAGGTACGATGGGGTGCTTTGATGGAGGGCTTTGTGCGTGATGCAAGCAGTCTTGTAAGTGGATCTGCCTTCAATAGGAAGCTATTTGAGGTCTTTGAGGACGGGGGAAATGTGATCAAACCGTTTACAGTCAGTAATAAGCCTGGCAGCAAGGTTAAGTACGGATTTGATAGGGGCTAGGTGGACTTTAGGAGTTCCAGAGAGATTGGCATTACCATAGTCGAGTCTAGACAGGACCAATGATTGCACCACTGATTTAAAGTCATCAGCAGGAATAAAGGGTCAGTATGGGATTTGATCTTACAGTAAAGTTGGGTGTAATCAGCATAGAGGTGGTAACTGATTTTCGCTTGCTTAAGAATGAGGGTGAGGATGAATAGAGTGGGAGAGGGGTTCAGAAAGGCAATCGCTGAGTTTAATTTGTTGGGTTCTATGTTGGAAAAAGGAGGGGAACCATTTGAGAACAGCACCATTGAAGCCAAAACGGTCTTTGAGAGTATTGAGTAAGGCAGCGTGGTTAACAGTATCAAAAGCAGCAGAGAGGTCAAGGAGAATGAGAAGGGAGGACTCTCCCTTGTCAAGGGAGTGGTGGATGTCGTCAATAATATTGAGCATGGCAGTTTCAGTGCTGCAGCCCTTTCGAAAACCTGATTGTAATGCGTCCAAGAGGTTGAATGAGTCGATGTGTTTGTCCAACTGGAGCAGGGCGCATTTTTCCAGGGCCTTAGATAGGAAAGGAAGGTTAGAAATAGGGCTCAGATTATTTAAGTCATTGGGGTCAACTGTAGCGTTTTTGATGGTGGGGGTAATTTGTCCTAGTTGGAGGGAAGCAGGGACACTACCGGTGGCTAGGGAGGAGTTGATGATAGTGGTCCAATATGGGGCGATGATGTGTTTTAGGTCTTGGACAAGATAGGCTGGGAGGGGATCTCTGGTGTGCGAGGATGGTTTTAGCTTGGTGATGATGTTGAGGACTTCCCGTTCTGAAACTGGACAGAAGTTATTCCAGGATGCATTGTTTTTTAGCTGGGGGATGGTGTAGTAGGGTTCAGAAGGGGTGACAACGGGGGGGAGTTGGGAAGAGTCCGGGGGAAGGGTAGGGGTGGATGGAGACTTAGAGGGGATGTTAAGGAGGGGTGGTAGGCTATGCAGGAGGGGAGTTAAGACAAAGGATTGATCAATCTTAGTGATTTTATCCGAGAAGAAGCTAGCAATTTCTTCACATCTCTTCACTGTAGCCATTAGTTTGGGGGGGACTGAATCAGCTTGGTTTTTGACAATGCTAAATAATTCCCTAGGTCGGTTTCTTGCCCGGTCAAGTTGTGAATGGAAGAAGGAGGCCTTTTCGTTAAAGATGTGTTTTTTTGTAGTTGGCCCTTGTGGCTCTGAGGAGGACAAGATTTGAGGGGGAAGGGTGTTGCCTCCACGTGCGTTCAGTCTGCCTAAGAGCGCGTCTTTCATTGTTGAGGTCAGTGTTGCAGAGCAAAATCTAGACCATCATGGACTGGGTTGCTCCAACTACCCAGACTCAGGTCAGAGCTTTCTTGGGCCTGACTGGGTATTATAGGAGGTTCGTTAAGGGATATGGATCTATAGTGACCCCCTTAAATGATCTGACCTCCAAAAGAATGCCTAAGAAAGTTCAGTGGACAGTTAACTGTCAGAAGGCATTTGATTACCTGAAGCAGGCCATGTGCACTGCTCCCATTCTGCAAAGTCATGACTATTCCAAACAATTCATTGTTCAAACTTATGCATCTGAGTTGGGGGTAGGGGCTGTGTTATACCAACTGAATGAAGAGGGTCAGGATCAGCCAGTAGCTTTTATAAGCAGAAGGCTGACCCCCAAAGAGAAACGTTGGTCAGCTATTGAGAGGGAAGCCTTTGCTGTGGTTTGGGCTCTGCAGAAGTTTAGGCCAAACTTGTTTGGCACTCACTTCATTGTTCAGACAGACCATAAGCCCCTCTTATGGCTAAAACTGATGAAGTGTGAAAACCCCAAACCTTTAAGGTGGTCCATTTCCCTACAGGGGATGGACTATACAGAGGAACATAGACCTGGGAGTAATCATGCCAATGCAGATGTACTCTCCAGATATTTCCACTTAGAACATGAAGACTCAACTGGTCAAGGTTAGTTTAATGTCCTTACGTTTGGGGGGTGTTTGTGTAGGAAAGTAGGAGCTGCTTCTTATGGTTACCCCCACTTTTTGCTTGATGTTGCACTGTTTTTGACTAGTCTGACTGGGATCCTGCTAATCAGGACCCCAGTCTATCTGCTTTCTCCTTTATATTGTTACATGTACTTTGGTACACTCCAGATTGGATACTGGTGTACCCTTATCAGTCCCTAGTATATGGTACACATGTACCCAGGGCATAGTTAGCCCAGAGGCCTCCCATGGACTGAAGCATGTATTATGCCACCCATGAGAGGCCATGCAAAATGAAACTACAGGTTTGCTACTGCAACCTGTGTAAGCTGGTGCTTGCCCCACTTACTCTAGATATAGGTTCACTATATCTATAGGTCACTACTGTTAAAACGTATAAGTCACCCCTATAGCAGGCCTTAACAGTCCTGAAGGCAGTGTGCTGGGCTTTAGGTGAGAGGGTGCCCCTGCATGAGCAGGGTCCCTCTGCAGCCTTTGGAGACCATTCTCCCGGGTTGTCTGTGACTCAGCGAGACATATAGGTAGAGGTGCATTATAACCTCGCGGTAAATGCTATCTCGAAAACGGCTGCGTAGAAACATATTGTGTTTGGTATCAAACACCTTGAAATCATACCTCCACACCGTTAACCGGTGTGGGAGGTATGATTCCACCCTTCTGAAGCGAGCTTCGTGGGGTCACTGGTCTATCCGGGGCCTGCCTTCTCAACCCTGTCAGCACAAAATGGATGTTGCCAACCAGAGACACATTTCTGCCCTTCTGCTGCTGAGCCAAGCTCGAGCAGAGGAAGGCAGCACAATAGGCATCCTGTCACAGGGAGGTGTGACTCCCTCCCAGACAGGATTTAGTGTATTGGGGCTGGATAGGTGCACACTGAGAGTGCCTGAAAGTTTGCACTTGGGGCACATTTGGTGTCCCCGTGCATAGTCCAGCTCAAACCAGTTCTGGGAGCCATTGGCTTCCGCTCTGGCGCGAAACTGGACAAAGGACATGGGTGTAACCACCCCTCTGTCCTACCCCCTCCAGTGGGTACAAATGGGCTTACCTGGCTGTAAGACTTTAGATTTGACGTGGACAAGATTCTACAAGAAGAAACCACTTACCCTTCGACCGTCTGGACACTTTGGACTTCGCTGGACTTTGACTGGGCCCGACTTTGTCTCCCTCTCCGTCCAAAACTTTGTCCGTGCCCTTGTTCCATACAGGCTCTGTGCAGGACCTGTGGTGCACTAAGGAAAACTGAAGAATCTCCCTTGGAGTGAAGGAGTCACTCCCCTGCACTAGCAGGCACCTCAACACAACTGACCGGTCTTCTGCTTCCAAGCTCCTGTGGACTCCGAAGATCTCAGCAACACAGGAGGTGGGTTTTCAAAGGTCGCTGAGGTTGATATGCTCTCTCAGCAAGTTTGAGGCCAGTATCCCTCGTGGGGACTGCATAACCCGAACCCCTGTGCACCACATCCATTTGCAGTTGCATATGCTTGTTGGCATTTCCCAAGCTTGTGCATTGGACTCCGTGTATTTTTGACCAAGAGCAGTATTTGCACCAAAGAACTCCGGACTCCTCACACCGAGTGCTCAGTGGGCTGGTACTTTGCAATCTTGCTCAAGGTCCCCTTGCGACTCCTGGTCATTCGGTCTGTGGGTCCTCTTGAGTGTCACCATGATTTCTATTGGGCTTCCCTGGTTGCTCCAGATGTGCCCTGACTCTCCATTGCTTGGAGAGTCCACAGGACCTTGCTGGTCCTCAGAGTAACCTGCTTGACCTTCCTGCGTTGGTTGCTTTTGCCAAGGCTTGTTGGTGCTCCAGCCGGACACTGACCCCTCAGCACTCGACATCCTTCGTGGGACAGCTTGCATCTGGCTCCTGGTCATCGTCGACATCTCCTGGACCTCGTGGCTGCAGAGTCAAGCATCTCTTCTTCGCACCTGAAGCACCCGACATCGGTGGGCTTTCGTCTACCGAGCCCCTGGTCACTCTGAAGTGATCCAGACTCTGTCCGCTCTGCTTTCAGGTTCCTTTCTTCCAGAATCCATGCTTGAATTCCATCGGACCCTTTTCACCTTCAAGGCAGCAGTACTTTTTTGCAGCCCTCCATTGAGAACGACGGCGGTTTCCGACACCACTCCAGACCTATGCACCTGGCTCCTCTGGGATAGGCAACTCGGGTACTACAGTATCCACGGGTGGGGTGGCTCTCCAACCTCTTAAGTTCCAAAGGGTTTCCTCGAAGTCCTCCTAGGAGGGTCCTTAAACTGTAAAATTACAACCGCAACTTCCCCATAGATTTGTACGGAGCCCGCGGTCGTGTTAGCACACTGCACCCGTCTTCCGTGGGGAACCTATTTACTCACCTTGGTTGCTTCCTTGGGGTCCTAATGATTCTACGTGCCCCAGACCTTGTCTTGACCCGAGTCGTGGTTGTTATACCACTATTGTAGTATATGGTTTGGTCTCCCCCTGGAGCCCACTGTGGATTGTGCTACTTACAACTGTTCTATTGATCTCGTATTGTGTGTTTTGTGTTCTATCCTCGTGTAGAGGATACTAGAGAGTGTTATATTAATAAATACATATTTTTATATAACAACTGTGTGGGTCTCCTTTCATTGATATTCTGGTAAAACAGGCTGATTTACATTCCTTCAAGTTAAGCCTGAAGGCTGCTCTACACAGCTACCACTAGGATAGCTTTTCAAAGGCTATCTTTGACCTCATACATCATAAGGGTCGTTTGGACTGGTGCAAGGTGCCCACTTTAATCAGTGGACAGCATATACCAGGCCAACTTCTCAAACAAGACTGATTTGTATATGGCTGTGTCTAAATTGTGGTGGCATGGTGAGCAAAAGAACAATGGATTTAAACTAGATCTCTTTACTGGGGGTGAATGTTTGATTTGATTTGCATTCCATCTATCATCTGCGTGCCTTTTGCCTTCTCGCCCTAAGTGTGCCGGATATGCCCAGACTAGGACTAGGATCCTGGGCTCACTCTGCCACTGGATTCAAGCTAGCCTGGCTGATGAGGGGTGATGCCTCGAAACCGGTCCCAGGATGCTTGTCTCTGGTACAGGGAGGACCTGGCTTGGCAGTTCGGGCGAGACTGTTCCCATGAGGCACAGGGTCAAGACTGATTTGCATATGGCTGTGTCTAAACTGGGGTGGCATGGTGAGCAACAGAAAAATGGATTTAACCCAGATCTCTTGTGTGGGGGTGAAGGTTTGATTTGCTCTGCATTCCGTCCATCCTCAGTGTGTTTTGATTTCTCGCCCTAAGTGCGCCGGGTATGCCCAGACGTGGGTCCCGGTTCCACTATGACACTGGATTCTAGCTAGCCAAGCTGATGAGGGGTAATGCCCCGAAACTGGTACAAGGATGCTTGTCTCTAGTCTAGGGAGTACCTGGCTAGGCAGTTTGGGCTGGACTGTTCCCGTGAGGCACAGGGTCAAGACTGATTTGCATATTGCTAGGTCAAAACTGGGGTGGCATGGTGAGCAAAAGAACGATGGATTTAACCCAGATCTCTTGACTAGCGGTGAATATTTTATTTGTTCTGCTTTCCGTCCATTATCTGTGTGTCTTTTGCTTTCTCGCCCTAAGTGAGCCAGGTTTGCCCAGATGTGGGTCCCGGGCTCACTTTGCCACTGGATTCAAGCTAGCCTTGCTGATGTTGGGTGATGCCCCAAAACCAGTCCCAAGATTTTTGTCTCTGGTTCAGGGAGGACCTGGCTTGGCAGTTCGGGCTGGACTGTTCCCATGAGGCACAGGGTCAAGACCAATTTGTATATGGCTGGTTCTAACCTGGAGTTGCATGGTGAGCAAAAGAACAATGGATTTAACCCAGATCGCCTGACTTGGCAGTGAATGTTTGATTCGCTCTCCATTCCATCTATCATCTGTGTGTCTTTTGCTTTCTCGCCCTAAGTGTGCCGGATATGCCCAGATGAGGGTCCCGGGCTCACTCTGCCACTGGATTCAAGCTAGCCTGGCTGATGAGGGGTGATGTCTCGAAACCAGTCCCAGGATGCTTGTCTCTGGTCCAGGGAGGTCCTGCCTTGGCAGTTCAGGCTAGACTGTTCCCATGAGGCACAGGGTCAAGACTGATTTGCATATGGCTGGGTCTAAACTGGGGTGGCATGGTGAGCAAAAGAACAATGGATTTAACCCAGATCTCTTGGGTGAGGGTGAAGGTTTTATTTGCTCTGCATTCCGTACATCATCTGTGTGTCTTTTGCTTTCTCGCCCTATGTGCGCCGGGTATACCCAGACATGGGTTCCCGGCTCACTGTGTCACTGGATTCAAGCTATCCTGACTGATGAGGGGTGACACCCCGAAACTAGTCCCAGGATGCTTATGGTCGACCAGGGAGGACCTGGCTTGGCAGTTTGGGCTGCATTGTTCCCATGAGGCACAGGGTCAAGACTGATTTGCCTATGACTGGGTCTAAACTGGGGTGGCATGATGAGCAAAAGAATGATGGATTTAACCCAGATCTCTTGACAGGGGTGAATTTTTGATTTGCTTTGCATGCCATCCATCATCTTTGCGTCCTTTGCTTTCTCGCCCTAAGTGCGCCAGCTATGCCCAGATGTGGATCCCGGCCTCACTGTGCCACTGGATTCAAGCTAGCCTGGCTGATATGGGGTGATGCCCCAAAACTCATACCAGGATGCTTGCCTCCGGTCCAGGAAGGACCTGGCTTGGTAGTTCGGGCTCGAGTGTTCCCATGATGCACACTGTCAAGACTGATTTGCATATGGCTGGGTCTAAACAGGGGTGGCATGGTGAGCAAAAGAACAATAGATTTAACTCAGATCTCTTGTCTGGGGGTGAAGGTTTGATTTGCTCTGCATTGCGTCCATCAATTGTGTGTCTTTTGCTTCCTCGCCCTAAGTGCGCTGGGTATGCCCAGACGTGGGCCCCGGGCTCACTGTGCCACTGGATACAAGTTAGCCTGGCTGATGAAGGGTGATGCCCTGAAACCGGTCTCAGGATGCTTGTCTCCTGTCCAGGGAACACCTTGCTTAGCAGTTCAGGGTGGACTGTTCAAATGAGACACAGGGTCAAGTTTGATTAACCTTTGGCTGGGTCTAAACTTGGGTGGCATGGTGAACAAAAAAATGATGGATTTAACCCAGAGCTTTAGACTGGGAGTGAATGTTTGATTTGCTCTGCATTCCGTCCATTATCTGTGTGTCTTTTGTTTTCTCGCCCTAAGTGCGCCGGGTATGCCCAGACGTGGGTCCCAGGCTCACCGTGTCCCTGGATTCATGTTAGCCGGGCTGATGAGGGTGATGCCCCAAACCGGTTCCAGGATGCTTATCTCCGGTCCAAGGAGGACCTGGCTTGTCAGTTCAAGCTGACTGTTCCCATGAGGTACAGGGTCAGGACTGATTTGCATATGGTTGGGTCTAAACTGTGGTGGCAAGGTGAGCAAAAGAACGATGGACTTAACCTAGATCTATTGACTGGGGGTGAATATTTGATTTGCTCTGCATTCCCTCTATCATCTGTGTGTCTTTTACTTTCTCGCCCTAAGTGTGCCGGGTATGTCCAGACGTAGGTCCCCGGGCTCACTGTGCCACTGGATTCAGCTAGCCTGGCTAATAAGGGGTGATGCCGCGTATCCAGTTCCAGGATGCTTGTCTCTAGTCCAAGGAGGACCTGGCTTGGCAGTTTGAGCTGACTGTTCCCATGAGACACTGGGTCAAGACTGATTTGAATATGGTTGGGTCTAAACTGTGGTGGCATGGTGAGCAAAAGAACAATGGACTTAACCAAGATCTCTTGAGTGGCGGTGAATGTTTGATTTGCTCTGCATTTCGTCTATCTTCTCTGTGTCTTTTGCTTTCTTGCCCAACGTGCACTGGGTATGCCCAGACGTGGGTCCCATACTCACTGTTCCACTGTATTCAAGCTAGCCTGGCTGATGATGGGTGATGCCTCGAAACCTTTACCAGGATGCTTGTCTCCAGTCCAGGGAGGACCTGACTTGGCAGTTCGGGCTGGACTGTCCCATGAGACACAGGGTCAAGACTGATTTGAATATGGCTGGGTATAAACTGTGGTGGTATGGTGAGCAAAAGAAGGATAGATTTAACCAAGACCTCTTCACTGGGGGTGAATGTTTGATTTACTCTGCATTTCGTCTATCATCTGTGTGTCTTTTGCTTTCTTGCCCTAACTTGCCTGGCTAATAAGGTGTGATGCCGCCTATCCGGTTCCAGGATGCTTGTCTCCGGTCCAAGGAGGACCTGGCTTGGCAGTTCGAGCTGACTGTTCCCATGACACAGGGTCAAGACTGATTTGAATATGGCTGGGTCTAAACTGTGGTGGCATGGTGAGCAAAAGAAGGATAGATTTAACCAAGATCTCTTGACTGGGGTGAATGTTTGATTTACTGTGCATTTCGTCTATCATCAGTGTGTCTTTTGCTTTCTTGCCCTAACTGCGCCGGGTATGCCCAGATGTGGGTCCTGTAGTCACTGTGCCACTGTATTCAAGCTAGCCTGGCTGATGAGGGGTGATGCCTCGAAACCTGTACCAGGATGCTTGTTTCCAGTCCAATGATGACCTGGCTTGGCAGTTCGAGCTGACTGTTCCCATGTGGCACAGGGTCAAGACTGATTTGCATTCAGCTGGGTCTAAACTGTGGTGGAATGGTGAGCAAAATAACGATGGATTTAACCTAGATCTACTGACTGGGGATGAATGCTTGATTTACTCTGCATTCTCTCTATCATCTGTGTGTCTTTTACTTTCTCTCCCTAAGTGCGCCGGGTATGTCCAGAAGTAGGTCCCGGGCTCACTGTGACACTGGATTCAAGCTAGCCTGGCCAATAAGGGGTGATGCCGCGTATCCAGCTCCAGGATGCTTGTCTCTAGTCCAAGGAGGACCTGGCTTGGCAGTTCGAGCTGACTGTTCCCATGAGACACTGGGTCAAGACTGATTTGAATATGGCTGGGTCTAAACTGTGGTGGCATGGTGAGCAAAAGAACAATGGATTTAACCAAGATCTATTGAGTGGCGGTGAATGTTTAATTTGCTCCGCATTTTGTCTATCATCTGTGTGTCTTTTGCTTTCTTGCCCTACGTGCACCGGGTATGCCCAGACGTGGGTCCCATACTCACTGTTCCACTGTATTCAAGCTAGCCTGGCTGATGATGGGTGATGCATCGAAACCTTTACCAGGATGCTTGTCTCCGGTCCAAGGAGGACCTGGCTTGGCAGTTCGAGCTGACTGTTCCAATGAGACACTGGGTCAAGACTGATTTGAATATGGCTGGGTCTAAACTGTGGTGGCATGGTGAGCAAAAGAAGGATAGATTTAACCAAGATCTCTTGACTGGGGATGAATGTTTGATTTACTCTGCATTTCGTCTATCATCTGTGTGTCTTTTGCTTTCTTGCCCTAAATGCGCCGGGTATGCCAAGATGTGGGTCCTAGACTCACTGTGCCACTGTATTCAAGCTAGCCTGGCTGATGATGGGTGATGCCTCGAAATCTTTACCAGGATGCTTGTCTCCGGGTCAGGAGGACCCGACTCGGCAGTTCGGGCTGGACTGTTCCCATGAGGGACATGGTCAAGACTGATTTGCATATGACTAGGTCTAAACTGGGGTGGCGTGGTGAGCAAAAGAACGATGGATTAAACCCAGATCTCTTGACTGCTGGTGAATGTTATATTTGCTCTGCATTCCGTCCATCATATGTGTGTCTTTTGGTTTCTTGCCCTAAGTGAGCCGAGTATCCACAGACATGGTTCCCGAGCTCACTGTGCCACTGGATTCAAGCTAGCCTGGCTAATGAGGGGTTATGCTGCGTATCCGGTTCCAGGATGCTTGTCTCTGGTCCAGTGAGGAGCTGACTTGGCAGTTTGGGCTGGACTGTTTCCATGAGGCACAGAGTCAAGACTGATTTGCATATGGCTAGGCCTAAACTGGTCTCTTGACAGGCGGTACATGTTTTATTTGTTCGGCTTTCCGTCCATCATCAGTGTGTCTTTTGCTTTCTCGCCCTAAGTGCGCCGGGTATGCCCAGATGTGGGTTCCGGGCTCACTGTGCCACTGAATTCAAGCTAGCCTGGCTGATGCGGGATGATGCCCCGAAACCAGTCCCAGGATGCTTGTCTCCTATCCAGGAACGACCTGGTTTGGCAGTTCGTGCTGGACTGTTCCCATGAGGCACAGGTCAAAACTGATTTGCATATGGCTGGATCTAAACTGGGGTGGCATGGTGAGCAAAAGAACAATGGATTTAACCAAGATCTCTTGACCTGGGGTGAAAGTTTGATTTGCTCTGCATTCTATCCTTCATCTGTGTGTCTTTTCCTTTCTCACTAACCCCGAGCAGGTAACAATGCTCCACCAGCGGAGTTTTCGTAGTTTTGCTTACTTCGCGTTCCATTCTGAACGCGGAATTCAGGCAGAACTATGACTCCGTGGCTGAGCGTAGTTAGCCGGCCCCTCCACCCTCCCAAAATAATTAAAAGTAAGTGAAAGGCACTTACCTGCTCTGTGGCTGCCTCCTCCTCAACATCGCCTTTTACTTACTTTTAATTATTTTGGGAGGGCACGGAGCGAAACTCCACGGAGTTGCTTTCCAACTCTGTGGAACTTCACGTAGAGGCACTATGCCTGCTCTGCCCAGGGTTCTTTCTCAACCTAAGTGCACCGGGTATGCTCAGACGTGGGGCCTTGTCTCACTGTGCCACTGGATTCAAGCTAACCTGGCTGATGAGGAGTGATGCCACAAAACCGGTCCCAGGATGCTTCTCTCTGGTCAAGGGAGGACCTGGCTCGGCAGTCCAGGCTGGACTGTTCCCATGAGGCACAGGGTCAAGACTGATTTACATATGGCTGCGTCTAAACTGGGGTGGCATGGTGAGAAAAGAACAATAGATTTAACCCAGATCTCTTATCTGGGGGTGAAGGTTTGATTTGCTCTGCATTCCATCCATCAATTGTGTGTCATTTGCTTCCTCGCCCTAGGTCCACCGGGTATGCCCAGACATGGGTCCTGGGCTCACTGTGCCACTGGATTTGAGCTAGACTGGCTGATATGGGGTGATGCCCCGAAACCGGTCTCAGGATGCTTGTCTCCAGTCCAGGGAGGACCTGTCTTAGCAGTTCGGGCTGGGCTGTTCCCATGAGACACAGGGTCAAGACTGATTTGCATATGGCTGGGTCTAAACTGGTGTGCAAAAGAACAATGGATCACACCCATATCTCTTGACTGGGGCTGACTGTTATATTTGCTCTGCATTCCATCCATCATATGTTTGTCTTTTGCTTTCTCGCCCTAAGTGGGCCAGGTATTCCCAGACGTGGGTCATGGGCTCACTGTGCCACTGGATTCAAGCTAGCCTGGCTGATTAGGGGTGATGCCCCAAATCTGGTTCTAGGATGCTTGTCTCCGGTCCAAGGAGGACCTGGCTGGCAGTTCAAGCTGACTGTTCCCATGAGGCACAGGGTCAAGACTGATCTGCATATGGCTGGGTCTAAACTGTGGTGGCATGGTGAGCAAAAGAATGATGGATTTAACCCAGATCTCTTGACTGGCAGTTTATCCTTTATTAGCTCTGCTCTCCATCCATTATCTTTTTGTCTTTTGCTTTTTCACCCTAAGTGCGCCGGGTATGTCCAGACGTGGGTCCCGGACTCACTGTGCCACTGTATTCAAGCTAGCCTGGCTTTTGATGGGTGTCTCAAAACCGGTCCCAGGATGTTTGTCTCTGGTCCAGGGAGGACCTGGCTTGGCAGTTCGGGCTAGACTGTTCCCATGAGGCACAGGGTCAATACTGATTTGCATATGGCTGGGTCTAAACTGGGGTGGCATGGTGAGCAAAAGAACGATGTATTTAACCCAGATCTCTTGACTAGCGGTGAATATTTTATTTGCTCTGCTTTCCGTCCATTATCTGTGTGTCTTTTGCTTTCTCGCCCTAAGTGCGCCTGCTATGCCCAGATGTGGATCCTGGCCTCACTGTATCACTGGATTCAAGCTAGCCTGGCTGATATGGGGTGATGCCCCAAAACCCGTACCAGGATGCTTGCCTCCGGTCCAGGAAGGACCTGGCTTGGTAGTTCGGCCTCGAGTGTTCCCATGAGGCACACGGTCAAGACTGATTTGCATATGGCTGTGTATAAACAGGGGTGGCATGGTGAGCAAAAGAACAATAGATTTAACCCAGATCTCTTGTCTGGGGGTGAATGTTTGATTTGCTTTGCATTCCGTCCATCAATTGTGTGTCATTTGCTTCCTCGCCCTAAGTGACCAGGTACGCCCAGATGTGGGTCCCGTGCTCACTGTGCCACTGGATTCAAGCTAGCCTTGCTGATGTGGGGTGATGCCCCAAAACCAGTCCCAAGATGCTTGTCTCCGGTTCAGGGAGGACCTGGCTTGGTAGTTCGGGCTGGACTGTGACCATGAGGCACAGGGTCAAGACTGATTTGTATATTGCTGGTTCTAAACTGGAGTTGCATGGTGAGCAAAAGAACAATGAATTTAACCCAGATCTCTTGACTTGGCGGTGAATGTTTGATTCGCTCTCCATACCGTCTATCATCTGTGTGTCTTTTGCCTTCTTGCCCTAAGTGCGCCGGATATGCCCAGACGAGGGTCCCGGGCTCACTCTGCCACTGGATTCAAGCTAGCCTGACTGATGAGGGGTGATGCCTCGAAACCGGTCCCAGGATTCTTGTCTCCAGTCGAGGGAGGGCTGGCTTAGCAGTCCGGGTTGGACTATTCCCATGAGGCACAGGGTCAAGACTGATTTGCATATGGCTGGGTCTAAACTGGGGTGGCATAGTGAGCAAAAGAACAACGGATTTTACCCGGATCTTTTGGGTGGGGTGAAGGTTTGATTTGATCTGCATTCCGTCCACCATCAGTGTTTTTGGACTTGGCCCTTTTTAGCAGGGTCATTACTGAACCTTTTGCCTTCCTCCTAACCTTTTTTCTGACATGGTGTTGGTGGTTTTAGGACTCTGGACACTTTAGCACTGCTGTCCAGTGTAAAGTGCGTGTGCTCTCTGTGGTAAACATGGTAAGATTGGTCTACACCTGTTTGGCGTATTTGATTTACCTGTCAGTCCCTTGTAAAGTGGTATCTCAGATACCCAGGGCCAGTAAATTAAATGCTACTGGTGGGCTTGCAGCGCTGATTGCGCCACCCACCAAAGTAGCCTTCCAAACCTGTCTCAGGCCTCTGCCATTGCATTGCCTGTGCATGCAGTGTTACTGCCGCTGTGACGTGGCACCTAAAGTGTGTGCCATGTCTGTTACCCCCCTTTTTACTGCATGTCAGTCATCCCTAAGGTAGGCCCTAGCTAGCCCTATGGGCAGGGTGCATTGTAGGTAAAAGGTAGGACATGTACCTTAAGTGTGTGACATGTCCTGGTAGTGACAAACAGCCATTTTGATTTCTCACTGCTGTGAGGCTGCCCTCTCATAGGAATGCATTGGGGATTCCCTGATAAGTGTTTCAGTGGTAATTCCTGATATGAGAGGAGCCGCGTGGTCAAGTTTGGCATGTTTGGAATAGTAATAATAAATGCTGCGCAATGGTGTGTGCAGATTTATTATCACTATTTTAGAAATGCCACTTTTAGAAGTTGGCATTTCTGTGTGCTATGTGTCTGCCTGCCTGATGTGTATTGCATGTCTGGCTCTGGAGTGACAGGGGCTGGTGAGGTGTGTGGCTCCAGGGAGGCCAGGGTGAGTCAGCGCTAGGCTGCATCTGGAGATCTGCATTTGTAGTAGTCGGAGGAGTAGTCCCCTGACCCTGAATAGGTCTTTGCCTGCCTGGGTGAATGCTGGCTCCACCCCCCTGTGGTGTGTCTGATGACCGAGCCCAATCTGACAAAGGAGGGTGGAAGCCTGGTAAACAGAGTGCTTCAACACCCCCCAGAACCAGTTGAGACTGGTCTCCCCAAGCCCTGTGCCAGGGCAGACAAAGAGAAATGCTGATTAAATATTGGGGCTGTGACCCCATGAAGGTGTGCTTCGTTGTGCTGGGAGGGTGCTACTTGTGCCTGCGGGGCCCCAGGAGGAACCGCCATGAGGGACTGTCCCTCTGCTGGAGGGCCTAGTGAGCTGGCCTGCCTGGGCCCAGCCTTGCCTTTTTGGACCTTGCTTAAGCGTCTCGTGAGCGCTATATCCTGATTCCCAGATGAGAGGAGCGATTATGCCCTGCAGCGCTGGGCTGCAACCGAGTGCTGAGGGAATCCCGGCGTAGGGATTCCCTCGTCCTGCAGGAAGGTGGAGGGGGAGCCTACCCCGCATTTTTGATGCCCTTTAAGCGGGAGCCTACCCCGCATTTCTGTTTTTCTCGTGGCGGGAGCCCACCCCGCGTTGCTGTGTTGAGGGGCCTAATCCCCCATGATTCCGAGAAACAGAGCAGGAGCCCACCCCGTATTTGAGTTCATTTAACGTCGGGAGCCTACCCGCGCTTCTGCGCTGAAGAGAGAGGAGCGCTGAGAACGGAAGTCAGGCTGTGGGCGGGGCCTGCGGAGAGTGCGAGAGCCTGGCAGGCTCCATTTCCACCCCCTTCGCCCCTGAAGTGGAAGCCCGGCGGAGGTGCAGCCGGCTGTTACACGGGACCTGCGAAGAGAGCCCCGCGTGTTTCCTGGTGACCGGCTGATGACGGTTGATGCCCAGAAACCGGTCCCAAGATGCTTGTCTCCGGTCCAGGGAGGACCTGGCTTGGCAGATCGGGCTGGACTGTTCCCATGAGGCACAGGGTCAAGATTGATTTATATATGGCTGGTTCTAAACTGAAGTTGCATGGTGAGCAGAAGAACAATGGGTTTAACCCAGATCTCTTGACTGGGGGTGAATGTTTGATTTGCTCTGCATTCCGTCCTTCATCTGTGTGTCTTTTTTTTTCTCGCCCTAAGTCCGCCGGTTATGCCCAGACGTGGGTCCCGGGCTCACTGTTTCCCTGGATTCATGTTAGCCGGGCTGATGAGGGTGATGCCCCAAACCGGTTCCAGAATGTTTGTCTCCGGTCTAAGGATGACCTCGCTTAGCAGTTCGAGCTGACTGTTCCCATGTGGCACAGGGTCAAGACTGATGTGCATATGGCTGGGTCTAAACTGTGGTGGCATGATGAGCAAAAGAACGATGGACTTAACCTATATCTATTGACTGGGGGTGAATATTTGATTTGCTCTGCATTCCGTCTCTCATCTGTGTGTCTTTTGCTTTCTCGCCCTAAGTGTTCCGTGTATGCTCAGATGTGGGTCCCGGGCTCACTGTGCCACTGGATTCAAGCTAACTTTGCTGATGAGGTGTGATGCCTCGAAACCGGTACCAGGATGCTTGTCTCCGGTCCAAGGAGGACCTGGCTTGGCAGTTCGAGATGACTGTTCCCATGAGACACTGGGTCAAGACTGATTTGAATATGGCTGGGTCTAAACTGTGGTGGTATGGTGAGCAAAAGGACAATAGATTTAACCAAGATCTCTTGAGTGGCAGTGAATGTTTGATTTGCTCTGCATTTTGTCTATCATCTGTGTGTCTTTTGATTTCTTGCCCTACGTGCACCGGGTATGCCCAGACATGGGTCCAATACTCACTGTGCCACTGTATTCAAGCTAGCCTGGCTGATGATGGGTGATGTTCTAAACCTTTACCAGGGTGCTTGTCTCGGATCCAGGGAGGACCTGACTTGGCAGTTCGGGCTAGACTGTTTCCATGAGACACATGGTCAAGACTGATTTGCATATGGCTAGGTCTAAACTTGGGTGGCGTGGTGAGCAAAAGAACGATAGATTAAACCCAGATTTCTTGACTGGTGGTGAATGTTATATTTGCTCTGCATTCCGTCCATCATATGTGTGTCTTTTGCTTTCTTGCCCTATGTGAGCCGGGTATACCCAGACGTGGGTCACGGGCTCACTGTGCCACTGGATTCAAGCTAGCCTGGCTAATAAGGGGTGATGAAGCCTATCCGGTTCCAGGATGTTTCTCTCCGGTCCAAGGAGGACCTGGCTTGGCAGTTCGAGCTGACTGTTCCCATGAGACACAGGGTCAAGACTGATTTGAATATGGCTGGGTCTTAACTGTGGTGGCATGGTGAGCAAAAGAAGAATAGATTTAACCAAGATCTCTTGACTTGGGATGAATGTTTGATTTACTCTGCATTTCGTCTATCATCTGTGTGTCTTTTACTTTCTCGCCCTAAGTGCGTCGGGTATGCCCAGACGTGGGTCCGGGCTAATAAGGGGTGATGCCTGGTATGAGAACTTCTAATGATGTTGGTAAAGGTGGCCACATAAATAAGTGACTCGTCACAGGCTGGGCTCCCACCATCAGAATGAATGTGGCTCTTCAGGCCTAGCATGATAATGAACATGGACACAAGGATTAGCAGTCAGAACATACCCTAGAGAGATAACAAAGGGTTCACTGATGGAATACTGGTGTCCAAGGATTAGCAGTCAGAACATACCCTAGAGAGATAACAAAGGGTTCACTGATGGAATACTGGTGTCCAAAATAGCAAGGAACAAAATATTGAGAAAGTGAGTGCAAATAGGTAAGTATAGATTTACAATTCTTAACTCCACATCTACGCGCCTTGAAGATATATAGCTCTGCCTACTCATTGAAACTTACCTTTATGACATTTTGGTTTTCGTTATTTTGTCCAAACACCCTAGATTATGTGCTTACATGTAGTCTCACCATGGCTGCCTTTCACATTTTCTTCAGTCCTATAATTATTTCAAGAGACAGTCACTCAGAGGCCCTTCCACAAAGCTGATCTATACATCTGAGTATTGGATCAGAACCAGCCACGGCCCTCACGTTCCATTGAAGACCATTGATCGAAAGGTGTGATCCTGTTTTCATTCTCAAACCTTCTTTCCTTTAAATGGCACTTTTGAATCATTTTTACTTCTTCCATCGTTACTTCACTCTCTTTCACTCGCACAGCATTAGGTCAGCTGAGTAAACTGTGGTGCCATCATTAACAAGGATATTCAGCATGTTGTCAGCTGCATGTCATGTTTCTTAGCTTTACTTTAAGTTTCAGTGATTCAGTGACTGCATAGTATCTCTTCTGCACCTACAATTGTGACTTTCTGATTCAAAACTCATTTTGTCTTTCCAGCTTTTTCTTTTTTTTTAATGTTTCTGTAAATTTAAATAATTTTTTATCCTTGCTTCATCATGTTTCTGCCTTCAACTCTAACACTGACCTTCCTGACCCTAGTTATTTTCTTTTTCATTGTCTTATTTATGAATCTATCTCCACCACCTGTAGCCCTGTCCTGTTCTTTTCTCTCAGAAGCCATTGTTCTCTAGATTACTAGATTACTCTCTGCCCAGGAGAGTGCACTTGCTTTTCTCCAAGGAAGGATAAAGAAACCCATACTAATAGTTCTGCTGTCATTCCAAAGGTGGTCAGTTTCTGTTTACGTAAATGTATGTCCTAAAGCATTTCAGAAATTCCTTTACCTTCTTTTGTCTCTCACTACTTAGAACCTTCCTTTGCATATGTTCAGTTTACATTTGCTCTTCCTAGCCCCTTTTCACATTTTCCTTTTCCCCTCATCACTTTATATTCCTGTATTTTTCTTTTCCATTTCTGCATCTCCCAGGTGGAAGGAGAGAATGAAAAACCAGGGCTTCCTGCCCACAACCATTGTGAACGTGGTTCATGGATCTGGGCTCATTTTCTCTTCTCCACGTACAATGACGTTTCACTAGTGACAATGAAGGCACAGGGTGACTAGAGGTGGATTCTTTCCCCCTTTTCCATGTTGCAAATCCTCTGCTGGATCCACTGCACCGTCTTTTAAAGCCACCATGTTTGTTGGCTGCCTTTAGTGGCACCACCTGCTCCATCATCAGCTTCTGCTCCTGCAGCCACATAGAACTAGAAGAAAGAATACCTGATTTCAAAGACTTTGGGATTACTTGTGTACAGTGTGGCTTGTGGAAAATAGATCCAGTGGAACGCAGATAGCTGCTGTCCATGAATGGGCTCACACCTATGATATTTTATACTTTTTTATTAGACATGCCTGTTGCTGTATCGTCCACTTTTGTACACTTTATATTGTTCACTTTAAATTCTTTTTCAAATTTTAGTCTATCAAGGTATCTTTCTTTCGTTTTTTAGGTCTCGGCTAGGCAGCACGCATGCGCTGTCTCTTCGAGACATAAAGTAATCAATCAATCAATCAATATTTACTTTATTCGATTTGATACACAAATCATAAAAGCAATAACATTAAAATACCTGCCAAGATTGCTCCTACCCAACATTTCATAATACAAAGATTTCATAATACAAAGATTGCACATATCCCATCAGAAACATCCCCTAACATACCTAAAAACACTAAAAAGTCCTCATATATCTTAAAATTACAGACCTCTCTCGTGGTTCTTAATTTTAGGGCCACTCTTAAAAAATTAACCACGCCACACAAGTTTAAGACATCGGATGAAAGTTTTAAAAACAACAACGCCACACGTGCCTGTCTGATCCCAGAATTCCGCAATAGTGTCTTCAAAAACCTTTTCCTGGGGAGGGCGTAAAATGAACAAGTAAAAAGGAAATGGAGGGTATCCTGCGGAGACACGTTGTCGCAGCCGCAGGGCCCCCTTTCACCTGAGTTTATACTAAAACCTGCTGGGACAGCCAAAATGTGATGAATAAATTTGAGTCTAAAACGCGTGATTAAAAATCTGTCATGTGCACTTGTCATTATGGTTAGGTATGGTTCTATCCTCTGGGATGATTTCACTAAGACATGATCTCTCACTGTCGGTTTAACCAGTTCATTGTTCTCGCGTTGAGCCGAACTATACTTTAAAAACAACACTTTGATATCTATCTTATCCTTCTGTCTTATGGTATCTGGTTTATCGAACAGTGCATGCCGTCCCATTTTATATAGACAATCCCGCACATATTTTAGCCATGGAATTTTCATAGCGTTGTCCAAGGACAAACAATCCAGGACAACAAGCCTTGTCAGGCCTATCTCTTCATTTAACCAGATCTTTAACCAGTGAATTATAGGCCTGAGCGCCACTAGGTCCGAGATATAACTGGCTCCTAGTTCTTCATGGGCTATAAATGCCGGGGTACTATGGGGAACCCTCAATAAGCGCCTCATGTATTTGTTTTCTTCCATTTGAAGGTTAGTGGTTTTCGCAGATCCCCATATCGCGCTACCATACAACACCTTGGCGCAACAGATTGAATTGTACAATTTTAAAATCACATCCGGGGTCGCAATCGCACCTGTAGATCTAATCAATGACAGAGATTTTTCTTCAAGCAGGTGTTTAAAATTTAACTGCCCATCAAATAAAATACGCAGGTAAGCAAAAGCTGGAATTTTGCCTAAAACATGAGATCCTATAAGATATTTATATGATTTAACGGACTTTTTCCCCATCTCCATTACATACGATTTTGTGAGATTAGGGGCCATCCCAAGATTTTCCATGAACTCAACAAAACCGTTAATTAAAAGTTGTAGGCCATGGGGGGGTACGGGCCAACAGCACCGCATCGTCTGCATATAACAGGACCGGTACTGCTCTTTTCCCTATTCATGGTAAGTCTGTCTTAATATCACGCAGGGCGGCATCCAGACCATTGATGTATAAGGTAAACAGGAATGGAGCCAGTATACATCCCTGCCTGACACCGCTTGAACATCTAAAGTGATTGGTGACTTTCCCATCCTGAGTATACCTTACCGCAGCCGTGGTGCTATAATGCAGCGATTGGAGTATATTTATTAGTGCTGGGTCCACCCCTGATTTGCCATTACTTTCCACAGCTTATTCCGGTTCACACGGTCAAAAGCCGCTGAAAGGTCCATAAAAGCCAAATAAAAGCCCCCCTTTACTAACGTGTATTTAGCAGTAATGAAATAAAGATTGAGACATTGATCTACTGTTGATTTCCCTGGACGGAAACCGTATTGAACATCAGTGATTATATTTGCAGTCTCAGCCCACTCCATTAACCTATTTAAAATCACCCGTCCCAAAACCTTTGCCGAGACGTCTATCAGGGATATTGGTCTATTGCAATGTGGGCTATCCCTGTCGCCCTTCTTGAAAATCGGTACTATGATAGCTGAGGACCAGGATGCTGGCATTGCAACACTTATTGCTGCATTTAGCACCCTTGTTAATAAGGGTGCCCAAACCTGTGGGTTAGATCTAAAAAGGTCAGGCGGGATCCCGTCCGGTCCTGGAGCCTTGTTTCTCATAAGGCCCTCTATACCAATAGTAACTTCCTCCAGAGAAAAGACAACAGGGATACCAACTGCGCATCCGCCTGGCTAATTGAGTGATTATATAAGCCCTGGAAGTGCTGCTGCCACTGTTCAGGAAGTATATTATCACTTAGCCCGGGCTTATTTGGGTCCATGAAACAGGGGCTATTTATTACCTTCCAGAAACGTTCGGAGTCCTTCGTCTCCGCCGCTTCAAGGAGCTCCTCCCAGGCTATCTGCTGTAATTGGCCTTTGTGTTGTTTTAACGCTAATTTGTAGCTTGCACGGCACGCCGCCACCCGCTCCCTATCCCTGGTAGACTGTTTTAGCGCGTCCTTCAACTTACGCAGGGTAGTTGAGCATTGGTTATTAAACCATCTAGGTGAATCACCCGTGTGCCCTCGTGACTGAGATTTCAACAAATTGCTAACCAAAGAGGCAATATTCGTAAAAGCCTCGATGAGATCTGCCCCTTCTACCTCTAGATCCAGGCAATTCATAATATCATTAGAGCCTTTGCTAAACAAGGCCACCTTAAACCCTGCTTCGTCTACCTGGGCCCATCTCAACCTCCTTCCCTGATCGACCGTTGATAATAATGGCCCTTCTACCTGTCTACCCAGTCCTGTTATGTGTATGTGAACTTCTAAAATTAATGGGTTGTAATCTATATCATGGCTGCAACTCCGCCGATTTCCGAGGATTTTGTCTTGCCACTTGGCATTTGTTAACTTAGGCATTTTTTTTGTTAGCGTGCGTATTACTGGCTGTGCTTCCGATGCGTCACTTCCGTGTATTCCGGAAGCAGCCCCTCCCTAACTTCAGTGTCCTTACACAGCGTAATTGTTTTTTTTTTAAAATAGTGTGCATTAACATGTGCGCGCAACCTTCCCCATAGTGCTTGCTGCCTCAGGCGTTGGTATTAGCCAAGTCGGTGGCATTTGTGTTTTCGACCTGGGTAGGATGAAAGGCAATGCCAGGATTTGAATTGGTGATTTGCTATTTACAAGCAGATCTGTGCAGGTGGTGCTTGTTACTCCTGCTGACCTGCCGTATTAGAAGTAAATCGCTCTGTGTTCCAGGTACGACTTTAAACAATATTTTCAGCTCTAGAGTATATGTCCTGAGGCCGGCTTCTCTGTGCTTTTCATTCTGTGTGGGAAGTAAGTAGCCGTTTGCGGCTGGAGATGAGCATATGCATCCGTTTTTATAATGTTTGACTCTTGTAAATTTTGCATCTGTGTTTTTTTAGTTAACACTTTTTTTGAGGGGCAAATGTGCCATTTTTCTGAGCCTAATTAGTGTCATTACGTGCTGACTCTGGCATGAAATGTTATATGAAATGTTCTATGTTAAGAGTTTACATGTTATATGAAATGTTCTATGTTAAGAGTTTACAGGCCTGAAAAGAAACCATAAAAACATAATTTAACGGAGGTTTTACAGCGTTTCTGTTTATTCCTTGACGGTACTAGTTATTCTTTACAACTCATGTTTTATTTTGCTGCGAAATGCTTTACTTTTCGTCAATATTTTTACTACAAATCGCGTTGCGTTTGGCGATTATTTCTGCATGTATGATTTTGTAAACATTATAGGTTCAGTGAGTTAATTTTAGTAACTTTATTTTATGCAGTGGTCTTGTGCAAGCAAATACTTTTTTTCCTAAGTGTCTGAGATGCGGAAAACCGTGTGTTTTTTTAATTTTTTTTCCTGTGCAGAATGTTTAGTAAGGCCGAGGAAGGCTGACGGGTTTGAAAGTCGTTATTCGCACGCTCTTGGTGCCTGTCAGGCTTTCGTTGCTTTGAATAAATGAGTTCCTGGCAGCTTTCCCGCTCCTCGTGCAGCAGGGTTCTGTTGTGAGCAGGTAATTGATTTGTTTCCGGTGACAGCTTCAAATCATCACGGCTGTTCTTCCCGATAACTGGAAATCAGTGGTAATAATGGTGTCGATATAGCGCTGCCTGCTGTAGGCGCTAGGTTTCTTAGCCTAATCGATCCCAAGTGTTTTTATTAGTACGAAGCTGGCGGCACTCATTTTACCCACCTCAGAAGAATGAAAGGCAGCGTCGTCCCTGCAAGTATCTTGAACCTGAGACCTGCACCATGCACACATGTCTCCGCACCCTGTGCTGATCCCAGCGAGCTACACATCAGGCCTGATTTTCACACGTTCTTCTTAGTACTGGTTAAAAATATGAAGTTTTTGACATGTTTAATTAGCCATGTTTTAGCTTTGTATTTGAAATTCACAAACGCATTTTGTGACACTAATTAAATTATATAGACGTGCTCAGTTGCCACATAGGCAGGTATCTGCGTTGAACAAAAACATGTTTAGTATCTGAGTCTAAAGAAATTGCAGTAAAACGAGGAATGCTGTTCTCACCCTGACTTAAATGGTGCCCCTTCCTGCCACCTACAGTAAAAAGACAAGTAGAAAACCTGCCCTATGTACCCTAGCCTTGACTGGCATGGTATACACATGACTCATGCACTTCCAAGCAAGTGAAGCTGTACACAATCCTGCATGCTGGTGTGTGCTTCAGTGAATCTGGCGCGTTATTTTGAAGAAAACAAAACAATTGATAAGTGGAATGCTTGTTTACTTTACTTCGGAGCGCGATGCCCACTTTACGGACACCGCGCTCCGTTTATTTATTTATTTTACACCAGTGCCCCTGCGCCAGCGCTTCTTCTACCCGGGGAGGGATTTGCACGTCCACCTCGCCGCCGTCTACATTTTGTGACAAAGTGACGTGTGTGTGTGTGAGGCAGCTTTTGGGGTTCGGCGTGTCTGAGAACCGTACCTCAGTCTGTGTGTGTCACAGTGGTGATTAACTGTTCATGTGTTTGTCCGTGTGTGTGTGAGACAAAGAGAGATTGATTGGTGACCGGACTGTGTTAGCCACCTTCGTTTGTTTTCTCTCCCTCCCCTGCACTGTTTATCTATTTTTCATGTTGTATTTTTATCTCTGTTTTGCTTCCTTACCGCCTTCCTACTATGTAATGCAATTTCCTTCTGTCTTTACTGTGTGTATGTAAACCGCTCTGATACCCACGGGTAAAGCTAGCGCTATATAAAACTTTTTAAATACATTTAACAAAATTCTATCTGTCGGTGCCTGTCGTACGTGTTGGTAGAGTTCAGTGTCCTCCAGCCTTTGTGTGCAGGAGCAGTGATAACGTGTGAGATGTTCTGCGCGTGTGTTTGTAGTGTGAAATGTGCCCTAGTATGCTTCTACTTGTGTTTTTGTGTACAGACTACACTGCTAAGGAATGTGATCACAAACAGGGGCTCATTGCCTGCTTTCACAATCCCCTGCTAACTGCGCACCCCCTCCCCCCCATGAAATATGACCCGGCCCTCCCCCATCTCTCACCTGCCTTCACAGCCGGGAGCCCAGCCTCTTAACAGGGCGCCCGGAAGCTTCCTGCCCTGCGTGGGTCAGGAGAGGCGTCTGAGCACTTTAACCCCCTCCCTGTCTCCTATTCTTTCTCTCTCTGTTACTTTCATTGCTTGCTATCGTTCTCCTTTTCTCTCTCCATTCCTCTCACTTTCTGTCCCTCTCCTCTTCTCATCTTTCGGTTACTCTCACCTCTTTCTTTCCCTCCCCCATCATGCTGTCTCCCACTCTCCTTCCCCAACTCTTTCTCTCTTCTCACGTGTTCTCTTCATTTCTTGCTAGTCCTCTTCTTTCTAACTCCTTCTGTCAGTCTCTCCTTTTTTAGGTCTCGCCTGAGCCAGCGCAAGCTGTCTCTGCGAGACATTTAGTAAGTGGGTTTTCAAAGTGCTACCCACAGGCTTTTGCTGGCCTCCAGCTTGCGTTCACGATGGCGTGCACGAGCACAGCTGCCATCTGGGTTTCCTATCTCTTCCTCATTTCCTCGTAATGGCTCATTAACTCTCTGGACTCTGATGTTTCAATCGCAGCAGCAGCTCACATTACCAACTGACGGCCCTGGACTACAGTCACATGAAAAACAACAGCGATTAGCATTGAAATGCAAACTTTTTTTTGTCCAGTTAGAAATATTGCTTCGGTGGGTTGATTTCACCTTATATCGCTATTTGTTTTATATTAGGAGTCACAACCTAATTACCAGTATTTTTGTCTCACTGTTTTTTTTTTTTTACATTTATTCGCGCACAGCACAAAGCAATATTTAAGGTTACTTTTTCCGCGTCACTTCCTCACTCTATTTAAACTCCACACCCCCCACTCTCTTATTGTCTCTCTCCTTCTCTCCCCTCTCTAATTCTCTCTCTACTTAATTAATCTTCCCCTCTCTATCTTTTTTAGCCTTTCATTCTCTCTCTCACCCCTTTATCTGTTTCTCTTTCAAACTCCTTCATTCACTCTCTCTCCCCTTCTTTCTCTCTCTATCCCGCTCCACCCTTTATTCTATGTACACCCTTTCTCTCTCTTTCTCTCTCACCACCCTGTCTAATTGGGCATTATATCTTCACTCTCTCTCTCACTCGGCAACACCACAGCATCACTCAGCATCACCACAGCATCAATCAGAGCCAGCACAGCATCACTCAGCACCAACACAACATCTCTCAACGCCTTCACAGCATCACTCAACGCCATCACAGCATCACTCAACGCCATCACAGCATCACTCAACGCCATCACAGCATCACTCCGCGCAACCACAGCATCACTTAGCGCCACAACAGCATCACTCAGCGCCACCACAGCATTACTCAGCAGCACCACAACATCACTCCGCGCCACCACAGCATCACTCAGCACCACCATAGCTTCACTCAGCGACACCACATCATCACTCAGGGCCAACACTGCATCACTCAGCACCACAACAGGATCACTCAGCACCACCACAGGATCACTCAGCACCACCACAGCATCACTCAGCACCACCACAGCATCGCTCTGCACCACCACAGCATTGCTCCGCACCACCACAGCATCGCACGGCACCACCACAGCATCACTCAGCGCCACAACAATATCACTCAGCGCCACCACAGCATCACTCAACGCACCACAGCATCACTCAGCGCCACCACAGCATCACTCAGCGCCACCACAGCATCACTCAGGGCCACCACAGCATCACTCAGGGCCACCACAGCATCACTCAGCACCACCACAGCATCACTCAGGGCCACCACAGCATCACTCAGGGCGACCACAGCATCACTCAGGGCCACCACAGCATCACTTGGCGCCACAACAATATCACTCGGCGCCACCACAGCATCACTCGGCGCCACCACAGCATCACTCGACGCCACCACAGCATCACTCGGCGCCACCACAGCATCACTCAGCGCCACCACAGCATCATTCTGCACAACCACAGCATCACTCGGCGCCCGCACAGCATCACTGTGCGCCACCACAGCATCATTCTGCGCCACCACAGCATCACTTGGTGTCACCACAGCATCACTCGGCGCCACCACAGCATCACTTGGCGCCACCACAGCATCACTCGGTGCCACCCCAGCATCACTCGGCGCCACAACAGCATCACTCGGCGCCTCCACAGCATCACTCAGCGCCACAACAGCATCACTCGGCGTCACCACAGCATCACTCGGCACCACCACAGCATCGCTCAGCACCGCCACAGCATCGCTCAGCACCGCCACAGCATCGCTCAGCACCGCCACAGCATCACTCAGCGCAACCACAGCATCACTCAGCGCCACCACAGCATCACTTAGCACCACCACAGCATCACTCAGCACCACCACAGCATCACCACAGCATCACTCAGTGCCACAACAATATCACTCAGCAGCACCACAGCATCACTCAGCGCCACCACAGCATCACTCAGCGCCACCACAGCATCACTCAGCGCCACCACAGCATCACTCAGCATCACCACAGCATCACTCAGCACCACCACAGCATCACTCAGCACCACCACAGCATCACTCAGCATTACCACAGCATCACTCAGCACCACCACAGCATCACCACAGCATCACTCAGTGCCACAACAATATCACTCAGCACCACCACAGCATCACTCAGCACCAGCACAGCATCAATCAGCACCACCACAGCATCACTCAGCGCCACCACAGCATCACTCAGCGCCACCACAGCATCACTCAGCACCACCACAGCATCACTCAGCACCACCACAGCATCACTCAGCACCACCACAGCATCACCACAGCATCACTCAGCGCCACCACAGCATCACTCAGCGCCACCACAGCATCACTCAGCGCCACCACAGCATCACTCAGCACCACCACAGCATCACTCAGAACTACCACAGCATCACTCAGAACTACCACAGCATTACCACAGCATCACTCAGCACCACAACAGCATCACTCAGCACCACCACAGCATCACTCAACACCACCACAGCATCTCAGCACCACCACAGCATCACTCAGCGCCACCACAGCATCACTCAGCACCACCACAGCATCACTCAGCAGCACCACAGCATCACTCAGCGCCGCCACAGCATCACTCAGTGCCGCCACAGCATCACTCAGCGCCACCACAGCATCACTCAGCGCCACCACAGCATCACTCAGCGCCACCACAGCATCACTCAGCGCCACCACAGCATCACTCAGCGCCGCCACAGCATCACTCAGCACCACCACAGCATCGCTCTGCACCACCACAGCATTGCTCCGCACCACCACAGCATCGCGCAGCACCACCACAGCATCACTCAGCGCCACAACAATATCACTCAGCGCCACCACAGCATCACTCAACGCACCACAGCATCACTCAGCGCCACCACAGCATCACTCAGCGCCACCACAGCATCACGCAGGGCCACCACAGCTTCACTCAGCACCACCACAGCATCACTCAGCACCACAACAGCATCACTCAGGGCCACCACAGCATCACTCAGGGCGACCACAGCATCACTCAGGGCCACCACAGCATCACTTGGCGCCACAACAATATCACTCGGCGCCACCACAGCATCACTCGGCGCCACAACAGCATCCTCGACGCCACCACAGCATCACTCGGCGCCCCCACAGCATCACTGTGCGTCACCACAGCATCATTCTGCGCCACCACAGCATCACTTGGCGTCACCACAGCATCACTCGGCACCACCACAGCATCACTTGGCGCCACCACAGCATCACTCGGCGCCACCACAGCATCACTCGGCGCCACAACAGCATCACTCGGCGCCTCCACAGCATCACTCAGCGCCACCACAGCATCACTCGGCGTCACCACAGCATCACTCGGCACCACGGCAGCATCGCTCAGCACCGCCACAGCATCGCTCAGCACCGCCACAGCATCGCTCAGCATCACCACAGCATCACTCAGCGCAACCACCGCATCACTCAGCGCAACCACCGCATCACTCAGCGCCACCACAGCATCACTTAGCACCACCACAGCATCACTAAGCACCACCACAGCATCACCACAGCATCACTCAGTGCCACAACAATATCACTCAGCAGCACCACAGCATCACTCAGCGCCACAACAGCATCACTCAGCGCCACCACAGCATCACTCAGCGCCACCACAGCATCACTCAGCACCACCACAGCATCACTCAGAACTACCACAGCATTACCACAGCATCACTCAGCACCACCACAGCATCACTCAGCATCACCACAGCATCACTCAGCACCACCACAGCATCACCACAGCATCACTCAGTGCCACAACAATATCACTCAGCACCACCACAGCATCACTCAGCACCAGCACAGCATCAATCAGCACCACCACAGCATCACTCAGCGCCACAACAGCATCACTCAGCGCCACCACAGCATCACTCAGCACCACCACAGCATCACTCAGCACCACCACAGCATCACTCAGCACCACCACAGCATCACCACAGCATCACTCAGCGCCACCACAGCATCACTCAGCGCCACCACAGCATCACTCAGCGCCACCACAGCATCACTCAGCACCACCACAGCATCACTCAGCACCACCACAGCATCACTCAGAACTACCACAGCATTACCACAGCATCACTCAGCACCACAACAGCATCACTCGGCACCACCACAGCATCACTCAACACCACCACAGCATCTCAGCACCACCACAGCATCACTCAGCGCCACCACAGCATCACTCAGCACCACCACAGCATCACTCAGCAGCACCACAGCATCACTCAGCGCCGCCACAGCATCACTCAGTGCCGCCACAGCATCACTCAGCGCCACCACAGCATCACTCAGCGCCACAACAGCATCACTCGGCACCACCACAGCATCGCTCAGCACCGCCACAGCATCGCTCAGCACCGCCACAGCAGCGCTCAGCACCGCCACAGCATCACTCAGCGCAACCACCGCATCACTCAGCGCCACCACAGCATCACTTAGCACCACCACAGCATCACTCAGCACCACCACAGCATGACCACAGCATCACTCAGTGCCACAACAATATCACTCAGCAGCACCACAGCATCACTCAGCGCCACCACAGCATCACTCAGCGCTACCACAGCATCACTCAGCGCTACCACAGCATCACTCAGCGCCACCACAGCATCACTCAGCACCACCACAGCATCACTCAGCATCACCACAGCATCACTCAGCACCACCACAGCATCACTCAGCATCACCACAGCATCACTCAGCACCACCACAGCATCACTCAGCACCACCACAGCATCACTCAGCATCACCACAGCATCAATCAGCGCCACCACAGCATCACTCAGCACCACCACAGCATCACTCAGCGCCAACACAGCATCAATCAGCGCGACCACAGCATCACTCAGCACCACCACAGCATCACTCAGCACCACCACAGCATCACTCAGCACCACCACAGCATCACTCAGCACCACCACAGCATCACCACAGCATCACTCAGCGCCACCACAGCATCACTCAGCGCCACCACAGCATCACTCAGCGCCACCACAGCATCACTCAGCACCACCACAGCATTACTCAGAACTACCACAGCATCACTCAGAACTACCACAGCATTACCACAGCATCACTCAGCACCACAACAGCATCACTCAGCACCACCACAGCATCACTCAACACGACCACAGCATCTCAGCACCACCACAGCATCACTCAGCGCCACCACAGCATCACTCAGCACCACCACAGCATCACTCAGCAGCACCCCAGCATCACTCAGTGCCGCCACAGCATCACTCAGTGCCGCCACAGCACCACTCAGCGCCACAACAGCACCACTCAGCGCCACAACAGCATCACTCAGCGCCGCCACAGCATCACTCAGCGCCGCCACAGCATCACTCAGCGCCGCCACAGCATCACTCAGCACCGCCACAGCATCACTCAGCACCGCCACAGCATCACTCAGCGCCGCCACAGCATCATTCAGGGCCACCACAGCATCACTCAGGGCCACCACAGCATCACTCAGGGCCACCACAGCATCACTCAGCACCACCACAGCATCACTCAGCGCCAAGACAATTTCACTCAGCACCACCACAGCATCACTCAGCGCCAAGACAATATCACTCAGCACCACCACAGCATCACTCAGCACCACAGCAGTATCACTCAGCATCGCCTTTGCACTAGTACACCACCACATCATCATCACTCAGCAAGACCTGAGTATCATTCAGCATCACCTCAGCATCGTATCCGCACCAGTCACCACCACCACCACCACCACCACCACTACCACCTCAGCATCACTCAGCACCACCTCAGCCTGCTCTCGGAATCTGGCATCTGTTGATTCTCCCCTAGCGTCTGGCCGCTGCTAGTGTTATAATACAGGTACTAGTTCCCAACCTTCACCCTCCGATTGTTTATGCCCCCTCAAAAAAAAGCTTTAACAAACAACCATTGGAATAGGCAGAAACAAGTTGCCAGCATTGCAAGAACAAAAGAAAACTGAGGAAATTTTTGATTGTAAATACTTTTTTTAATATGGTCGTTCAGTTTTACATAATGCCTTCTTGGTCATATATAAAGTAACAAAAATGCTTCTGACACTTTTTTATTATAACTTTTCAGCATGCTGCACAGCAGCCACACTTCTCTACAGCACAGCTTGAAGACATTGGCAAAGTCAATAGCTCTGGCTAAACACTTATAAGGCCCCAAAGGCGAGACCTATTGGCTATGCCAATGCTTGTCTTTTGGGTGTCCCTTTCACCCTCTATGCCCCACACTTCTATGACACTCTCTTTGTCATCTTTCCTCTCCATCCTCTTCCCTCTTTTTTCTCTCCATTGCATATCGCGCTACTTCTTTCCCAGTCTCTCGGACTCTTTTTCATCCCCCCCCCCAAATTTAGCTCTAGTTGCCCGCCTGTCTTGAAAGCTTTCTAATAAAACGATAGGGTGAGAGGAACCATGAATACGCACAACAAACAAAACCCGGGGACGAAAGACAAAGACCCCCCTATTTTTATAGCGATCCAGCGGGTTCTTATGCAGACACTAGAACTACTATGCAAAAAAGCAAAGGCTATATAGGGAATAAATATGCCAATATCAGTACTCTATAGTAAAGTCGAGACCTATTGCATTTTCAATGCTTGTTTTATTTTGAGTTGACATCATTCATCTTTCCTGAAAACCAACGTGACTTATAAGAGCAACCACAAATGCCTTGTAGAAGAGTTTCACTACATTGGTTCAAATTGTTGCACTTTTACATTACTTTCTTATGCTTCGGTTTTCAGTCTTCTTTACTAATTTTTTCTATTACTTTGCTCTTTCCTTTTTCACTTCAATTTATTTTTTCGATTTTCAACTCTTTATATTTATCTGTTAGAATGTGCATATGTCTATGCACGCACATGTCTGTGTCTGCCTCTGCTCTGTATGTGTGTGTGTTAGGCAGAGTCTGTGAGTTTGTGTGTATCTGTTTGTGTGCGCATGTGTATTCATATGTGTGTATGTCTGTTTTCTTGCACATGTCAGTATGTCACTGTATGTGCATGTGTGCACATTTGTGCTTACTTCAGAATGCATGCCTCTCTCTCTCTATGTCTGTGTTTTCATACATGCATGAATTAGGTACTAATGCCTAGAATTGCTAATGACGTGTGTTGTCCTTGCATGACGCAAGTCGCCATAAAGCAGTTCAAGTCCTTAAACTTGATAAAGCCAAGCACAGGGTGATTTGCCCCACCTTGTGTGGCTTTGTAAAAATAAAGTAACGCAACACATCACATAACGCTGCCTTGCGTTACCTTGCAACAAGGAGGCGTTGCATAGATGGAGTATCGGCATTCCCACGCATCTACCCATATATTTTAGACTTGCTTTCTAGTGGGTAATTTTTCCTATTTGTCCCTCCTTTATGTGTTTTGTTCCCGCCCACGGAGCACCACCCCAACCCTTGTAGCCTTGCACTTGCCCCATTTTAGCAACTGCTTTAGGAATTTCTTTTTTCTTTGTCTAAAAGCACTTCACACAAGCACACGCTCTGAGCTCCGTTTCTGTAAACAGGGCTGTCATTCTTGTTCTTATCTTGGTATATTTGTTGTTCATTCAAAGACCTTCAAAACAATCCAGTGTTAGGCTAGCGCATCTTATTGTAAAATGACATCTCACCATCGACAGAGCAGGCGTTCTCTCTGTTTAATTTTCAGGCACCATTTTGTGACTTGGTGAGCACCCCTCTCTCTTTATTTCTCAATCTCACTTGCTTGCTTTCCCTCTTGCTCTCTCTCTCTCTCTCTCTCTCCTTTGCTCTCTCTCTCTCTCTTACTTTTGGCCATGCAATCTATGAGAGTGCATGGCACTGTATGCTCGTCCACCCCCCTCGACCCCCCCTCCTCCCGCCCTTATTGTGTTTTTCCCATCCTCCCCACCGTCCTCCCGCTCTTGTTGTGTTTCCAACCCTCCTGTCGCATGTTTGCGTAGCCATTGTTGTGTAGTGCCCTGAGATTCAGGCACTACCTGGACCACGCTCCGTTGTCAGGAGGTGAGGCCTGCCTTAATAACGACTCGGAGCCAGAGGTGTTACATGCGATGGTTGCCGCATACACGCGTCTCCTGATGTCATGTGCACGGTGACCGCTTTATTAAACAATGCACCACGTGACCGGGATCATACCATACGGCCCGGTCACAACAGGGGAGCACTAACAAGAACCCCCACAAGGATGTACACTTGGGGGGCACCATCACGGTCGCTGCTGTTCCGTCACAGCTGCGACACAACATTCCTCCCAAAAACAAAACTTACTCCCACCATAGTCCATGAAACTTTACAACCACACCTCCCCCGCCAGATACTCGATGTAAAACCCCAAAAGGAACAGTCTTACATGAAATAGTCTCTCAGCTTCTTGTTCGGTTCAGGGTTGCATCGGAGATGATACTGGGAGCTTCCTCGCCCACTGGATTCAACTCCAACCTCTTCACTCGACATTCGGGGTGAGGATTCTCTGGAGGTTTCTGGCATGTCATCATGTCCGGTTGCCACAGTGTCAGTGTTCATTGACAAAGTAGGATCCATCTCCAGTGTCGGTGACAGGGTGATTTCCGCTTCTTCCTCGGCCATGGGGGCAACCGGAGTGTTGACAGGGGACTGACTCCGATTTGCCTCTGAGTCCGATGCGGTGATTTCCGTGAGATGATATCTTTTAAAATGGGAAATGTTCTGCGTTACAATCTCTCCGCCCCTCCGGGCCATCACTCTCGTACCTTGTATTCTGATGACAGTCCAGGGGCGCCGTTCATACGGGAGATGGAACTTGCCTTTGGTCATGCGTTTCTTTAACAGCACTTTATTTCCTCGTTGCAGATGAGCCTGTTGAGCTCCTCGGCGCTGACTGACCTGCTCATGCACCTTACGCCTCTGCGCATCTATCTTGCAATCATCAGGGTTTTCCGGGCACCATTGGGGATGGTGTGGAATGGAGTCCGTGACGACTCGGCCCATTGCCAGATGTCCCGGGGCCAGGCCCGTCGTGGTGTGCGGAGTTTGTCGATAGTTCCGCAGGAATGTGAATAGAGCTAGCTCCATAGATTGGTGACGTTCGTGTGCTATGTGGATGACCTTATTTAAGGTCCGCATAAATCGCTCCACCTCCCAATTCACTTGCGGGTAGCAAGGGGTAATCCTCCGATGCTTGACGCCAAGTGATGCTAGATAGGTGGCCAAATCCTGGCATTGAAAGGGCGGCCCATTATCAGTTTTGAGCTCTTGAAAAATGCCAAGCGTCACCATCACTCTTTCTATTTTCGGGATTATTTCCGTGGCACTTAGTGTGTTCACAATCTCAATCTCTGGATACTTGGAGTAGTCATCGATGGCTACAAAGGTATGTCTCCCATCCGGCAGACTTCCAAAATCGAGACTGACACTCATCCACGGACGAGGGGGCCTTGGCTCTGTAATCACAGGCGCAGGTTTGGGGCTTCCTCCAGTCACCTGACACCACCGGCACTCTCGAACAGCAGCCTCCACGAGCTCGTCCATTAAAGGAAACCAGACTTTGGTTCTCAGCCGCGACTTGGTTTTAACCATCCCTTGATGGCCGCTATGTGCCAGTTGGATGACCCTGGCAGTCAGTGAGGAGGGTACTACTAGCCGGTGACCTTGCATCAGACATCCTGTGGTATCTTCCGTCAGTTCTTCGCGGACATGATACAGACTCTCTAGTATCCTGCGGGCTTCCTCTGTAAGTATTTTCCACTCTTCTCGAGCTTTGTGCCAGTTACTGCACTTCACCGCCTTTTTGACTCTTTGTAGGCACTCATCCTGGTCAGTTTCACTCTTCAGGTCTTCCATGGAGAGAGGGATGGGACATGATCTCTCTGTGATGCATCTGACATATTCCTCAGTGTCGGCAGCATCTTCTTCCTCTTGGGCCGTGGCACTCCTGGGGGTCTTGACAGATAATACGCGGGATTACGGCTCCCCGGCTGGTATTCAATTCGACAGTTATAGTTCTGCAGTTGCAGCATCCATTTCTCTATCCTCGGCGGGGGTTTTGAAGAGGTGCCTGAGAATAGAGGCAGAAGGGGTTTGTGGTCAGTGGCTACTACGAACGGCTTGCCGTAGATGTACAGATGAAAATGGCGACACCCCCAGTGGATCGCAATAGCCTCTTTTTCAATTTGCGAGTACCGCTGCTTGGTGTCAGTGAGCGAGCGGCTGGCAAAGGCCACCGGGGCCCAGTCCTCTTCAACCGTGCGGCGTTGCATGAGCACGGCACCCAGTCCCTTTGGGCCCGCGTCAACTGCCACCAGCGTGAGCTTCTGTGGGTCAAAGAATGCCAGAGTGGTGGCGGCGGATAGGGCGTCTTTAATGTCCTGGAATGCCTTGACTTGTGTTTCCCCCCACACCCATGGTACTGAGTCCTTGGTAAGATCCCTCAGGGGTTGGGTGAGGGTTGTGAGGTCTCTGATGAAGCGCCCGCAGTAGTTCACCATGCCAAGAAAACTACGGACTTCCGTGACGTTGACTGGGGCAGGTGCATTCTTGATATCTCTGACATTGTCTGGATCAGGGTTTACCCCCTCAGCCGAGAAGGTGTAGCCGAAGAACTGCAACTTGTTCTTGAGAAATTCGCATTTTTCTCGGTGCAGCGTTAGTCCGGCACCTTTGATCCGTTGGAGAACTTGCACCAGGCAGGCGTGATGTTCCGGGATGGACTTGGCGTGTACCATGATATCATCACTCACATTGATGACTCCAGGAATGTCCATGATCAGCTCGTGGATCACATTCTGGAACACTTCTGCGGCGCTAGATATCCCGAAGCTCAGACGGGTGTACCTGCGCAGTCCTATATGAGTGGAGAATGTTGTAATATTCCTGGACGCCTGATCGAGGACCAGTTGGTGGTATCCCGACCGCAGGTCGAGCTTCGAGAACCAGCACGCCCCTGCCATCTCTCCAATCAAGTCATCAATAGTCGGGGTGATGTGTCGCTCCTGTTTGATGGCTGCATTCGGCAATCTCATGTCGACACATATTCTCACAGCGCCGGGCTGTTTCGGTTTTCGGGCGACGACATTCGGGGACACCCAAGGTGTGGGACCTGACACCTTCTCAATTATTCAAGATTGCTCCAGTTTGAGCAGCTCCTGCTCCACCAACGGGCGTAGATGGAAGGCCACATGTCGGTGTCGCAGTGCTACGGGTTGCACGGTGTGGTCAATATGAAGGTGTACTTCCTTCCCTCTATACTTTCCGATGCCCTCGAAAACCGATGCAAACTCCGTGAGTATGTGCTGGACCATTCTTGATTGGTCCCGAATGCAAATGACACGATGCCTAGGTCCTCTGCTGCCCGACATCCCAGAAGCATGCCTTGCCCATCCTTGATGACATATATCATGGTGGTGATTGACCTGTTTTCGTGGGTCACCGTGGTCTTAAACTTGCCTTTCATTTCCAGCGGCTTATCCTGCCCATAAGCGAAAACTGTGATTTTGGTGGGCTGAAGATTGGGTGCCGGGTGCATGGACTTGTAGAGAGCGGCTGCCATTAGGTTTATGGTAGCTCCGGTGTCCACGACAGCCGTGACTTCTTGTGCTCCTACTTGAACCCGGCATTGGGGAAGACGCCTGCTCCTGTTTGACGCGGCTCCGATCATGTGCACTTTGTGTACCGATTTTTCTTCCTCTTCGTCGTCGTCCATGTCGCTTGACTCACCACCTCGCTCGGGTATCGTATTGACTGCCTGCTTGGGCTTTCGGTACTGTTTGGAACGGCATACCTTTTCAAAATGATTGAATCGGCCGCAGCCAGTGCATTTCTTGTCCTTTGATGGACAATCATCTGCTTTGTGAGGTGGGCCACCACAGTACCTGCAGTAACGCCGAGTCCCTTGTGGACCACTGGTGAATTGCTTGTTTCATCGACGGTCTGTCGGTTTCGTCGTGACTGCGTTTACCGGTTTCGCTTTTAAGGGGGATTGCAGTGCCGCCTCCATGTGCGCTGCCCTGGCTTTGGACAGCTCTTTCGTACGTCCGAGGGTTAGAATGTCCGGTAGTGGCTTGCCTGATTCTTCTAAGATCCGCTCGTGGAGCTTCACCGAGGCACATCCTTGGATAATTTGCCCCCTTATCTCTTCTGTCTCATCTCTGAACCCACACGTGGATGCCAGGAGCTTGAGTCTGGCATGGAATGTGTCTAGTGATTCGTCGGGTAGTTGTCTAGCTTGACGAAAAATGAAACGTTCGTAATCCTGGTTGGCCATAGGTTCGAAATGGCCTGTGAGCCCATTAATAAGGGTAATGTGAGTCTTGGGCGTTGCCTCCACGAGAGTCTTTGTGATGCAGTAGATATCCTTCCCTCCTAAATGAAGTAGCATAGCCCTCTTCTGGTCTTTGTGGACCTTCGTGGCCTCCAAGAATATGGTGAGGCGTTCCATCTGGAAGCCTGGGCAGATGGAGATCCCTCCACCACAAACGGTTCAATAGGTGGGATGGTCGACATAGTGAGCCACCACAGGGCAATTTGCTGGGGACACGCAGTATTTCGCACTGATCACCTCCTCTGGATGAAATTGTGACGTAGGCCGATGCCACCGCTGTCCAACTAACCCCTTTTCCGGTGCGCAGATGGGCTTTCCACTTGCCCCTGCCGCTGGGCCACCTCCTCCTATCTTGAGCAGATGGGCCTGGTCACTATCACCCTGAGCGGACTGACTGGGACTGTAGGCAGTGGGATGAGGCCTAACGTTGTCTGTGCCCAGTCTGGGAATCACTGGTTGCTGTTTTGCAGCACAAATAAACACTGCAGGGTCTCCGGGGGCAGCGCCGCATGAGAGCGGGCTGCAGCGTGGTCTCTCCGGCTTACTTTCCCTCACTGCACCAACGCGCATGCGCGCGGCCCGCCGAGTCGTCAGGACACGGGGCTCAGCGTCAATGTTTTCGGGGACCAGAACGAGAGGATACTGGGCACAGCGCGTGTAGGACAGCGCTCGCCTGAGCAGCACAGACGCTCCTGACCTGCTCCGTTGCTCCGTAGACTCCCGCAGCAGCAGGCGCCGGCAGTGACTTTCAGGGGCACGAGCACCGCGGTGCATTCAGCACCCTCGCGCGGCCGCCCCGGCACAGAAACAAGGCGGGAGCACGCCCGCCCTCGTCACCAGTGTTGTGTAGTGCCCTGAGATTCAGGCACTACCTGGACCACGCTCCGTTGTCAGGAGGTGAGGCCTGCCTTAATAACGACTCGGAGACAGAGGTGTTACATGCGATGGTTGCCGCGTACACGCGTCTCCTGACGTCATGTGCGCGGTGACCGCTTTATTAAACAATGCACCACGTGACCGGGACGATACCATACGGCCCGGTCACAACAGGGGAGCACTAACAAGACCCCCACAAGGATGTACACTTGGGGGGCACCATCACGGTCGCTGCTGTTCCGTCACAGCTGCGACACAACAGTCCATAGAAGTGGTGTTTTGAGGCTCTGTAAATATTTGATGTTACTTTTGAGGCTCTGTAAATATTAGGCGGTACTTTCACCCATTAGGATGGAATCCCAGAGAGAATAAGAGCTCTGAAGGCTGAATCTGTCATATCCACCTTGAGTTGTGACCTTAATGTCATTCACAGCAGATGTCAGCAACAGATGATTAAGTCACAGTTTCATTTGAATTATAGCGTCATTGAAATAGTACACACTACAAGCCAAGCGTTCCTTAGAGACTTTAACAAAATCTGCTCACATCGGCACAAGGAGGCGCCTTTTCATTTTCTTGATGGCTCCGGTGCTGATATGACCCTGAGGGCACTCTAATTTCTGAACCCTTATTCTGAGCTGTGTAGATGCCAGTTTCAACTTTGCTGCTGAGGCAGGATGAGTTAAATTGAGCTTTTTCAAGTTTTATCAAGACGCCACATGTAGCAAACTCTTTGTGTAAAAGATTCCTGAAGAGTGAGTCCATCAGAGGGCTCGCCTACCTGGGCAAGTCTGTGGGATGTTTTTTTTTCCCTTGTGGGCTGATTTTATTTTGCTCCCAGATGTGGTCATACAGGCCGACAGGTTTGCTGAGTACTAAATGTAAAATCTTACAAGCAACTAAGGTGAGGCACCGACACCCACCAAAATGCTATGTGACCTGCCTGCGTCACCGTTGGTGGATGGAGTTGTGAGTGCACAAAATTGATTGTTTTGTTTTCAATTATTTGCACTGGGTGGCTTATCCAATCAGCACCTTCAGTGGCACTGCGACGTTGTGCTGAAGCTGCTGACAGGTTTCACTTTTTTCCTCATGGTCTCTGATAGGCTGAGTAGCCCATCAACCAGAGTTGCTGTTGTCAGCGCGTTGCTACTTTCCCGTTCAGCCTGAGACCTCGTAATCCCTGCAAGCCTTGACAATTTGAAACTGCAGGCTGGACAGAGCTTGCATACGTTGTGTATAATAATTAATAAAAAGTAATAAAACTGTTTGTGTGCTGCACATTTTACATTATTCAAAACGTAATCATCTTGAAAGGGGACAGTGGCTCTCCAAATTATCCTCCTTACTGCTGCTGCCTGTCATATTCTTCTTCACAGTTGCAGGTGTCAGCATGCACACAAAGCGCCAACTCACCCCTGAGGCGCTCAATTAACAGGGAGAACAGACAGCTCAGCCAAGGCCCAGGCGCTGGCACTGAGAGGCCTTCGATGAGCTGAACATTGATAATATTTGGCAATCATGCCAATCATGCAACAAACATGTTAGAATATGATAAGGCAGGGTCTTCAAAATTCAAAATAACATATCTCCTAGCACACAGAAGCATTTCACCTTACTAGTACTGTCATGTAGTTCCTATATACCTTACACAGGATCTGCGCGTTTGGATAACATAAACTGTGGGATTGGTGGCAGACTGGTTCCGAGCACCCCCACCGGATATGTTAGCCTGTCTGTATCAGCCAGCTCACAGTGCCACTAGAATCTCCTCTTATCGGGGAGAGAGTAGTTCTTGGCAACCTCCGAACATGACAACCCTGATCCCTCAGGATCGTGGAAACAATATACTACCTTTCGCTCAGTCACTTGTGCTCACTTAGTTTGTCTCAGAGATACACAGAATAAACAGTCTGGGCGTTTCAATAAGGATTTATTGAACAGTTGTTATTCTAGTGTAGAATAGATGAGCTGTAACAACCATTAGACAGTAGCAGAGATATATGATTAGCAGTACTACGAAAGTAAAGGGATGGTACAGTTCTACCATTTTGCAGTAATCATGAATATATACAAGTACATGGAATACATGATAAAAAGTGCGTACTCCTACGATGTCTCCCTAACTAGATGTACCTAAATGTACCTAGCTTCTGTGTAGGTGTTAAGCCAAGATTCCCTCTAGAATCAAGTCAACCCCATTACCTGGGAATGAGAGAATATGGGACCCCGTCCTGGTCTCGAGTTGGACACCCCCTCGAGGGATGTTAGACCACTGCGAGCTGGAGCGTCTGCATGCAGGAACCTCAGCGTCTCTGGTCAGTGTGTCAGCCGGGAAGTCACGGTCTCCTCTGCATTTCTAAGCAAGACATGATGTATATATACCCATAGGTCTCCCCAGGGGTCCTACCTTGCTGTGTTACTGTGTCGGCCTAGAGGATGACGAAGGGCCTGAACTTTATACCGAGATATTATACAGGAGATGGTAGTCCTGCTGTGCTTCCAAGAAACCTCATGCATAATGTATGAGATTCCAACTAGGGAAAACCCGCGTTCTGAATGCAGTGTCGTATCTGGGTAAAATGTCAGTGCCTAAGAACCGTTATGTATGTAATGTAGGGAAGAATATAGGTGAAAGGTTGTGATGTTACCTGTGCCTATATAAGGTACCTATATGGAATATAACACCCACTCCTCTTCCGACTGGACAACATTTGTAACTTATTACGTACTACTAGCCTAACTAGATATAAATATGCTCAAAGTTCATAAAACATTTGTTTTTGCTAAAATGTTTAAAACTTCTAAAAGATTTCTAAAAACTTAAAAATGTTTAAAAAAAATGTTTGCAAGCTATAGCTCTAAAAAGTGTCCGTAGATAGAGTCTGAACCACTATAAGCAATAGAAAGCCATGTATGCCCAATAAATCAAAGGAATGTCAATTTTGTTTTTGAGTTCCAAATTTGAGTTTGTTTAAAAAGGGCGAATTTCTTCCAGCACACGACGAGCCAAAAAAGAGTCAATTGTTTGTGTCCTGGCTGGTACACGCAACATTTTCGTTGCTTGCTTCCGCAGTAGACTGCCCCTGTAGCACCTCGCAGAGTACATCAATTGAGCACAGATGATGTTCCACGCTGTCCGCAGCCGGTGCTTGGGCAGCCTGTGCGCCATCCAAAGCCTGGGTGTCAGTAGAGGAGCCGGTGTCCATACCAACAGGTAAAGTTACAGCCTGTGGTGGCTCAAGGAATGCCGCCATCAACATAGGAATACTCTGGGGACACTGCAGAACATGGGCCGTTATTGGGTCCAGTAGAGCATTCACATCCGGTTGCGTACATGATGGGAGTGTCAAACAAAGGTCTAACACGCATTCTTCTCCACAAAACAGGCATCGGAGGACAGGTAAGATGCAGTCCATCCAGACTAGTCGAAATGACAGGAACCAAGATGCACTTAGTTCTCTTAGGCAAGGCGTGCCTAGATGCTGTACCAAGCGGTCATGGTATTTGCACTCCAGGAGTGCTTTTTCCATCTCCTTGGTGACTGGGATGGCCATTGCGTAGCAGATAGAAGATAATCAGGATACCTGCTATTAGAAACAGGATTAGCGGAAGTCCTCCAAAGATGCTTCCGAATACGGAGTGTATGAAGTTTGATATAACTCCAAGTACCGTCTGAAAGGTGCCTAGAAGTCCAGAAGCTATGGTCTTAAATAGGTGGACAATGCCTGGCATATCAGACATGTTAAAGATACGATTTACCATTTCTGCGAAATGGAAAGGGCAGTTTGTATGGATAAGTGCCTGTATCTCTGCTGAAGACCTTGCGATCTGGAGATCAAAAGTCTCTCGAGCGGAGGTTAAGGACACAGACTTCTGTAAAAGCATGGCTTTCATTCAGCTTAGAGTATCAAACCGTATTAAAGAAACATTCAGTGAAGGCCATAACGGCGCCTCCCTGACTGTATGTGTTGGTGGAAACAATACTTGCATACAACAAGTAACCCTGGAGCTCACGGTTACCAGATATGCGATGCCCGGGAGCATTCCGCAGCATCCTTGACTGTTGAGCATCAAGTAACTCCCATTGGAAAGTTGCCCGAATGCTGGAGTAATCACTGAAGCTGGGGCACCCCTCAGATGACAGGACAAGTTTGCTACAGAATCGTTACAAGCCCCATGTAGAATTATATCCTGACATATGACTGATCCACTTACAGCGTTCTCACAGTTCGTTCCGCTTAGAAACACTTCTCGATCCCCACTCCGGCATCGAAATCTGTATGGTAATTCCCATGATTCCTTAATGTATTCCTTACCCATTTTTCCATATCTGCCTGCCTGCTTTTGTTCAAGGTAATACTGAAACTGAAAAGTAGTGACCATTGGAGTTATGTGGCCATGGATTAGCCATTCCGTGGACGGTGATTCTGCCACTGTAAATGGTAACCCATCCAGTTTTTCGATTCGCAGCATTGTATATTTTGCTCCTATTAGTGTCATTTCTATCTGTTAGATTGTATTCAGAAAACAGAGACGTGCTGTTGATAAAACGCCTGGGCACATAGCCTGCACGCAATGATTGTAGAGTCCAGCTTAACAACATGATAGAACGTAATTGAGATTGCCCGTGTTGTAATATGGCCAAATCTTGTTCTAGTATGTCTATCGCAGAAGATACAATGTTGCCTAAGGAATAGATCCTGGAGGTCAATGTAGTTAAACCATTGTTTACCACTGCTAGAGATTTTTCTAAATGTATACGGTCTATTTCCCGTAATCTCTCTGCGGCCTCTTGTTGAGATATTTTCCATATTTCATTGTAGGCAGCATAGATGCCAGCATATATGAAACGTTTTTGACATGGCTTCCTGGGACCTAGCAAAAAATCCCTAAGATCCACATCCTGTGACAGTAAGGATAAGTGTTGTTTCACCTGTGTGAGCGTTGAGGTTTTTAGCCAATCAAGGCACAACTTCCCAACACTGTAGGATGACACTACCCCTGGATGTTCTCTCTGTACATAGCGCAGATCTGGCCTATGGATAGCGAACCCTTCAGTTTTACCCATTAATCTTGCCTGACAACTATCGGTGTCTGTGGGCCAAATCAAACATTTCTTCCAATCGGGATCTGATCTATTGTATTGAATGATGTCATCTAATGTAACCTCTTTTTGTGATGTTTCGTTGCCCTCGGTCAGTGATGGTGTTGGCAGCCGAGGTGTGTTCAAGCCTTTATTCTTGGCTAGTCCAAGGCAAGACGTCTGTTGCACTGTCTCATTCAAAAACATGATCTGTTGAGGGATGAGGCATGCTCTAAACAAAGCTTCTGTTCCCTGAACTTGCCATTCTCTAGTACCCCAGACTGATTTCAAGTCTATGGCATCTTTCCATAAGTTGTAACCTTGTTCAGACAACCGAGCAATAAAGGATGCAGAGTAAATCTGTTTAGTGTTTGTTAACATATTTTTCTGTGCTGATGTTGGTGCAACCTTATAGTAATATGAGGCTGGGTCAGACATGTTAAACCCTGAAAAATATGGACATTTTTGTGTAAATGTTTTCGAACTGCCTTTCGGCGGTGTTGGACAATGTTCCCACTGGTGGTATGTGAACACATTTCTAGGATTAGCAGATTTATGCAAAAAGTGATAACCATAATGTTGAAAACAATACATAGTTTCGTAATCTGATGTGTTTTCCAATGTTTCACTATTAGAAAATGCAGCAGATTTTTCTAAATCAGAAAACATGTTATTTACAGTTTCAAAGTCCCAATCATTGGAAAATGCACTTGAGGTAATGATATCAATCAGCAATATTTTAAATAAATGAGGAATTTTTAAAATTTCTGTCGGGCCAAATATATTGAAATCATCCTTGTCCCAAACTATACCATCGGGTACAGGAACTGCTGTAATGTTCACTGATGACAAGTCTCTTTGTTCTCGATGAGATGATTGATGTGGTTCAAAAATTAAATTCACCTTTTGGGCTGTAGAGCTTTGTCAAAGATATTTTCCATTTACGGGCATACTAAAAACTATTACTGATCCTACCCAGAAAAGAAAGAAAAGGATCCCGGAAATTACCCATAGTTCTACCCATGGTGATACCAGGTAAGTCTTTTTAAGAAAGTTCAGAAAGTCTTTGACACGCTGCTTGCGTGATTTTTGGGCTGGCATCGTTTCAGGTTCACTTGGATCCAAACTGGCTTTTCAGGCTTATGCTATCTAGGCCTCAGTTAGACCTTAATGCCAACGTGTCTAATATGGATGTGTCATCATGTTCATTTATTCTGTTTATAATTCTGCTGCACTAGTTAAGCAAGACATGTTTGTTTATTTCTGAATAACACTGTTTTTGAAGAAAGACTGCTAGAAGGCTGACCATTGTTATGTTTTTCCGAGGACCTTCCACTTACATGCGGTATTCATTAATCCAATTGTTCACTGTTTATGTAGTCTGTTCTGACACCTCCAGATGACATTAGGTGAGCCTGCGTGGATCAATATTCATGTAGTGGGTCATTGCTAAGGCGGTAGGGATACCTGAAACCTATAATTTGGTTTGTTGAAAATGTATTTTGTTTCTCACAACATGATGAATTGGCAGTGCTTATGTTCCTGTATGGAGGAATTGGCCACGTAAACCCTTGAATTTGGAGGTGAACTAGATCTTTTTGGGGTCTGAACTAGGGATGCTGCCCTATTTGCTTATTCTACATTGTTCTTATTACAGAGAGCCTTCATGACAATCATTTTATGCATTTGTATGAGATTTGCTGCATCTGCATTTTACTAGTTATGTATTGTACCCTTTTGAATTTTGTAATAAACCTTCATGTTTTTCCTAAATTCCGCCCTAGGACTCATTTCTTGAGTCAGTTATTTTTTTTGACTTGACTTTGAAATGCTGTTATGTACCTTGTCTCTGGGAAACATTGCCTCATGAAATTGAGGATAACTCAGTGCCCAATCCACCCAACTCCTGGGCGTGCTATAGAGGTGTAAGATTTTAGGGGTACAGTGCGCCCACACCTTGTGTGCTCTGTGAGGGAGCTTTTCGCTTCTGCTGCCTGTATTCTACCTGTGCTGTCGCAGTTTACTAAAATCTTTTTATTCGTTAAAAACTTAACGCTTGTTTTTATTTTACTATTTTTTAATAAAGTTACTCAAGACACGTCTTTTTGTTGTCTAACATATTTATTTGCCTAAACTTTACTAATCTTGTCTTAAACAAAAGTCTGTAAGAAAAAGCATGTATTCTATAGCCGGCTAAACCAATGTCATGCAGCTTGACAAACCAATTTAGGTTGCACTAGTCATACAGCTGGTTGTAGCAACACTGTTTGAGCAGGACCTCCGGTGCAGGTTTATAGTTGTATTGCTACTCCTGATCAATGCCTATTATTGTGACATTGATCTGCTATCCCTGAGTTTAAGAAATGGTATTGTATAACCAGTGGTCGAAGTGGGAAAAAATAAGTTGGGGAACTGTGGGTGGAGCACCAGGAGGCGGGAATAACCAGAGGATTGGGTCAGTGGGCGGAGTCAGAGGTGTGGCTAAAAGAGCAAAACATACCAATTTTTTGTATGTTTGGCATTTTACTGACCAGTTACAGCTTATAACGTTATTTAATACAACCAATAGATACACATTTATTTGAGGTTTAATATATGAGTTAATGACATTAAAATACATTTACAATGTGGGATAAGTTTTCAATCACAGAATGTCCCAAATACGCTTATAAGTGGAACCAGATACCATTTGTTTCCGAGCCATGCAGTTTCTTTCATCAGCACTTCTCCTCCCTTTTTCTAACCATTTCTGAACATAAAATTTGGGTTTAAATTCTATGACAGGAGGCACCACATGTTGGGAAACACTGTTGATTACATCATTCTGTGCCCCTCGGTCAATGCAAAATTGTAGTCCTACGTTTTATATGTGCTTCACGCAACATGTCATGAAGCCAGCATTAGATGCCTCCTGGTTTCCTGTTATTGTATCTATAAATAGCACTCAAAAATGAATATATACACCTGAAACAACCCAGACCTGTTGGTTTTGCAGATGCTTTAAGCAATATCAGATGAATGAGATACAACTATTATATTAGTAGTTTGTGTAATTACTACTCAAGTTAGTTAGCAATGAGAATTGCAAGTGTATCACTTTGGAAATTGAGACTCAAACAGTGGTAGAGTCAGAAATAGGTAGTGTTCCTCGGAATATCTCAATCAGTTATTTTCTCCCCTTCAGACTACTATCCTCTGCAATCACTATTAGACACCTTCATTCTCTGTGTCTCCCCAAGCACTGTAGGTGTCTAGACATACCACCCAACAGAGACTGCATGAGGAAGTTCAAACATGAATGGCAAAATATCCTAGTTTGCAAATGTTTTCCACATAATTAAAGCTCTGCCATATTTGCCACATAATACACCATCGGCTGCATAATCTGATGGTTTGAACAAAAAATTGTTTGTAGCTCACACCGTTCAAAACACGTGGCTTGTGTTGCTGTGAAGTAGAAGGCCCTTTCCAAAGGTTGACTGGTCACCGTTCTCACTGCTGCACTTGTATGTTTAACTGGTATTAATGAGGCAAAAGCATTGCAGAGACTGTTGGTATGTGTAAAAAAGTCAAAATAATAAAGTATCAGAAAATGTCCCACACATTACTCTGCGGCCTTTCTTTGCTGCATAATGTAGTCAACACTGCAACATAATTTTGTCCTCCATTGCTGCATAATTGCAGTGGCCCCAAAGCAGGCTGCACATGTTAAAAGTACTTGTGCATGAAGCAGAGAGATCGTGAAGTTTGCGAACTTAGAGGTATATATACGGTAATGATGGCGTAGGGCAGCGCAGCAAGTTATTTTGCTGCGTCACAGGGAAAGGGCAGGAATGCACCGTATTTATCCAATACGGTCCATTTCTGTCTTTTCCCCCAGTGCTGGCGCCGTTTCGTCAGCCTAGCTCCATTGCAGGCACCCTGTTGCATGCAGGATTGTTTTTGTGCAGGAAGCGACACCTTCCTGCACAAAAACAATCCTGAGAGGCTTTTTCCTCTTTCTATGTGCGCTGCACATATAGAAAGAGAACAACTGGGAGAAATAAAGATATTTCTCCTTGTTGAGCCTCCCTTGGGAGGCGTAAGATTTTGATACATTCCCAGGTTTACAAGTCCTTGTAAATCTAGGAATGCATCAAAAACTATGGGGGTTGCATGGGAACACCCACCGCAACGCGTCCCTTGTGCAGAGGAAGGCAAAGCGGCGATTTCTGCTGTGTCGCATTACTCCATATTTATGAAACCATTCAAAGCCATGCAAAGTGGCTATGAGTGGCTATGAGCGGCTATGAGTGGCTATGAGTGGCTATGAGTGACTATGAGTGGCTATGAGTGGCTATGAGTGGCTATGAGCGGGTATGAGTGGCTATGAGTGGCTATGAGTGGCTATGAGTGGCTATGAGTGGCTATGAGCGGCTATGAGTGGCTATGAGCGGCTATGAGCGGCTATGAGCGGCTATGAGTGGCTATGAGTGGCTATGAGTGGCTATGAGCGGCTATGAGTGGCTATGAGCGGCTATGAGTGGCTATGAGCGGCTATGAGTGGCTATGAGTGGCTATGAGTGGCTATGAGCGGGTATGAGCGGCTATGAGCGGGTATGAGTGGCTATGAGTGGCTATGAGTGGCTATGAGTGGCTATGAGTGGCTATGAGCGGCTATGAGCGGCTATGAGCGGCTATGAGCGGCTATGAGTGGCTATGAGTGGCTATGAGCGGCTATGAGCGGCTATGAGCGGCTATGAGTGGCTATGAGTGGCTATGAGTGGCTATGAGTGGCTATGAGTGGCTATGAGTGGCTATGAGTGGCTATGAGTGGCTTCATAAATATGACTTGGAGATTTGCGTTGTGCATTTACCACGTTCCGTGGTGCAAACAGGATGCAAGGTCCTCGTAAATATGCCCCTTAGTTTGGTGTGCATGAAAATCCTGCGTTGCCGATCCCTGGTGAGTTTCACTACTACTGCTAGAACAAGGCCAATGGAGGCACCAATGGGTGAGGCGGACTGGCCTAAAGGGTCCTGTGACCTCAGTGACAAAGTCTCTGTTTATCTAGGGTGTGCTTCTTCGTAGGCCTGCCCGCAAGACTGGAGGTGAACTTCAGTATGGATTGTGGTGGACAGGCCTTCAAGTTTAACCCACACTGGCCTCCAGTAGGGTCCACCTGCTGGTTCTAAGAGACTAGGGCTTCTATGGTCTAACGAGGCCTTCTAAAGTCTAGTAAGGGAATATGCTCCCTCAAGAGAGTAGTCTGGTCATGAAGCCTGATCCTGGTTCCCCAGTTTCAAATTCGGTAGCTCTGGCCATAGTGCCACATCCTCTCCCCCCCCCAAACACTTTTCTGTCCCACTTAGAGAAACTTGCACTGCCTTCAGCTACAACCCAATTGTGCCCAGTTATAAACACTTGGATGTGACTCAATTCATAGTATGCACTGCCTGAAAAAAACAACAACCTCGTGGAAAAAGCAAACACTAATGCAAAATCATGTAAAGCATGCAAAATATAAGCAGGAAAGACATGGTTACCTTAAAGCTTTTACACTCGTTCAGAAATCAATGAGTGTTTTTTGCCTCAAACGTTGAGGACATGAATACAGGGCTCCTTCTGTACAGAGGTGTGCCTTTGTTGCACTCGTGGACAGCTCAATATTACGCCTTGTTCTTGTTTCTTTATATGGTAATTTGGGTAGTCCGGGATTTGACTCATGACAACAAAACTCTTAACATCAGAATAAAAACAGGCACTGGCTATGCTACTGTTCTCTCACTGTTCATCCATTAGACACACTGCTAAAAAATGAACTGGATTGAGTAGTAATGTAGTTGACCTCGACCCCACATAATCCATAACCTGCAGATTTTATCAAACAAACTTCAACAAGCATTTGCAATGCAATAGGTCTCGCATTCGCGAGATTTTGAGCTATTGGCATTGTAAATGACAATGCCTTTTATTTGTTTAAAAAACCTGCAATAATAAAAGGTATTGTCATTTACAATACCAATAGGTCAAAATTTAGAAAATGCGAGACCTATTGCATTGTAAATGCTTGTTTTACTTTCTTTGCGTCTGTTCGAGGAGCTATTGCGAATTATTAATAAGATGAAAAGGCTAATATTCACAGACCTGGAGTTAGAAGACCTGTAGGAAAATGGGAGTTTTGATGACAGCTATATGACTCTGAAAGTTTTTTTTCACTCCTGCATTGCTACAATAAGCATTCCAAAGTGTTACGTTGTTTGATGACGTCTGCAGGGGTTTTGAGTATTGTTACATCATTCCCCAGGTGGCCTCTTTAAACTTAACCAAATTTTGCATGTAGATACAATCGTCCAACATTTTTTCCAGAAATATGCCGCAAAATATAGAATTTTCAGCTTTTTTTCCTGACAAATACACCACATGATTTGAATTTTGGATTGTACCAAGTCTGTCTAAAAAGCCTAATCATGGAATCCCTACCAATATGAGCTTGTCCATGGTACATCCGTGCCATGTTAGAGATCATGCTATCAGGCATTACTGGTCTTTCATCCCTATAAACCCACACGTCATCTTCTTCTCTTTTTCTGCAACCTGCTTTTATCCAACTATTTTTCTCTTCCTCGTTTGCTTCTTCCTGCAACTGTCTCACCTCATCCCAGGTTTCAACAACATTAGTAAACAACAATGGACATGAAACATTTTCCTTTTCTCTTCTTCTGTTTAATGCACACATATTTCTGGCACAGTATTGGGCTATTTCGTCCGCATACTTGTTACCAGCTGTAATATAGTCTGTCCCAATTTTGTGTGCGGCACACTTTACCACTGCAATTTGTTTAGGCAGCTGTATCGCCTCAAGCAATTTTTTCACAAACTCTCCATTCCTAATTGGAGTTCCTGCAGACGTCAAAAAACCTCTTTGGGACCAGATCTGCCCAAAGTCATGTACCACTCCAAAGCCATATTGGCTATCCGTGAACACTGTAATTCGAACATTCTTCTCCAATTTGCATGCCTGAATCAGAGCAATCAATTCAGCTACTTGAGCTGAACGTATCCCTCTCAAACAAGATGCTTCCATTATGGCAGCTACAGTACATACAGCATACGCAGCACTTAATACTCCTTCACTCGTCCTCAGACACGATCCATCCACAAACATCACATAATCTGATTCTTTCAAGGGCTCATCCTTAATATCTGGTCGAGGCTTTGTGCAGAAATCAAGCACGTCCAAACATTGGTGATCAACTTCATCCTTAACTCCTGCATTCTCTTCATCTGGCATTGAAGTTGAAGGATTCACACTTGTGCATCTATCAATGGTTACATTGTCTGCACTTAAAATCACTTTTTCATACCTAGTCAGCCGACTATGTGTCATGAATTGGGTTTTGGTTCTGGTCAGAAGAATTTCAACAGAATGTGGAACAAATACTCTTAATGAATATCCCATTACAATACCCTCGCTCTGTTCCAGACTCACACAAGTAGCAGCTACTGCTTTCAGACAACCAGGCAACGCTTTAGCTACTGGGTCTAAAACAGCTGAAAAATAAGCAATGGGTCTTTTCATTCTTCCATCTCTTTGCACTAAAACTGAAAATGCACATCCATCTCTTTCACTACAATACAGTTCAAATTCTTTTTCATAATCAGGCATTCCCAATGCTGGTGCCTCACACAAATTCGTTTTCAATTCTTTAAAAGCTCTCATTTCTTCCCCATTCAACTCAAACGGATCTTTTACATCTCTTTTTGTCAATCGCTGTAAAGGTCTTGCAATCAATGAAAATCCACTTATCCACTGTCGACAATACCCAACCATTCCAAGGAATATTCTCACCTCTCTTTGTGTCATTGGAGCTCTCATTCCTTGTATAATCTTTATTCTTTCTGTTGTTACTTTTCGCATCCCTTTTTCAATCTTATGACCTAGGTATTGTACTTCCTGTTGACAAAATTGCAATTTTGACGGAGATACTTTGTGCCCTCCTTCTGCCAAGTGATTCAATAAAGCAATTGTGTCCGTAACACAGGCTTCTTTGGTCCTTGATGCCACTAACAGGTCATCAATATACTGGACCATTACAGATTTTTCAGGCATTTTTAAATTTTCCAAAGATTTCTTTAGTATCTGATTAAAGATTGAGGACTTTCTGTATACCCTTGAGGAATTCGGCACCATGCCAAAATACGCTCCCCAAACCGGAACGCAAATAATGGCTGGCTATCTGGGTGTAATGGAATAGAGAAAAATGCATGGCACAAATCAATAACTGTGTACCATTCTGCATCATGTGGAATCTGATACAGTATCACAGCAGGGTTTGGCACAATTGGACAACAAGGAATAACAATTTTATTTATTTTTCTTAGGTCTTGCACTATCCTATATGTTCCATTTGGCTTTTTCAAACCCATTATAGGTGAATTACAGGGGCTACTCATTATTTCTTTTAAAATTCCTTGTTCAATCATTTTATTAATTACAGGTGTTATTCCTTCAATAATTTCTGGCGTTAATTTGTATTGTGGAGTATTTGGGTAATTTGCTCCTTCTCTTACAGTGATTTTTACAGGGTCTACTCCTTTCATTAACCCAATGTCTTCGCCTGTGAAATCCCATACATCAGATCTGACTATTTCTTTTAATTCAATTGGTATTTTCTAAACATCAAACATAGGAAACATGTCGTTTACTCCTGGGTCTAACTCTGCCATTGTCATTTTATACAGAACATCCTCATCTGGTGTCTGAAATGCAATACCATCCGGGGTACAATAAATGGTACAATTCATTTTACAAAGCAGATCACGCATTGTAAGTTTACAGGACTACAATCACACACTACGAATCGATGCATTTCTCTGAATGGTCCAACTTTCACCTCTACTGGTTTGGTAAGAGGCGCTTTTATTTGCTGATTTGAAACACCTACCACTTGGATAAATTCACCTGAGAGAGGAAGGTTTGGAATTTCCACTGATCTCACAGTAGAACGGGTAGCTCCAGTGTCCACAAGGAATGTAACATTTACGCCATTCACTTCTCCATCCACAAATGGACCTGACTGATCTACCTCTAGAGTTGCGCCACGCACGCACTCTTCCTCCTCTCTTAGGCACCGTCATAAACTTTCATCTGATTCATTTCCATCCTGCTGCAACCAATACTGCGATATTGCAGCTGCGCGCGGCAATTTTGTTACCTGCTCTCCTCCGTAGAATGCTGTTTCTGCACTGTATCTCTGGGGGTTTACACTCTGGGGAAGAGGTGGTTGTGGCACCTGACTCTGTTGAGTAACTACCTTTTCTTGCTGCAGCTGTTGGCAACTCACCTCATTCTGCACCTGTGGATTTAATGATTGATTTTCCATATTAGCCTTTGGAGGGAATTTACACTTGTTTCTCCAATGTCCTAATTTCCCGCAATTGTGGCAGGGCCACTTTTTCTTAGCCTCTTCTATACTCATTTGGCCTTTACCTTTACCTATATTCGGTTTGGATTTAGTCTGTCCTGTTTCACCGGACTGATTATTCATTTGAGCTTCCTGTTTTTCTGCAACTTTTACCTGTGCCCACATTGCTTTCTCCTTTAGTTTACGTTGTCTACACTCAATGTCATCACTACAATATTTTGCATATCTCAATACTTCGTCTACAGTGCTATTTTGCCAGCACAACATATGTTGCTTAATCATTTCGCTTATTTCTGGTTTCAATACATAAACAAATCTATATACGAAATGACTCATGTCTTTTTCACTCAACGTCTCATAACCACTATACTGTTTGAAAACTAAAAGTAACCTTTCATAATAAGCATGTACAGATTCCTTACTCTCCTGTGTAGTTCTATCAATCTTTACCCAATCTGTTTCTTTTGGTGGAATTTTGTTTTTCAGAAACGTAACAACTTGATCAAACTTTCTCATTACTTCTGGACCTGGCGCTCCAGTTTTTGCATCTCTAGGATATTCTTCTGTTGGCCAATCAATGGTATTCTTACATTCTGTCCATAAATCTGCTGGTTCTACAATGTGAAACAATCCATCCAAATCTACCCACAACACTTTTGAAACTTTGACAAATCTTTCCACTTGTCTATACCATTCAACAGGTTTCTCTCTTAATTTTGGAAAATCATTCGTAAAAGACAATATATCCTGTCTAGACCATGGGACATGCACATAGCTTCCTCCTGGTGTTTCTCTCATTGGACATTCTCTCACTATTGGTTCCTTTTCTGTTACCGCAAAAGCCAAAGACGCTTTATCGGTTATTCCCTCTTTTCTCTTGATCCACCTCCTCCATCTGTCCACATCACCCCATTTTCTCAATAACACAATCAGTTCTTTTATCTGTGTTAATCGTCCTGATGTGTTCAAATTTTCTATATCTTTCTCACAAAAATCTACTCTATAAGGTTTCTGTAAAGTCCTAAATTTTTCAAAGTCTACTCCCAACTCATTCGCTGTCTCTTCCAATTTTTCATGTAAATTTCTAGCTCTCCAAGTAATGCTCTTACATAAGAACATTATTTCTTCATCCTGATATGTTTTTAATCTTTCTGTGCCAATAGTCCCTAAAATCAACTCTTCCATGTCTATCTTTAGTCTGATTACATCCAATAGTTTTGGTTCTGCATCTTTCTTTTGTAAATTCTTCATCCATTCATTTAATTCTTCGGGAGTCGGACCTACTGGTGTACTATTTATTTCTATCCAATTCGTGTTTCTCTCTGGAGTCTCACTCGCTGACTCAGTTCCCATAGGAATCCTTTTTATCTCACTCTCATTAATTGTCAAGTTAGTAGGTGGACTAGGTCTATATGAACTAACAAAATCTTTTATTTCACTATTTTCAGTATTTATCGCTTCTCTCATTCTTTGCATATTCGAATTCATTGGGATAGTTAAGGAATGCTCATCTATTCTTTGATTTTCAAACACTGGTATTACTGGTCCTATTGTCACTGGTACAGTCACAGCTTCCATATTCATTGTTAACTCTCTTATTTTCTCAGTCAATTCTCTTGTGGTTCTTGCTAATTCTGCTGTATTACCATTATCAGGATTCTCATTTGGTAGAGTTTCTAAACGTCCTTTTGACCTATTTATATAATCTCTTCCTTCTGGACTTTTATTCCTCCCAGTTTCCATCGGTGGTGCATTGGGTGTCACCGCCGCAGAGTTCTGTTGATATGGAGGTGGTTTTCTATTTAACATTTCGTCCAACAATTCATCCTCTGTTTCGCTACCTCCATACCCATACCTCTCTGTAACTGTATGTTTCCTTTTCTCTATACACTTCTTTCCTGCACCTTCTTCAACTGTTAAGGCTGGAAACAAACCATCCGTCATATTAGCGTATCTCCATCGCCTCATCCTGTCTTCGTGATTCACTCCCCATACTCTTCCATGAACTAAGCTATAATTCTTCGCACCTCTGTGTCTTTCTCTTTCATACATCTCGTCTTCCCATTCACCTAATGCTTCAAACTGTGTTGGTCTAGGTCTTGGTTCAAGTTTCATCATTTTCTCTCTCAAATTCCGAAGTACAGCTGTGCTAAATGAACCATTCTCTGGAAAAGCTAATACTCCATCATTCTGAGTATATTTCGTCCAATTTTCCAACCAAATGCAAGTATGATAACCATATTTCAACATCATGTGAGAAGCTGGAGTTTTCGGCGGAGGAATTACTTGTCCCTCTCTAGTCACTACCTTTTTGTCCTTCTTGAAAAAGTTCTTAATTTTCGCCATCCATGACGATTTCTCTTTATAATGTTCGTAATAAGCCATATTTCGCGATCTTTACTTTTCGTCAAACTCACAACTCTATTCTGTTTATTATGTGCTTATTCGGACCTATCCCAGCGCGTCTCACACTAACGCACCAATCCGTGAGCTTCTACGTCACACGCCACGGACCTGTCTCAGCGCGTCTCACACTAACGCACCAATCCAAACGCTTTTTGTCTTTCCCCCACTGGCCAATCCCAGTGCAGTCTTTGTCTACTTCAGTTCTACTCCTGACCCCTCCTTTACAAAAATTAGCGGCAGTTTTTCTTTTGACCGTTCTTATTAGTTACAACGTAAAACACTTATCCATTGCCTGTTTCGCTAAACAAAAGAGATAGTTTTATTCTTTCTTACAAGAGTACCGTTTCGTTTGATAAGTGTAGCACTTCCCTCTACCTTACCCTTCTTTCAAGCAAGGGGTAAACCCGTTTCTCTGGGGATAAAACACATGTGGAGACTACACTGCTCCTGAGAATTAAGGCCAGAGTTTCACAAGAAAACCGATTGCTATTTCACTTAAACACGTTTATACATGAAATGTCCCTATCATAACACAATCCTGTGTTATCACCAATTTTGAAAAATCAGACAATGCACAATTCCATGTGACTTCTCTTGCCACACGTGTCCACTTCCTACTTCCCGGAAGCTTCAAAATTTCGACTTACATATAACATAATACGATTTGACATAAAGTGTTAGACATAAATAATCAATAATCACCAAACTAATCTATAGAAACCATAACTCTGCTACCAAGAAATCTGATCCAGCGCGACTAATATAAATTTCTCCTTTGGACGCCAAATCCAGGTAAAAATCATTCACATCTATCATATTATATAACGGTGGGGCCCATAACACCGCATATCACACGCTCACTCAGATGTTCCCCTGGGTTTGTATCCACTTTCATTAGGAGAAGAACAATTTGCTGGAAGAACGGAATACCTTCTTAAAGTTTAACAGAACATTATACTTGAACTGTTTATTCCTGTCAGATTAAACATCAAGGTATTCCGCTTTTTGGTCGATGGACCAACTAGTAGAATAAGTTGATGGCGATTAAGACCAGCTCAATCACGTTCAAGCTTATTAAACTCTTTACATTTATCGATTAAGCTAATGAACCTCAAACTCATTGTTTAGATTTCAATAAAGTTTTATCTAATTCTTTAGTGCATGAGTGAGATTCAAGTTTATTAATCGTTTAATACATTTCAATAGCATATAAAGAAATAAGTTTCAGAAATAGTTTTATGCATACCCTTCTCAGATGGCGATTATAAGGTTCACCAAAGCAGAAAAATGTTGATCACAGCATGGAATTCCCAAATCTGGCTGACTGTCCCGCTAAGGGCCTCCTCAGCGGACCTCCCATACAGGTTTCCCGCATCGGTCTCGTTCCTTTCCCCGTCAAGTTAAGATGTTTAATGAATAATTTATAAAGAAAATGGCCTATCGAAAATAGCAGCAGCTTCTTCAGCATCAACGCTCTGTGCTCAATAAAAATCTCTGACAGCAAGCAGCTAGACAGCAGCAAAACAGCAGCTAGACAGCCCTCCTCCTAAAGAGTAGGTCCTCTTATACCATACTACTAACTTATTAAGCATAATGTTGCATTCTGTAAAGGCGAGAATCACGCTAATTGGTCCATTTGGAGGGGTGGCGAGAATCACCTCATGACCCTCCTTGTTCAAACTGGTTTTTCATAAGTGTTCCTTCCCATAACCTTTGGGTAAATGCAGTCCCAATTGTCAGTTCATAATGTAACTCTTTTTATGATCATCCTGTTAGTCCTTTGTTAATTCATCTCGAATTATACTCCATTCTCACGGATTCGTGCTGAGTCTTTTTGGCACCATCCTTTGTGTTAGGTCACCATGACCTTGACTCTTCTCACTCCAGGACTCGAGCTGCACCACGTGATGTAGCGTCATTGCTTTCTCTCGCCTAGAAGCCATCTTTGCTTCTGCGCATAACCTCATCTGTCTCGGCAGCCATTTTCGCAAGCTTGCCTAATAGGCCCGAACGAACTATCATGAAACAAACACAAATGTAATTAATATTAAAGAAAATAAGCCTTTCTGTTTACCACCCGTCATTCTAAAAACCCGTGTTAGGTGTTACCTAGCAGAAGCGACATTTAAACTCTTTTACTTACCTATCTGCATTCTTTTGCCACAATACGATTTTCTACATAACACAAATCATGCGATTTTACTCTAATTAGTACGCAAATCACTATATTAGTATTAATTCACTTTTCACGTATGAGTAAGTTAAATTCGCACATGAATAGCTTTTACCCTTGATGTAAATGTTTACAAAAGGTGTAAAAATGTTGGTTAGTCTGGCAAACAATTTAATATGATTAATTATTTTGTTAATTTGGGGTGTTCCAAAATTATTTCATTTACCTCGCTCCATCATTATCCAGGTTGGTTTCAGATGGTGTCTGATTGTGACAGTTTTGATGATACCATGTGGGCTGATGAAAGAATGTGTGGTGTGACGGATGGTGGCATCGTTGAAGAGAAGTGGAGATCTGAGGTGAAGAAGGATGAGACTTTGTCTATCGTTCTATACACTTTGAATGGATGGCCTACAAAAAAGAAACTCAATGAAAAAGCTTACTGTTCACGATGGGTTGGTTTTCAGAGTCGATAGATTTGTAACTCCTGTAGGTATGATAAACAACACAAAAATATGGCTGTTGATGAACACCTGTGTTTGATAAAAATTAAAGAAAGCATTAGTTCATATTTCTGGTTGCTGGGTGTAGATATTAAGACTGAGAGGATGATTTGTGTATGTTATGAGTTGAAAGAAAGTGACAAGATACATAAGACTAGATGTATTCTCATGGTTTAGCGAGAACTTCCTAGAGGGCCCTGGCAGGAAATTGCTCTAGATTTGGTGGGTCCATTGAAGGGAGAGTGATCTGCACCATATCTGTTTGTTGTTGTTGATCTCTTCTCAAGATGGCCTGAAGTAGTGTGTTTGTCTGATATAATTTCAGGAGCTATTCTTTTTTTAGAAGGGCTTTTCAGAAGAGTAGGGGTACTGAGCAGTATACTGACTGACAATGGGGTCAAATTTTGCCTCACGGAATTTGTGGATTTCTTAGTGTCAAACATAGAAAGTCAGCTTTATACCTTCCAGAATCCAATGAAATGGTAGAAAGATTCAATAGGATACTAAAAGAGGGATACCAGTTAGCTAAAAAATAGTGGTCTAGATTGGAAAAAAGTGCTACAGAATCATTTGGTGTACTATCGTCTTTCTCCTCACATGACAACAAAGAGGTCCCAGTTTGAACTTTTCAGAGGGAGAAAACCTAACTCTAAATTGGTGCCAGGACAGGTGGATTAGGATAAAGTTTAAGTGAATGTCCCAATAGATGATGGTTGAAGAATTAAAGAGCGTGAGAAGATGGTTAAACGGAAACTAGAATTTGATGCTAGACATGTTGTGAGAGAATTGAATGTAAAGGTGGGTTACTGGGTAAAAATTTAAGTTCCAGTGGAAGCTCAGCCTGAATCAAAATTTACTGCACCAAGAATACTTATTAAACTTTTCAGGAATGCCATCAAAACTGAGGATGGCAGAAATTGGAACCTTAATAGAGTGGTTCTTTTAAAAGAACAGGAGGTTGACTATGTTGTGTGAAACACTAATTCTGAAGGATTTAATAAAATTCCCCAAAACAGAAATTGTTATTCATCCAGTGGAAATGATTATAGTTCTTCATGTGCAAGAACTGTATTGTCAGAAAAGGGTAAGCCAAAATGTTTCTGCAAAATAACCAATTACCTCTAGGACTATGTAACACATGAAGGTGCAGATAGTATATCTATTGTATTGTTTGTGTTGAAATATTTAGGGGCATATGTACAATCCCCTATCGCCACAGGAACGTCACTTTTTGTGACGTTCCCGTGGCTTAACGTGGCTTAATGCTGCCTTGTACATAAGGCACCGTTAAGGTGTCCCTTCCTGTACATAAACAAACCTTTAAAAAAAAATGCAATTATGTCATTTTCATGTGTGCTGCAAAAAACAGCACACATGAAAGTGACAGAATTGCATTTTAGGATTGTTTATGTGCAGGAAGGGACACCTTCCTACACATAAACAATCCTCCCCTGCACGCAGACACCCTTGCACTCTGGTGCGAGCGTGCCTGTGTTGGCGCTAAGTTGTTAAACTTAGCGCTATCGCAGGGGGAAACGCAAGGCTGCACCACATTCTTGTGAATATGGTGCAGCCTTGCGTTTCAGAAGTGGCGGAGCGTGTCGTTAAGCCAAGGAGGCCAACGACACTCTCCGCCACTTCATTGTACATATCCCCCTTAGTATTTTGAATTTAACACTGTAGTTTTGTTCTATGTATAATATTTGATTTTTTTAGGTGAACTAGAATGTATGTCCATAATGTATACATGATTTTTTAAAGGTGAAAGATGTGTATGAAGGATTGTCCCTCATTGTAAGAATGGCATTGTTCTGAGTTCTTGGTTCGGGGACACTGGAGGGATTTGAGTGTGGAGGCCGGGTGCTGTGGATGGGGGCAGAAATAAAACATCTGAGCTCTTCTCCTACCTTATGAAACACGTTGAGAATACTTTTTTTCAAAACTGTAAATATTTTCAGGGAAATATGATGTATCCGAGGGGGTAGCAATGCTGTTTGCATTATAACTGTTCACTGGAACAGAGTAGATATTCACCATACCCAACACAATATGCACACACCGAACAAATTACACACATTTGAGGTCAGGGTGAGCTTGAAAGCAGCACTTTAAAAAATACGTCAGTGTAGGGGTATAGCTGGCAACAAAGGGGCCAGAGGTGACTCTTACCCCCCCTTACTTCCATATGCGCTGTTCTTTTGAAGCAAGCTGCAGGAGGAAGGACACACCTTGGTCAGACTCTGTGGAAGGTACATGTGTGGCTGAGCTGTGCAGACATTTTACCCATTTTTATTAAGCCTCTGGCGTTTCTCCATAGGGTGTGCTCCGCCGAGATGTAGTGAGGGGATCTTCCAACAAGATGTGGATTATGTATGCCTCATACCTAATTTCAAAATATGACTGACCCTTGGATATGGTAACTGTTCAGCAGCTAGATACAAAAGACTTCAGATGCAGACAACATTTGGATGCCACAATCTGCTGTGTCACTACTGCAGTGTGTAAATTATTTTTAAATGTATGTACATGGGATTCATTAGTGAAATTGTCCCGCCTATACAGGCCTCAGGCACAATTCACAAAGGGTATTTTATTTGAGTAGGATTTTCCAGTGAATACTCTTTGTCAACCGAATCTGTGCTGTACCTGTCAGGAGACTTGTCGGGCAACCAGTATGTTGATAGGATGTTTGCAAAATCAACAAATTTTTTTTTTAATAATAAAAGGTATGCAATTCCAGCAAACATTGGCAAATTGCTCATGAAGGTAGTGTGTAAGGTTTTCAAAAAATTACTCTTGTCTGTAAACTTAACATTTATACTCTGCTCAGTGATACCCTGTGGCCCTGCCTTAAATAGAACAGCAAGGATGACATGCTGTCACAAATATGTGAGTGGAATCCTAACAAGGGTTCAAGTACTATATTGCACAAAACATAAACGTAACTAATATTGAAAATAATCCAAATGTGAAGAGATTATAAAAACTGCATCACGTAAAGCAAACTATGCAAAATTATAAAATGATACCCCTACACAATAATATATACAAAATTTAATGAAACAGTGGCATAAAAGACAATACAATCAAAAAACAGTGGTGCTCACACTGTTACACAACAAACACTATAACAACAATTGACAGTGTAAACAAAAAACAGTGGTTTAGGAAAAAAAGAGATTCACATGAAGACTGTTTGGACAAAACACAAAATGAGAAGTAGCAATAAATGCTTCCTCTTCAATAGGTGCCACAGATAGGCGTCGACGGCGTTTCAACCAATTTAAACTGCTATGGTCATCATCAGGACAAACAGCGCTTATTGACAGAGCATCCAACAGAAGTTTTTGCTCACTTGCTCACTAAAGGTCCACCTCGCTGGACAACAAATGCTGTTGAGGTCATGGAAAGAATCGATCACTTCATACATTAGGGATCAATCCAAAGTACTCGGGCCATGGATATGCTATGGAGGGTGTCGGAACAAATCACGTCACTCTCTTAAAGGCCAATGCGGACTTAATTACCCATCCAAAAGAAATTTGGGGAATAATTAATCTAGCTGCCCTGAACTACGGGCATGCCTGCATCTCAGGAGCTGTGCGAACAATTATTGTCACAAATATGTGAACAACAGATTACCTTGAATTCAGTACGTGAGCTGTGCAATAACACTCTTGAAAGGGGCACATCTCAGCTTGGAGTAATGTTTTGGGGCATATTGATAGATCTTAAATGCACAGGAGTTAAAAGAGAAACATAGCAGGCTTAAAAGGCAATGGCACCTTTGTCTGTTGAAACTGTCACTACACTTGTGAACTCTTGAGGACTCGTATGCATGCTAGACGGCTCTATAGGCCTCAAGGTGCGATGGGCCTTATTTAGAGTGTGTAGGGGACTGAAAATACTCCGATTTCTGGGGTAACAGAATCATCTGGTGAAATTCCTCCACCATAGATATCATTAGGTGAAGGACATTTGTCTGGTGAATCCTCTGCGTATTCAACGTTTCCTCCAGAAATTTCAGAACTTTCAGTTCTCTCGCAGAGGATCTCTATTGATAGTCATAAGCACTGATTAGTCCTGCCCATGGGCGGGGATCCTGGAGCACTTTTTCACAATATATCTTCTTAAGTGTAGATGCTCGCCTTTCTTCGGGAAGGCCTGCAGAGCCACTTAAGAGGGAACATATTATGCAGCCTATAGGAGCAGGCCACAATGTCCCAATTCTTCATTTTGTATTTAAAAAAGTGGCCAGGAGAAATATATATATGTATATGATGCTGTTGTAAAACAGCATAAATGTCTTTCACAAACCCTTTTTCAAAAGAGTTTAGAGATGATGGAAAGCAGGACAGTAAAGCCTTATCGGCTGTCATTATTTGAGTTAAAGATATAGACGGTGCCTTTAAGAAGCCAGAGACCACCAGTATCCCATCATGCTCAGCAGGTGGAAGTTGCTTCAGTTCTTTTTGAGGTGACAGGTTGATTAATGATATGTATGTACCGTGGGTACCTCTGTCTACTCCATCGGGGAGGAGGGGTTGTTACATATGACTTCGATGGAGATTCCCCTACGAGAGAGCTGGACTTACAGGTAAGAAACTTCCTTCCAAACTCTAAATGGGATCTGTACCTTCTCAAAAGAAAACCTGCAACTGGTAGATCAGTCTTAGGCAGCAAAGCCCTAGAACGGTCCTTCTCTTGGGAAGATATGTATGAGCTTGTACTCGCTGAGATGACAGCAGGATTGATATGAATTAGAGCGGTGTAACGTTATATGATGGGTTTTCACATTTGTAAAATATGGTCATTGTTAACCCTCAGTCGATGACAGCCTTCCATACGGATTTACTATGAGTTTGTTTTAGGTATGAGTCACTTTCATGGCTCAGCTCGTCACTAAATTCTATTTGGCATTTTCGACCACTTGATGTCACCCCGAGTGGGACGGGTATGGCCAGACGTGGGTCCCGTGCTCTCCATGCCACTGGAGTCAAGCTCTCCTGGCTGATGAGGGGTGAAACCCCGAAACCGGTCCTAGTTTGCTTGTTTCCAGTCCAGGGAGGATCTGGCCTGGCAGTTCGGGCTGGACTGTTTCCATTGGGCGCAGGGTCAAGACTGATTTGCATATGGCTCGGTCCAAACTGGAATGGCATGGTGAGCAAAAAAACGATGGATTTAGGCTCAGATCTCTGTATTGGGGTGAATGTATGACATTGTTCTGCATTTTATCCATCAATTGTTCTTTTTACAAAATTCTATTTGGCATTTACTACCACTTGACTGGCTTTGTGTGATTTAATTACTACAAAGTAATGCAAGACAGTGGATAGCACTGCCTTGCATTACTTTGCGTCGGGTACATGTTTGGGTAGCTGTTACATGGGTGGAGCATTGGCCTTCCCATGCATCCACCCGTGTATTTTCACGCAAACCCAGATTTACAAAGACTTTCAAAAATAGATTTGCACAAAAATTGTGTGCTTACCTGACAGAGGCCTAACGAGGAGAAATATCTTTATTTCTCCTTGTTACTTCCTATTTCCATGTGTGCTGCATACAGAAAGAGGACCATGCCTCTAAGGATTGTTTTGTGCAGGAATGTGTCCCTTCCTGCACAAAAACCATCCCTCCCACAATACAAGCACCCTTGCACTATGGCTCAGTGAATCCTACGTGTTGTTAGTGGTCACTAACAGCTTTACCCCCTCATGGGAGCACTCAGAGACTCTTGAAGATGCACCTGCTCCTTGACTACCCCTTCCATGTTGCTCTGACCATAGCTCACCTGTGAGCTCCTCTGCAGGCGGTTCTCAGGAGGACCATGCAGAGTATTGGACTCCCTTTGGGGCAGGTGTGGGAAAAAGATGCCAGCAGCGCTCAAGGCTTACCTCACCATCCTTGGGGATGTAGGCAGGAGCAATCAACAACATCCGGTTGCCGGCTCTGGATTCTACCATGTCAAGCACCAGCCTGCGATGGTTGGCCTGAGGAAAGCCTCAAGCCCCTTGGGGCAAGGAGCAGTGCGGTAGTGTACAATAAACTCCATGAAAATTCCTTGCAACTAAACTCAGGCCACATTACTACATGCTTGCTGGCCACTCGTCACAAGGGGTGACGTGAGGGAGAAGCTCGGCCAGATGATACAACCCTACCTAAGTAGTGGAGTTATCTATGCGTGAGTGTGAGAAACCTTCAGGGCAATCACCAGATGGCAATGACCACAGTCCCAGTCAGGAGAAATGCTGGACTCAGGAGCGGACTATCTCCTATCTCCTCCTGTCAGACCAGTGCTAGTCACTGAGATACGAATCACCAATGCTTATTCAGGCAGCTTGCAGATCTTCCTGGAGAGCCGCCACTCAAAACAGATGGATGTCAATGCTGTTACAAGATTTCTAGTGAGATGGATCACTTTGAATATGAGGAGGTCAAGAAGTCCACAACTGAACACCACACCTTTCTATCCAAAAACATAATTCATCCTGAAAGTGGCAAATTAAAATAATAAAGAGCCCAGAGGACCTCTACATTCTCTGATATTTATATTCATGAACTTTCTACTCTGAAATACAGGTCTCTGAGTATTGAAGATCCAATTCATCAGTCATGCAGACTTAAAGGATGTTCCCACAGGAAGTCAGTGGTGAAGCTTAGAGATGGTGGACATTTTAATCTTAGAAGGCTTCTGTTTTCTGATGGTTTGTAATTTGGCTACTCTCTTTTTGGGAGGACCTAAATAGATCGAATTACTACCGCCATACTTCTCTGACCAAGCAAGAGAAAGGTCGAAACCCAGTGTAGCACTCAATGGGTATGATTATGAGAGCCCGATAAATTGTGGTGCCTTCTGCGAAAGCCTGTAAGTCTCAACCTTTTGCCAGCTGTAATAATGTCTGCATCCTGTTAAATTCAATCCTTCTGAAAATGTATGGGGAAAAATATTCAGTAATTACTGGGAAATTCAATTTAGGAGACTGGCACAACCTCTTCCAATCCTTCTCACCCCTCGAATACTCCACAATATTCCCTGTAGTCATTCTAATTCCATCCTACAGCTTATGACGTTTATTGATAATACAACTGATAGATGAAATGGTAAAGAGAATTTGGGTACCATCAAAGGGTAGTCAGTATTTCTCGTATTGTATCTCAAGCTCTTTGAATGATAGAAACAGTGAAGGATGCAGGGACCCTGATCTGATCTTCTCCATTTCTTTTCCTTGGATCTTGGATGGTCACCACCAACATCCTCGGGAGAACTGGAAAAGGTATGGGGAACTATGAGTAATGTTTCCTATCTTTTATTTAAACCAATAGGAAAGGGGAACCCGTAACTACTCTCCTGTGAGAAACTGAAGGAAAGGGTGTTCCCACCTCAGAGGTTAGGCTCATTCCTTAAATGCCAACAAGCAGGTGATAATGGCCCCAGCAGGCTTCGCTTGAGTCACTCACACAAGTAGCCACTACTCTCCTGAGTTGTGAGCCGCCGAAGGCTGGTGGCGTCCACCTGTCCGCACTCCATTCATCTAGGTCCCCCCAGTCTCCTCTGCATCTCCTTTCTCTCCTGTCACCGGTTCACCAAGGCTCGCGGTGGTTCGGCTTTGGCTAGTTGTCTGCAGGGCAGCCTTTCCTCTGCGCTCCTCGTTGTGGTTGGCATCTTCCTGGTTGAAAGGTATTGCACCTTCGAAGTCCTTCTTCCCTTTTATTGGCCCCGCCTCCTCCGTATGCTCCTAATGCTGATGAGTTTACCGCTCTAGCACCTCCTCCCCTCCAATGTTTTGTTCTCTTTTCTTTTGTAGGTGGTGCCTGCGCAGGTCACCTGTATCAGACTGGTCCACACTCCTGATTCGAGGTAAGTACCCGGAGCAAATGAACACCTCGCCACATCCCTCCTCCCTTATTTTAATTTCTGGGAAGCATTGGTTGCTGTGGATAGTGCGATAGAAAACCCGCCTTAGTTTGTTCACTCTCTTTTCAGTGATAGGTTACAAATCTAAAGGGTTGAAGGGATAAAAACCACCCTAACACCCAAGCCTTGTTTCCTTTATTCTTAGACATCCATTTCAAGGGAGCATGATTGGTATAAAGATTCAACTCCCGACCATCCAAATAATACCTGATGGTTTCAATAGCCCACTTAATAGCTAGTCCCTCTTTATCTACGGTAGTTAATTCTTTTCTTGTGGAAAAAGTTTCTGGTTGACATACAGCGTTGGTCTTTCTGTTCCCTCCACATCCACTCCCGGGGCGTTCGTTTGTATCATAAAGTGCTTGGAAGGATCCAGAGTGCAAAGTACGGGACTGGTGGTAAGGGTTGTCTGAAGCCGTCTGAAGTGATTAAGTGCTTCTCGGAAGGGATTTTTCAGCTCTTGGTCTGTTTTCCTATTGGTTTTTAGTAAATCAATTATGGGGCGGACATTTGGGAAAATCAGGGAATGAACTGCTGATAATAGTCCACTAATCCAAGTAAGGCTCGGAGGTCTTTTTTTGGTCTGTAGAAAGGGCACTTGTAGAATAGCTGCTACTTTTTCTTCCTGGGGTTGAATCACTCCTTTTCCTAGAAAGTATCCTAAATATTTCTCTTGTTTAGCATTCAGGTTGTTTTTCCCTGGATTCACTTTTGAGCCCTTCTTGGTCTAAGGCCTTTAAGACAGCTTTTAGATGTTCTATATGTTTCTCCCATGTGGGACTATGTATAATTATGTCGTCAATGTAAGCAGCAGTATCGGCTTTATGGGGCTGCAAAAATGTATTCATGATACGCTGAAAGGTGGGTGGGGCTCCATGCAACCCAAAGGGTAGGACAGGGAACTGATACAACCTCCCCTGAGCGGAGACAGAGTTTTTTCTTTGTCTCTATGGTTGAGGGAAAACTGCCAGAACCCTTTACACAGATCTAGGGTACTGATTGTAGGAAGCTGGCTTGCTACATACTATACCAAAGAGAGGTTTAGTGTGCAGAGAGTTCAGTGGATTCCCAGAAGCTTTACCGAGCTTAAAATAGATAATACTAATGCTCCCTTTTGTGGAGTTGGGCTTATCAGAAGGTAGTGTTAAACATGTGTTGTGCACAGGAGTGGCTGGGTGGAGGATGCTGATGGAGCAGAGAAAATAATTTTTTTTTAACCCCTAACAAATTATAGAAATAATTAATAAAATGTTTGTTTAAATGTATTAATCAACACTGTACGTGAGGGAAGGGTAACACGCAAGTATATGGGCTGAATAATCTATTAACAAATGTCTGTGTGTCTAATTATAACATAAAAATAATTGCGTACTAAATTTATAATAAATGCATGTTTTGTGCTTCATACAATATAAACGTGTCGTTGCAAAAACAATAGTGATGGTAAGTAAGGAACAGCTTAAATGTTGCTTTCTGCTAGGTAATAACTAATTGGGGTACGTAGATGACGGGTGGGAAACGAAAAGGCTATGTTTCTCTATTTTAATTATGTTTTGTTTATTTCAAAATAGTGCTTCTAAGTATAAACGAGTGGCGATATAAAATGGCTGCCGGTTAATGAAGTGCGCATGTGCGGGGAAACGCGTGACAAGGGAGAAAAAGTTGGAGAAAAGCTAACCACGTGATGATGCTGAGAGGCTAGGATGCGAGAATGGTCAAGGCTGATGTGACCTAATTGAACTGATAGTGTGCCGTGGTGATCAGCAAGGAACCGTGGGAAACCATTTTAAGAGAAAGGACAATGCCTGCAGAGTTCTCGAATGTATCGAAAGAAGTTACAAATGTACTGATCGAAGCGGATGGAAACATGTCTTGAACTGTGAGAAAGGAAATGATCATATACATTCCAAAGGACAAGTTGGATCCGGGAGAACTTGATTAAGAATGAATAGATGAAATGAATGGACCAATGAAAGAAAAGCGTGTTATTAATGTTGCAACAATTAGTTAGCAAAGTTAGAATTAGGGTATTAGAGCACCTACTCTTGGTGGGAGGAGGACACAGTCGGAGTTGGAGAGTCGCAGTCAGAGTCGGTGTTGGTGTTGGTGGCTTCCAGTGCTTGGTGGTCCAGATTGATCCATTACTGAGCAGGAGATGCTGAAAGACTGTTAGATGAGACGGGTTGCAGGTAGCTGATGCTGACGAGCTGAAGTTTCTGTTGCTGTCTTATTTTTCCAGTTGAGTATGAGAATCAGGTTATTTTTAATTCTTAAACTTAGGTTAGAAATCATTAGGCTAAATTAGGAAGGTAGGCAGGTAATTAGGGTTTTGCTTCATGACAAAAATTTCCTTTCTGCAATAAAATTGATTATGCTTAATAAATATTTGAATTAATAATGAATGAATAATTGAATAAAAAGTCTAAATTCTTTCTCATGCTTTTAAAATTATATAAAATTTAAGATTCTTTAAATCAAACGACTCAGTGGTTATTTTACTAAATGATTGTGACACCAGTAATTGGTTATTGTGATTTAGCTGGTCTTAATCACTATGAACTAATTTCTTACGTGAATGATTCATCGACAAAACAATGAGCAGGAATATCTTAAGAAATAACTAAAAGAAAGCGATAGGTTAAGGTAATAAGATATCCAGGCTCCTTCCAGCGGTACATAAATGGTGTTTTCCATTTAGTTCTCATGCTTCTCCTAGGAGTACAGAATTTCGTAAAGGTGTAAAGGAAATCCAGGTGTGTGCGTGTGTGATAGGCGATGTTTATGGGCCCCATCGTCATGTGGATGTGAGAAAATATAAGTCGCCCCTGGATGACCGATAAGTGACCTAGGAGGAGAATAGTTTTTATTGTACGCGCTGCATCAGATTTCTTGGTAGCAGAGGATGGTTTCTATAGATTAGTTTAGTGATTATTGATTATTTTTGATGACTAACACTATATGTTGAGTCGTGTTATGTTATATGTGAGTTTTCACGCTTCTGGGATGTAGGAAGTGGAACACGTGTGGCAAGAGAAGTCACATGGAATTTGGTACATGGTCTGAATTCATTTTTGTAATAACACAGGTTGTGTTATGTAAGGGATTTTCTGTACGAAAGGTGTGTAACTGAAATAGCAAATCACGTTTTCTTGTGAAACTTTGGCCTTAATTCTCAGGAGCCTAGTCTCCACATGTGTCTTATCCCCAGAGAAACGAGTTAATTGTTTGCTTGAAAGAAGGGTAAGGTAGAGGGAAGTGCTACTTTATCGGCGAGAGTTAATAATTCTGTGGTAGGGTAGAGGTAAGCGCTGCCTACTGGAAATACAGGATTCTTGTGTAAAAGGACAAAGCTGTCACTTTTGTTTAGCGAATCAGACTATGGAATTGTTTTAATTGTTGTAACTAACGAAGAAAACAGTGAAAAGAAAATTGCCGATAATTTTTGTAAAGGAGGGGTAAAAGAGCAGGAGTGACATCGACAGTGCCGCGCTAGGATTGGATAGTGCGCTAGTCACGTGAACACAGAGTCAGGAGTGACGTAGAAAAGTGCCGCGCTAGGATTGGTTGGTCCGCGGACGAAGGGAATCGTTCTGATTGGTGCGTTAGTGTGAGTCGCGCTGTAATTGGTTAAAGTTCCGTACACGGAACAGTGTTGGTTTGAAGAGAAAAACCAATCGAAAACATGCCGTATTATGAGTATGAAAGGGAGAGAACGTCATGGACGACAAAAATAAAGAATTTCTTTAAGAAAGACAAAAAGGTTGTGACTAGAGAGGGACAAGTAATTCCTCCGCCGAAATCAGCAGCTTCACATATGATGCTGAAATATGGATATCATACATGCATATGGTTGGAAAATTGGGCAAAGTATACGAAGAATGATGGTGCATTAGCTTTCCCTGAGAATGGTTCATTTAGTGTAGCGGTTTTGCGAAATTTGCGAGAAAAGATGACAAATCTAGAACCTAGACCTAGACCGACACAGTTTGAAGCGTTGACGGAATGGGAGGATGAGATGTATGAGCGAGAGAGATTCAGAGGTTTAAGAGATCATGAGTTTATGCCTGGAAGAATGTGGGGAATAAATCATGAGGATAGAATAAAACGATGGAGATGTGCTAACATGACAGGAGGTTTGTTTCCGGCTTTTACAGTTGAGGAAGAGACTAAGAGAAAACGTACTGAGAAAAAGAAACATATGGAGAGGGAGAAATATATGCATGAGAGTGAAACGGATGATGAATTGCTGGAAGATATTTTAAATAGAAATCCACCGCCGTATCAGCAGAGTTCTACAGTGGTGACACCAAATGCGCCGCTAATAGAGACTGTGCGAAATAAAAGTCCGGTAAAAAGAATTGAAATAAATAGGTCACAAGATCAAATAAGAACTTCACAAAATGAAGGAATAGAAAGTGAAAATGCAAGCGAATTGGCAAGGACAACAAAAGAACTAACTGAGAAAATTAGGGAATTAACGAAGAACATGGAAGCTGTGACTGTACCTGTAACAATAGGTCCAGTAATACCAGTTTTTGAGAATCAGAAAATTGATGAACGATCTTTAGTGATTCCCATGAGTTCACAATTTCAGAGAGAAAAAGAAAGGATGGAACCAAGTGCAAGTACAAGTAATTTGGCTATTACTTACAGACCAAGTCCACCTACAAATTTGACTGTGAATGAGTGCAATGGTAGGAAAATGCATATGGTAACCGAATCTGCAACAGAGACTCCTGAAAAGAGTGGTAATTGGATAGAACTAAATAATACACCCATAGGTCCGACACCTGTTGAGTTAAATGAGTGGCTGAAGGCATTTAAAATGAAAGAACCAGAAGAAAAACCATTAGATGTAATTAGGTTAAAAATTGACATGGAAGAATTAATTCTAGGAACGATTGGTACAGAAAAGATAAAAAATTACCAGGATGATGAAATAATGTTTCTGTGCAAAAGTATTACATGGAGAGCAAAGAATTTACATGACAAACTAGAAGAGGTAGCCAGTGAAATTGGAATAGATTTTGCGAAAGTGAAAACATTGCAGAAACCCTACAGAGTAGACTTTTGTGAAAAAGATATTGAAAACTTGAACACAGCAGGAAGGCTGACACAGATAAAAGAGTTAATTGTGTTACTGAGAAAATGGGGTGATGTGGACAGATGGAAAGTTAGATGGACAAAAAAGAATGAGAAAACTACAGAAAAAACTTCTTTGGCTTTTATGATAACTGAAAAAGAACCTGTTGCCAGAGAATACCCTATGAGAGAAACTCCAGGTGGTAGTTATGTGCATGTTCCCTGGACTAGGCAGGATATACTGTCATTTACAAATGAATTCCCGAAGCTGAGAGAGAAACCAGTTGAATGGTACCGACAAGTAGAGAGGTTTGTAAAGGTTTCAAAGGTGTTGTGGATAGACTTAGATGGATTGTTTGATATAGTGGTGCCAACTGATTTGTGGTATGAGTGTAAAATTACAGTTGACTGGCCAACTACAGAATATCCAAGAGATCCTAAAACAGGAGCTCCAGGTCCTGAGGTGATGAGGAAGTACGATAAGGTGATTACCTTTTTGAAAAATAAGATTCCTCCTAAAGAAACAGATTTGGTGAAAATTGATAGAACTACACAGGAAAGTAAAGAGTCTGTACATGCATACTATGAAAGGTTGTTGTTGGTTTTCAAACAGTATAGTGGATATGAGGAGTTAAGTGAAAAAGATATGAGTCATTTCGTATACAGATTTGTGTTTGGGTTGAAACCAGAGATTAGTGAAATGATTAAACAGCATATGATTAATTGGCAGAATGGCACAGTAGACGAGGTACTGAGGTATGCTAAGTATTGCAGTGATGATATTGAGAGTAGACAGCGTAAATTGAAAGAGAAGGCAATGTGGGCACAGGTGAAAGTGGCAGAAAAACAAGAAGCTCAATTGGATAATAATAGTGGGAATGAAACAGGACAGAATAAAACGCGACCTAACATAGGTGACGGGAAAGGTCAAGTGAGTCTAGAGGAGGCAAAGAAGAAATGGCCCTGTCATAATTGCGGAAAATTAGGGCATTGGAGAAACGATTGTAAGTTCCCACCTAAACCTAATCCGGAAAATCAATCATTAACTCCACAGGTGCAGAATGAGGTAGTTGTTCAACAAGGTCAGGTGCCACAACCACCACTTCCCAACACTGTTAACCAGCAAAGATACAGTACAGAAACAGGATTCTACGGAGGAGAGCAGGTAACACAGTTGCCGCGAGCAGCTAACATTTCTCAGTATTGGTTGCGACAGAGTGAGGATGAGACATGGGATGAAAGCTCATGACGGTGCCTAGGAGAGGGAAAAGAGTGCGTACTTGGCACAACTCTAGAGGTAGATCAGTCTGGTCCCTTTGTGGATGGAGAAGTGAATGGTGCAAATGTAACATTCCTTGTCGATACTGGAGCTACCCGTTCTACTGTTAGATCAGTGGAAATTCCAAACCTTCCTCTCTCAGGTGAATACATCCAAGTAGTAGGAGTAGCAAATCAGCAGATTAAAACACCACTTACTGAATTAGTGGAAGTAAAAATTGGTTCTTTTAGCAAAATGCATAGATTTGTAGTGTGCGATTGTAGTCCTGTAAATCTTTTAGGTCGTGACCTTTTGTGCAAAATGAATTGCACAATTTATTGTACACCAGATGGAATTGGATTTCAGACCCCAGATGAAGATGTATTGTATAAAGTAACTTTGATGAATCAGGAACCTGAAATGAATGGTTTGTTTCCTGCATTTGATGCAGAAAAACTTCCAGAAGAACTAAAAATTGCAGTGAAAGAAAATGTGTGGGATTTTACAGGAGAAGATATTGGATTAATGAAAGAAGTTGATCCCGTAAAAGTAACAGTAAAAGAAGGAACAACTTACCCAAATACGCCACAGTATAAATTAACTCCAGAAATAATTGAAGGAATAACTCCTGTAATAAATAAAATGATCGAACAGGGAATTCTAAAAGAAATAATGAGCAGTCCATGTAATTCACCTATTATGGGACTGAAAAAGCCAAACGGAACATATAGAATAGTACAGGATTTGAGAAAGATCAACAAAATAGTGGTGCCTTGTTGCCCAATAGTGCCAAACCCTGCAGTAATTCTATATCAAATTCCACACGAAGCTGAGTGGTACACAGTGATAGATTTGTGTCACGCATTTTTCTCTATTCCTTTGCATCCAGATAGCCAGCCATTATTTGCGTTCCGGTTCGGAGAGCGTATTTTGGCATGGTGCCGAATTCCTCAGGGGTATACAGAAAGCCCTTCAATCTTTAATCAGATTTTAAAGAAGTCTTTGGAAGATTTGAAAATGCCAGAAAAGTCAGTGATGGTGCAGTATATCGATGACCTGTTGGTGGCATCGAAAACAAAAGAAGCATGTGTAAGTGATACTATTGCTTTACTGAACCATCTAGAGAAAAGAGGACATAAAGTGTCCCCTTCAAAATTGCAATTTTGCCAAAAGAAGTTCAATATTTAGGGCATAAAATTGAGAAAGGAGTGCGAAAGATAGCGACAGAAAGAGTGAGAATGATTCAAGGAATGAGAGCACCAATGACGCAAAGAGAGGTAAGAATGTTTCTGGGAATGGTTGGATATTGCCGACAATGGATAAGTGGTTTCTCCTTGATTGCAAAACCATTACAAAAATTGACCAAGAAAGATGTAAGAGACCCTTTTGAGTTAAATAACGAAGAAATGAAATCTTTCAAAGAGTTGAAAAAGAAATTGTGTGAGGCCCCTGCTTTAGGCATGCCTGATTATGAGAAGGATTTTGAATTGTACTGCAGTGAAAGAGATGGATGTGCGTTTTCAGTACTGGTACAAAAACATGGAACAATGAAGAGACCAATTGCTTATTTTTCAGCTGTTTTAGATCCTATAGCAAAGGCGTTGCCTGGATGTCTGAAAGCTGTTGCTGCTACTTGTGTAAGTCTGGAACAAAGTGAAGGTATAGTGATGGGGTATCCACTGAGAGTATATGTTCCCCATTCAGTAGAAATTCTTTTGACTAGAACAAAAACACAGTACATGACACATAGTCGGCTGACTAAGTACGAAAAAGTAATCTTGAGTGCTGGAAATGTGACCATAGACAGATGTATGAATGTGAATCCTTCAACATCATTGCCAGATGAAGAGAGTATAATTGAACAAGACGAAGTAGATCATGATTGTCTGAATGTGCTGGAATATTGCACAAAACCAAGAGCTGACATAAAAGATGAACCTTTAAAGGAATCGGATTATGTCATGTTTGTGGATGGCTCATGCTTGAGAACGAAAGAAGGAGTTTTAAGCGCAGCTTACGCAGTGTGCACAGTGGCAGTGGAAGCGTCTTGTTTGAAAGGAATAAGGTCTGCACAAATTGCGGAACTGATTGCTTTGATTCAAGCATGTAAGTTGGGAAGAAATGTGCGAGTTACGATTGTGACCGATAGCCAGTATGGTTTCGGTATTGTGCATGACTTCGGTCAGATTTGGTCACAAAGAGGTTTCCTGACGTCTGCAGGAACAGCTATCAGAAATGGAGATTTTGTTAAGAAACTGCTTGAGGCGATTCAGCTGCCTAAACAGATAGCTGTAGTGAAGTGCAAGGCACATAAGAAAAACGAAGATTACATAACTGTTGGTAATAACTACGCGGACGAGATTGCCAGATATTGTGCAGAGAACATGGTATCCCTAAATAAGAATAGAGAAAGGGAGCATATCTCTTCTCCTTTGCTTTTTACTAACACTGTTGAGACATGGGATGAGGTGAGACAGTTACAGGAAGCTGCAAATGATGAGGAAAAGGATTACTGGATAAAAGCAGGATGTAGAAGACAGGAAAACAATGGTGTGTGGGTATACAGAGATGAAAGACCAGTTATGCCTGATAGCATGATTTCAGACATGGCACGGATGTACCATGGACAAGCTCATATTGGGAGAGATGCAATGATCAGACTTTTTAGACAAACCTGGTATAACCCAAAATTCAGAGCCATAGCTGAAAGTCTTTGTCAAAGATGTCTTATTTGTCAACAGTTTAATCCAGGAAGAAAGACAATAGTGAGTCTAGGAACAATAGGACAAGAAGGAGGTCCGTTCACTAGAATGCAATTAGACTTCATCGAAATGCCCCCATGTAACAGACTAAAATATGTTCTAGTGGTCGTCTGTTTGTTTTCTCGTTGGGTGGAGGCATACCCCACTAGAAGGAATGATGGAACAACGGTAGCAAAACTTATGCTGCGAGAGTTCATTCCAAGGTATGGTTTTCCAGTCACGGTTGAGACAGATAGAGGAACACATTTTCAAAATGAGTTGATCCAATTGATTTGTGAAGCATTAAGTATTAAACAAAAACTACATTGTGCATACAGACCAGAGGCTTCTGGGGTAGTAGAGCAAATTAATGGAACAATTAAGAACAGATTAGGAAAAATGTGTCAAGCTACAGGACTCAAATGGCCAGATGCACTGCCCCTTGTTCTGATGACCATCAGAAGCATCCCTGAAAAGAAAACTGGACTTAGTCCTCATGAGATGATCATGGGACGAGCAATGAGACAAGCACAAGTACCTGTCAACAAGTTATTGACTATAACTGATGATCTAGTACTGGATTATTGCAAAGGACTGGCTGATGTGGTGCGTTCTGTGTTTCATCAGGTTGGACCGGATGCGACCACTCTTGAAAGAAAACCAGCCCACGACTTGAATCCAGGAGACTGGGTCCGCATAAAAATCCACAGGAGAAGAAACTGTCTAGTTCCTCGCTGGGACGACCCACGAGAGGTAATCCTAGTGACAACAACTGCAGTCAAGTGTGCAGGAGTGAAGAACTGGGTCCATGCCAGCCACACAATCAGAGTTCAAGAACCTACTGATCGATATGTGAGTCGACGTCTGGAAGTGTGGGATAAGAGTTTAACAACTGGGACAACAGGAATAAGAGAAAGGGTGCCAGAACTTGAAGATCGACCTGAAAGTCGACATCTGGAAACCCCAACTGCAAGCACCTCTAGAGAGGAAGAGGAGGAAGAAGAAGAAGGAAGAATTTCAGAAATTCCAGAACCTGAAGCTCGACCTGTAAGTCGACATCTGGAAATATCTGACACAAGTTCAGAATCTGATGATTCAGTTGCAAACTGTGAAGAATTTCGAAGGAGAACTTGGGGATATAAACCAATTAGAGAAGAGAATGAACAAGAAAATTATCTAGATGAGCAACCAAGTACAAGTTATGGTGGAAATCCTTCAAAAGTAACATTAATAGACAAAGTAGGGAAAGAAGTAAATAAAAAGTTAGAGAATCGAGAAGAACCCCGAGGAGCAATAGGGACAGATAGTGAAACAAAAGAACAGGGAAATTTAGAAGTAGAGAGTGAGGAAAATACCAATTCGGAAGAACACCGAGGAGGGACAGTAATAAGGGAACACAAGAAGGAGAAAACAGATCCACCAGTAAGAGAAGACGAGATCATAAGCTTCAAAATAAGAGACAATAGTGAAAAAGTTGAAACAGAATCTGAAGAAAGTGGAGAAGAAGAGAAAACAAAAACTGAATCAAGAAAAAGAAACTGGAAATCAGAAAGAGAAGAAAAAGAAGGTGAAGCCAAAAGGCCAAGAAAAGGAGATAATTGGCCCAACAACTATATAAGAAAATTGAGATATAGAATAATAAGAACAGGAGAAAAAAGTGCTGAACAAGTGAATGAAATAACAAGTCAAAAGGAACAAGAGAAGCCAAGTGGAAAAAGACTGCAAAAATCTAAAAGAACAAAGAAAGTGAATGCAAAGTACAAGTCACCTGAGTGGCTGTACATTGCACTGACGGATTACAAAGAAGAAGGAAACACTCACGAGAACCCGAGACTAAGAAACCGAATGGGTAAAGGTGAGATGCAACAAAACCTGAAGTGAAGACTTATAGTGCTTCTGCCGGACGTGACAATTTTACTGGATATGACAAATCACCGGATGTGACAACGAAAGAATTCTGGAGAGAAGTAAAAGAAAGTACCAAGCAAAGACTTTTTGAAAAGCAGAGTGGCATCTAAGTCATTTCTGAGGTGTAATGGCACAATTTTCTGAAAACTTAACAAAAAGATAAAAGCAAAATGGAAAATACTAGGGATAGAAGAGATAAATGTGAGTTTGTAAAAAGATGGTGTAAAATGTGCTGCTTTTGTACAGGTTTATTAATGACAGTATGGATAGTTTTAGCAATCACAATTCCTATTAGTCTAGCTGTAATAGAAGCAAAGAATGATACTAAACCAGAAAAAGAAACTAATATTAAAGAACCAGTTATTTTAAGAAGTAGTGCAGAATTACATAAGGATAAGTCAGTAACAGATTTTTCTAAAAATGTTTTTACAAAATTATTGTATGAGTATGTAGAGACAATGGATGTAAGAGATTGTTATGTTTGTATGCAGTTACCTGCATCAGTGTCAGAAGGTGTGACTTATCATCACCTACCTTTAACTTATGGAATAACCTGTAGTATAATAGCAAGTTTATTTTATAAAACAGGTAGATTAGAGTTTTATTATACTGATATAGATAAGATTTTTGCAAACGTTCCTGTAGTACCAGAACTTAACAAAGTAAAACAAGCAAAAGTTTTAGGAGAATTCTTTTTAGGACATAGAAAATTAACCTTAGAAGAAGTAGCTAAAAACAACCTTACCTGTGAATTAAAGAAAGAAGAAAAGGTATTTTTAGAAATGGTTGAAGAAAGAAGAAAGAAATTTCAAAGAGAAGCAATAAAAGAGGAAGGAACACATCTATGGACGTTTGAGGAAGGAAATCATGAAGGGAAAAAGATAAATGCAGCAATGACATTAGATTGGTCGCAAACAGGAAAATTGTGTATTAGGAGAAATAAGACAGTCTATGACAATTACTTTGTAGGTTCCAGTATTTGCCATGACAATTATCAAATTTTGGGAGGTTGGGGATTCAAAGGTGGAAAAGATCCAATATTTCCAGGTATCTATTATATTTGTGGGAATAGAGCTTATTACAGGTTACCGGACCATTGGTATGGAACTTGCTATGTAGGCCTGGTCTTTCCAAAAATCTTTCATATGGACAGAGAAGAAAAAGGAACATACAAGATGATTAATAGCTTTACACGTAGAAAGAGGGAAAGTTTTTCAGAAATTGTAGGTGATATTTTTGGAGCATTAATACCAGCAGTGGGAATATCTTTGAATGCATTTAAAATTCGGAAGTTATCCACAGTAGTAGATCGTTTGTCTACAGATACTGCGGGAGGGTTCTTGATGGTAAATACCGAAATGGTTGCCATGAGAGCTATGGTGATGCAAAATCGGCTTGCCCTTGATATTCTTTTGGCAAAAGAGGGTGGAGTCTGTGGAATGCTGAAAGTCCAACATTGTTGCACTTACATTCCTGATAAAAGTGAAAATATACAAAAGTATATTACAAATATTACAAATTTGCACAAAGAACTAGTTCCACTGGAGGTTGAAAGTGTCCTGGGAAAACTTGGTAGAGGGTTTTCTTCTGTAACAAATTGGTTAACCAGAATGAGTAGACTAATGATAGGGAAAGTTATAATAATAGCAACTGTAGTAATATTGTTAGCCATGGTGTTGAAAATTGTAATAACGTGTATAAAAAGAAAAGTAAGACAAAATAAGATAATAAGAAATAACAGAATAATGAAAGAGAGAGAGAGAGAAATGGGTGAAAATGAGTTAGAGAAAATGAAAGAAAGCATGTATAAAGAGACAAGAAGACAAGATGAAAGGGAAACAGATGTGTAACTAACAAAAAGCAAAAGGATGAAAGACATATGCTGCCTGAAAAAGAAGTATAACTTGGGTTTTATGTGGTGATTTAAAAATCACCAAAGGGGGAGTTGATGGAGCAGAGAAAATAATTTTTTTTAACCCCTAACAAATTATATAAATAATTAATAAAATGTTCGTTTAAATGTATTAATCAACACTGTACGTGAGGGAAGGGTAACACGCAAGTATATGGGCTGAATAATCTATTAACAAATGTCTGTGTGTCTAATTATAACATAAAAATAATTGCGTACTAAATTTATAATAAATGCATGTTTTGTGCTTCATACAATATAAACGTGTTGTTGCAAAAACAATAGTGATGGTAAGTAAGGAACAGCTTAAATGTTGCTTTCTGCTAGATAATAACTAATTGGGGTACGTAGATGACGGGTGGGAAACGAAAAGGCTATGTTTCTCTATTTTAATTATGTTTTGTTTATTTCAAAATAGTGCTTCTAAGTATAAACGAGTGGCGATATAAAATGGCTGCCGGTTAATGAAGTGCGCATGTGCGGGGAAACGTGTGACAAGGGAGAAAAAGTTGGAGAAAAGCTAACCACGTGATGATGCTGAGAGGCTAGGATGCGAGAATGGTCAAGGCTGATGTGACCTAATTGAACTGATAGTGTGCCGTGGTGATCAGCAAGGAACCGTGGGAAACCATTTTAAGAGAAAGGACAATGCCTGCAGAGTTCTCGAATGTATCGAAAGAAGTTACAAATGTACTGATCGAAGCGGATGGAAACATGTCTTGAACTGTGAGAAAGGAAATGATCATATACATTCCAAAGGACAAGTTGGATCCGGGAGAACTTGATTAAGAATGAATAGATGAAATGAATGGACCAATGAAAGAAAAGCGTGTTATTAATGTTTCAACAATTAGTTAGCAAAGTTAGAATTAGGGTATAAGAGGGCCTACTCTTGGTGGGAGGAGGACACAGTCGGAGTTGGAGAGTCGCAGTCAGAGTCGGTGTTGGTGTTGGTGGCTTCCAGTGCTTGGTGGTCCAGATCGATCCATTACTGAGCGGGAGATGCTGAAAGACTGTTAGATGAGACGGGTTGCAGGTAGCTGATGCTGACGAGCTGAAGTTTCTGTTGCTGTCTTATTTTTCCAGTTGAGTATGAGAATCAGGTTATTTTTAATTCTTAAACTTAGGTTAGAAATCATTAGGCTAAATTAGGAAGGTAGGCAGGTAATTAGGGTTTTGCTTCATGACAAAAATTTCCTTTCTGCAATAAAATTGATTATGCTTAATAAATATTTGAATTAATAATGAATGAATAATTGAATAAAAAGTCTAAATTCTTTCTCATGCTTTTAAAATTATATAAAATTTAAGATTCTTTAAATCAAACGACTCAGTGGTTATTTTACTAAATGATTGTGACACCAGTAATTGGTTATTGTGATTTAGCTGGTCTTAATCACTATGAACTAATTTCTTACATGAATGATTCATCGACAAAACAATGAGCAGGAATATCTTAAGAAATAACTAAAAGAAAGCGATAGGTTAAGGTAATAAGATATCCCGGCTCCTTCCAGTGGTACATAAATGGTGTTTTCCATTTAGTTCTCATGCTTCTCCTAGGAGTACAGAATTTCGTAAAGGTGTAAAGGAAATCCAGGTGTGTGCGTGTGTGATAGGCAATGTTTATGGGCCCCATCGTCATGTGGATGTGAGAAAATATAAGTCGCCCCTGGATGACCGATAAGTGACCTAGGAGGAGAATAGTTTTTATTGTACGCGCTGCATCAATGTCAACACAGCATCAGGTGCCCAATGAAAAGCAATGCAGAATGGCCAAATCAGAAAAGGGCTGCAGGCTCAGGCCAGGAGGCCGGTCAAAGGAAACCAACAGCTGGAGAGGTAAGTTGCAATGCTCAGGGATATAAAGACACCTTTGGTCTTCTTCACCAAGGCCCAGGGCAGACAGGTGCAGGGGTGACTTTTGGTGTCAGAAACAGCTTACCGGAACAGGACACGGTTGGGGGGTCTCCGTGCAGAGGCTGCATGCGACGTCAAGGAGTCCAGGAGAGGTCCGCTCACGGACTTGGGTTCTGGAGCACTGGGGAACCTTTCTTAGACGGATGGGCCACTTGGACTTGGGCCAGAGGCATCAGGTGCAGAGGTGGAACCAGGTACAGGCTACGTGGTTCTTCAGGTCACAGAGTCTTTACTTTGAAGATCGTTGCTTTGTGAACAGGTCCCCTGTTTCAGGAGCTTTTGCTCTTTGTCAAAGGAAGGCAGTCCTCTCAAGGTTTTGGAGGTCGCTGGACTGCAGGGCGAGTCATCTTTTGGTGCAGGATGGTCGAGGGCTGCAGACAGGCCGGTAGGGCTGGTACCAAGCCAGTGTTTTTCTGCAGTCTTCTTGTTAGAAATGGGGGTCTCTAGTTGGCATGGGTTTGCACCTCTGTCCAAGTAGGGACCCTTCTTCCTAGCCAGGGTAAGGGAGTTACACTCCTAAAATAACACCTGCTCACCCCCTTGGTAGCTTGGCACGAGCAGTCAAGCTTATCTTAGAGGCAGTGTGTAAAGCATTTGCACATAACCAACAGTAATACAGTGAAAACACTACAAAAGGACACCACACCAGTTTTAGAAAAATATCCAATATTTTATATAATTAAAACAAGACCAAAACGCAAGAAATCCACAATACAGTACTTAAAAAGGTATACTTTGCAGGAATACTTGAAAAACACAGTTCGTACGAGTCGGTAGCTACATCCGGGACTACCGCGATGCTGAAAACAACAGAGTCTAACAGTTCCAGTCGACCTCGTCTTGGTAACAGTACCTTTCTCGTTGTGGCTGACACGGAGGTGCGAGCCAGTCGTGGCAACCGTCGTGGTTGCTTTGCAAAATGGAGTGGTGCAGGGTGCGGTGTCCTCTCGATGCGGTGCAGTCAGCGGCTCAGTGACAATATTCCAGACAGCGTCGGTGAGACCAAGGCTTACGGTGCAGGGCGAGACAGTGCTTGATGCGGTGCTGGTAGGTTGCGGTGCAGGCGACAGAGCCGGTTAGCGGGAGCTGGCATTGGTCGGCCCAGACAGCTGTGTGGGACGAGGCAGTGCGTCGTGAAACTTTGCGAGCAGTGCCCTCAACCACGATGTGGTCACGGGTGTCCAGTCAGCAGCAGCGACAGCGCCGGTGAGACCAGGATGGTGAAGTGAAGCGAGGCAGTGCGGACTGCAGTGCCCACAGGTCACGGTGCAAGCAGCGGCTTGTTGGCAGTGGCGTCAGTCATCGGCGTCGGTGAGACCAGGGTTGCGGTGCGAGATGTGGATGGGGCGGTCTGCGGTGCCGTCAGGACACAGAGCCAGCGACGGAGTTGGTTGTGTTTCCCTTCTCTGTGGCAGCTGAAACAGCAGTTCCAGAAGCAGTACCCAGAGGTTGGTGAAGTCTTTGCAGTCCCTGAGACTAGGCAAGCTCTATTTCAGGCCCTTGGAGATACTCAATAAAGAAGTTGCAGAAAGTTCAGTCCAGTCCTTTCACTGCCCAAGACAGAAGCAGCCACTGCAGGCCAACACAGCAAAGCACTCAGCAAAGTGGTAGTTCCTCCTCACAGCTTCTCCAGCTCTTCTTCTTGGCAGTCTTCTTGGTCCAAATGAGTTTTAAAGTTCTGGGGTCTGGGCCCCAATATTTATACCACAAAATCCTTTGTTCTCTGGAGGCAGACAGTGCCTCTGTCCAGCCAGAACCAGTTCTGTCCTCTCTGGTGCAGCTTCCTGGCAGGAGGTGAAGACAGCATTGTCTGAGGCAGACCAGGCCCATTCAGGTGAAAGGAAATCTCCCTCTACTCTAAATGCAGCCCAGGTCTACTCAGCCCAGCCCTGACCCATCCAGACTCTCTGGAGTCACTGCTCCTCCCCAGCCCCTGTCACCCCAAAGTCAAACAGACAGTCAATACACATCCCAGCAGAGGAACACTGGATGGCTAAGCAAGAAAATACCTACTTTCTAAAAGTGGTATTTTCAAACACAGAATGAAAAAATCACCCTCACTAAAAGATTCATTTTAACATTCTGAGTTCAGGCATACTAAGCTTTATTTTTCTACCTTGTTCCCAGGGGTAGTTATGTTTATATGATGTTATAAGAAAACTCCCCATTCTATCCTATGGGAACAGGTAACCTTGCAATAGTGAAAAACGAAATTGACAGTAATTCACTATCAGGACATGCCACACATACTAGGGCATGTCCTACCTTTCACATACACTGCACCCTGCCCACAGGGGTACCTTGGGCCTACCTTAGGGGTGACTGATATGTAAGGAAAGGGAAGGGTAGGGCCTGGCAAGTGGGTGCACTTGCCAAGTCGACATGGCAGTACTAAGCTGCACACAGATACTGCAGTGGCAGGTCCGAGTTACCTTTTCAGGGCTACTCGTGTGGGTGGCACAATTAGTGCTGCAGGCCCACTAGTAGCGTTTGATTTACAGGTCCTGGCACACTTTACTAGGGACTGACTAGTAAATCAAATATGCCACTCATTGAAACACCAATCCATAATAACAATTTACAACAGGAGCACTTGCACTTTAACACTGAACAGCAGTGAGAAAGTGCGCAGAGGCACTAAACCAGCAAAAGCAGAGTCAAAACTAGGAGGTCAGAAAGCAAAAAGACAGGGGAAACACGCCAAAAGATGCCAAGTCGAACACCTCTCCACTGATGCAACTCTGTAGTGTCCGACTTTTCTTACGTCATCAGGAACTGAAGTTCAGGGTCTGGGTATGACACCTAAATACATAGATTTAGGGGTGTTACAAGGGAGTAACAGGTAGTGCCCAATGGGCCCCTTACCTCCTGTGTCTACACCCTCTATTATGCCCACCTCCTGTGGATGGGGGACATAGACCTAGCCCTGTTTGGATAAGTCCCACCATCTTCAAGTTGGTGGACACTAAAAAGTGTACTTCACCTCTCTTCTATCACCTGAAGGGTGCAGTTGGCAAAAGGGGGGGGAGGGGCACACCTCCTATTTTCTCTAAGTTTTCCTGCCTGTCTTCCCACCAAAAAGGGGTTGAAGACAGAAAGGGGGCCTGTTTCTCTAAGAGCCTTTGAAGCTTCCCACCACCAATGGCTCTTCCTGACCAGAGGGGAGGTGTGAACACCTCCACCCAGGAAAGACATTGTTCTTGACCTCAGAGCATGCAGGCACTCTCCCCATGAGGTCAGAACACTGTCTGGTGCTAGGAGCCTGCCTTAGGCCAGTCGGTGACCACACTAAGGATTGGTAGGTTTCAGGGGACCCCTCTAAATTTTCCTCTGTGTGAAATGTTTAATAAATCTGACACTGGGATCAGTGCAGGCTTAATATACTGAGATGTTTGATACCAAACATCTCATACTTCAGTGAAGCCATCATGGAGCTGGGGAATTCGTAACGACAAGTATCCAGCCCATTCACATACTATGGCTTCCATGGTCACTTACAATATCCAGGAATCGACAAGGATATTGCAGGGGCATATCTGCTCATGCTGATATGCCCTCACAGGAGATATAGTGCACCATGCCTTTAGGTTTAAGGCCTGCCAGAGGGGTGACTTACCTATGTCTCATACAGTGTCTGTGGGCATGGCACACAGGGATGTGTGGAATAATAGACGAAGCAAAAAGTTGCCTGAAAACACTGTGTGCACTCCTGAGTGGTACATTCTTCTTGATTCGAAGTCTTCTAACACTTCACTACTTGCTTCACTCAGACGAAGATCACTTTCCTGTTCCGGTTCAGCCAAATGCAGCGGATATCTCGTAAGGAACACACAGCTTGATTTTTTCCACACTATTTTTACAAGCTGTCTACATGTGGCATGGCCCCTGAAGAAGGGACGATCCGTCCCGAAATGCAAAGGGCATTACACTGATCCAGCGGGTTACTAGCAACAAGCATTCATACACAAAATACTCACTTGGGCCCATACATTCATACTACGCTAGCAATTTCCGCTGGTGGGTCAGTTGGTACTCTTTATCAAAATCCCTGCTACCAATTACCTTCTGATTGAAGAGTAATGACTTACCAATGAATCCTTTGCTAATTGGGAAGTTTAAAATGAGTGACATTCCATACAATTCATAATTTTCTAAAATAATCACTGAGTCAAGAAGTTTTAAAATGTTTATCTAAAGATTTAGCAGAGTAAAATACAAAGCCACATAGTACTTAAGTCAATTTTCAAGGAGGAAGCATAACAATGAATTATCGATTAATGACGGTCCCTTAGGAAAAGAGAAGATAGAGACAGCAGCGCAACTAAGGTTTGCATTTATATTTACCTAAGTGCGAGAACCAAACCCCTTGGCCAAGGAGTTGGAAAGATAGGACCCTGGAAGGATGAAGAGCAAAAGACCTCCTCCCGGATCAGGACAGGACCGGTGACCTCTCTACCCACAACGCCTGCGTCGTTCCCCTCTCTGGTACTTCGCTTCTCCTCGATTCTCCCGTGTCTTCCTTCTAATGGATTCCGCCGCCCCCACCTCAGGACCTCTCTGGACAGCGGTTCAGTCTGCAATCGATCAGCCTCTCTGCATCTGCCTGAGCTTGTGTTGCATCTACCTCTCGAGCGTCAAAATCTGATCTGAACTAATTAGCTAATTCTATATCTATTATACCGTTCTACGCCCATGTACCTCCCCTTAATGTTGCAAACTTATGGGGCCACTACTTCTGACTGGACGGGGATAGGGGGTTGATCCTCACACCATATTGATTTAATTCATTTTCTTAAAGCCCTTTGTTTTAGAATACCGCCCCTCACTTTTAATACATTTGCTTTATTTCCCACCCGTCTCATGACAAAGTTTGTACATTTTCATGTACATTGTTACAATTTTTAGGGACATTCATGAATACAACAATATTGGCCATCAGGTCATGGCCTTGGACGATGTCCAGGTTGACTTCATCCTTATCCGCTCTGGGCAGTCTTTCAAGGAGCATGCGCAGAACCAACGTCACTCGAGTTTTCAGTTCACCAACCCCAGGCCCAAAGTTTACGAACTAATAAAGTCAAAAAAGAAAATATTAAAATCACAAATAAAATGTTTCACTGTATACCCACTCTTTCTACTCTATTCCCATTTACTTATAAACTTAACCCGCATTAGTAGCGTTAGAATACTACAGTTTAAATAAAACATAAGAGCAAGCTGTAGCATGTGAAAACATAAAGCAGCCATTTTAGATCACACTGCGCAGAAGCAAGAATCTCCCTCCAAAGCAAAGAAAGACGTCACACCATGTGATATGGTTGAGACATGCGCAATAGAGTTCCCGCGCTTTAGCGGCCATTTTACTTGTTAATAAAACACATAGGCAAGCTTCCTTGCTACTTGTATTTGTGTGTGCAATGATTAGTATGAACAATACAATTTAATACATTAATACTTTTAAGAGGATTGCATCCGAGCAAGTCTCATTTGTGAGTCCTTGCTCCATCAATCCCCTCTCTGATGGCGTTTCTGAGCCATCAAAATACTACCCACAACCAGATGCCAACTTCTAGCATAATGTAGTTTCACTTTCATTTTTACACTTTCTACTTTTCACATCTCCTTTCAATTTCTTGTATAATTCACTTCTCAAATCTTCAAGTTCAATTTCATCAAACTTTCTCTTCTTTTCTTTTCCTGTCACATTATACGATTCACCTTTTCTGCAACATTTGCACCATATTATTATTGAAATCACTATTATTCCTATCCCTGCTAAGGGTACTAATATTTGACCTATAAATCCTTTCCCTATATTAGCAAACCAGGTACCAATTGACTTAATACTAGTGGTCAATCTTTCCCATACACTATCAACTTCCAGTGGTTTTAGTTCCTTTTCAAGTTTTGTTATATTCTGTATATACGTTCCAATTTCTGCGCTTATATCAGGTATATAAGTGCAACAGTGTTTCGTCTTCAATAATTTACAGACTCCGCCCTCTTTTTCCAATATAATGTCAAGAGCAAGTCGATTTTGCATAACCATAGATCTAATCGCAACCATTTCCGCATTAATCATTAGAAATCCTCCAGCAGTGTCAGTTGATAAACGATCAACCACTGTAGATAACTTACATATTTTCCTTGAATTCAGAATTATTCCCACTGAAGGTATCAATGCACCAAATATATCACCTAAAATTTCTGAAAAACTAGCTCTTTTTCTACGTGTTAATTCACCATTGTTTTCATTGCTACCAGTATTTCTTTTTACGTGGTATATCTTTGGAAATACTATTCCAAAATAGCAACTTCCATACCACCGTGCAGGAAGCCTAAAATAAGCCTTATTCCCGCATACGTAATAGATTCCAGGAAAAACTGAATCCATTCCTAATTTGAGTCCCCAACCTCCAATAATTAAGAAATTATGTTCACATTCACTGGTACCGATGAAAACATTGTTATACTCAGTTTTTAATCTATGTAGACAAATCTTCCCTTTCTTTTCAAAATCCAGAGCCATAGCAGCTTGAGCCTTGCCAGGTGTGTAACTACCCTCTTTCTCAGCCCATGGTGGTAAATGAGCTTTATGCTCAGAAGCTTTCTTTTGGAAATCTTGTCTTCTACTCTCCACTAAATTCAAAAATACCTTTTCTTCTTCATGTAAAGAACATGTTAGATTGCTTCTATGTGCGTGTGTTATGTCTATTGACTTCATTGTTAAGAAAAACTCTCCCATAAATTGTGCATCTTTGCTACTAAGCACTGGATTCATATTCTTTCGAATCGGAATTTCAGTAAATATCACATCTATATTTGAATAATAATACTGCAATTGCCCTGTCCTATAAAATAAACTAGTTAATACACTACATGATATGCCATAGGTTAATGGCAAATGATGATACGTTAACCCTTCTGCTACTGATTCAGGCAATTTCATACAAACATAACAATTACTAATTTCCATAGTATCTACATATTGAAATAATAATTTTGTGAAAACGTTCAAGCTAGTGTCGTTATCTGTTACTTCATGATAAAATTCTGGTTCGTCTTCTGCCTTTAGTTCTACTCTACTACCTTTCAAGTTATCTATTCTTTCCTTAGTTTCGTTGTTAATCTTTTTATCTATGATCATAAAATAAGGAATTGCTACGATCACAACTAACCACACTATAAGCATCACTACCAGATTGCATATGCATATAGCACAACATCTTTTACAACCTTTCTGCTTTGGTCTCCCAGTAACTCTATCGTCAGACATTTTGACAAGGAAGATTGCTCTTCTTATCGTGTTCTTTCAAGTCGTTTTACTTTCTCAAGGTGGTTCTATTTCTTTTTCATAGGTCAGTTCTGCACTGGTTCCTTCGTCACCACTTTCACTTGATTCTGAGTTTTCGTAATCTTCAAGAATGATATAAGTCCAATCAGGACCCTTACATTTGTTATTCACAAGTTTCAGTCTTTTGATTCTTCGTTTTTCACTTTTATTTCCTTGTTCTGTTTGGCTTGTTACTTCATTCACTTGTTCTGGATCTCCACTTCTGGTTGTTATGTGGTATTTTACTCTTTTGATGACACTAGGCCAATGATCACCTTTTCTGGTTTTCTCTGTTTGCACTGTCTCTTTATTTCTTTCTTCAGAAATTCTTTTATTTTCTAGTTGTGGCACACTCTCGTTTTCTTTTATTTCAGTTTCTTCTCCTTGTTCTTCTCCAGGTCTTATTGTTATTTCTTCCTCTGCTTCACTGTGGATTTCTTGTAACTGATCTTGTTCTTGATTTACGATTTCATTCTCGAAATTCTCAAGATCTTCTTCTTCTGTGTATTTTTCTTGATCTAACTGGTTCTGATCAGGACTTATTGCACTTTGAACTTCTGCAGCCTGACCGGATTCTTCTAAACCTGTCTGTCCCTGCTCAAAGTCTGATTGTTCTTCTTTAATTTGAGCCCAGTTTCCTCTCCCTATCTGTTCCTGCTCAGGTTCTTGTGTTTGTTCTTCTTCTTCTTCCTGAGCTGCTTCTTCTTCACCTATCTGATCTTCTTCAATTTTGTCTAGCTTTACTTGACTTCTTGTTCTGTAGTAGATTTCAGGTATTTCCACCACCGGTATCCAGTCCTGACTTGTGCTTGGTTGTTCTTCGTCAGCTTCCCTTGCATCTCGAGCCTGAGATTCTTCAGCTGGGCAACGTTCAGCTTCCTCAGTAATAGATATTATCTGAGTAGTTTCTTCTTCAGGATCTGGTACTCTTTTGGTGTGGCTTACATGAATCCAATTAGGAAATCCTGCACACTTCACTGCTGTGTTCTTAATCAGTATGACCTGACACGGTTCGCCCCACCTAGGTGACAGACACGTTTCTCTGGTGTGATTCTTCACTACCACCCAGTCTCCAGGACTCAGATCATGCTCTTGTTCAGGCTGCCTGGAAACTGCGTCTTCTCCAACCTGGTGAGAGACAGAACGCACTAGGTCAGCCAATCCTTTGCAATAATCCAGAACCATATCATCAGATATATTCAGCAGTTTATTTGTGGGAACATGTGCTTGTCTCATTGCTCTTCCCATTTTTATCTCATGCAGACTCAATCCGGTGTTTCTATCAGGAATGCTTCTGAGGCAATGAGTCTGGCCAATCTAATGATGTTGAAGCACACATTTTTCCCAGTCTGGATTTTATCGTGCCATTCAATTGTTCCACCACTCCAGAAGCCTCTGGACGATATGCACAGTGCAATTTTTGTTCAATTTGGAATGCTTCACAGAGTATTTTAACCACTTCACTGTTAAAGTGCTTTCCTCTATCTGATTCCAAAGTTACTGGAAAACCAAATCTAGGTACTAGTTCGCGTAGTAACAACTTTGCGACTGTAAGACTGTCATTCCTTCTGGTAGGGTATGCCTCCACCCACTTGGAAAATAGACACACTATGACTAGTGCAAATTTCAGCCCTCTACATGGTGGTAACTGAATGAAATCAAGTTGTAGTCTCATGAATGGACCCTCTGCCTTTCCAATTTTCCTAAACCCAATTACTGTTTTTCTTCCTGGGTTATGCATTTGGCAAGTTAAACATCTCTGGCAAAGACTCTCTGCTACTGCCCTAAACCTTGGATTGAACCAATTTTGTCTAAAGAGCCTAATCATTGCATCTCTCCCTACATGTGTGTCTCCATGATACATCCTAGCCATTTGTGAAAGCAGACAATCAGGCATGACTGGTCTGCCGTCAGCACAAATCCATACATCATCCTCTGCTTTTTGGGTACATCCTGTTTTAATCCATATACTCTTTTCGCACTCATCATCATCATCTTGCAATCTTTTTACATCATTCCATGTTTCAGGAGGTGCAAACAGCATAAGTTGGCAGCTGATTCCCATTCTTTCTACCCTTTTGTTTACTGCTAATCTGTTTTTGGCACAATGTTGAGCCACAAGATCCGCATATCGGTTGCCGACTACCACCCAGTCATCTCCTGACTGATGTGCGGCACATTTCACCACAGCCAATTCTTTTGGTGATTGTATTGCTTCCAGTAGTTCTTTTACGAACTGTCCATTTTTAATGGGGGATCCTGAAGAAGTCATGAAATCCCTCTGCATCCATAATTGGCCAAAATCATGCACAACCCCGTAACCATATTGACTATCAGTGAATACAGTTACTTTTTGGTTCCTCCCAAATTTGCAGGCTTTTATCCAAGCAATCAATTCAGCTATTTGTGCAGATTTTACCCCTGGTAAATAGGATGCTTCGACTATTCCAGTTAGTTCACATACTGCATATGCTGCAGTTAGTTTTCCATCTTCATGCCTTTGGCATGAGCCATCAACAAACAGCTCCCTGTCTGGCTCCCTGAGAGGTAGTTCCTGAATATCAGGACGCGGTTTCGTGCACAATTGTGAGACTTGTAAATAATCATGCTCTTCTTCGTCATCTTTAACTTCCTCATGATATGGGTCTGGTAGTAAGGTAGCTGGATTTACTATTGTGCACCTTACAATGGTCACATTTTCAGCACCCAGTATTATTCTTTCATACTTAGTCAGCCGACTAGGAGTAAGATGCTGAGTTCGGGTTCTTGTCAGCAAAATCACAACTGCATGTGGGACGAACACTTTTACAGGGTGTCCCATTACAATTGACTCACTTTGCTCAATGCTCAAACAAGTAGCAGCTACTGCTTTTAAGCAACCAGGCAACGCAGCTGCCACTGGGTCCAATGTAGCAGAAAAATATGCTATAGGACGTCTGGTCAAACCATGTCTTTGGGTTAGGACTGAAAGTGCACAATTTTCTCTTTCATGGCAAAATAATGCAAATGTTCTCTAATAATCAGGCATACCTAGGGCAGGTGCTGCACACAAAGCATTTCTTAGTTTTACAACTGCACCTACACTTTCATCGTCCCATTCAACTGGGTCCTTTGCCTTCTTTTTCGTCATTTGTATTAAAGGCTTTGCTAGTAGAGAAAATCCTAATATCCATTGTCTACAATATCCTACTATTCCAAGGAACATTCTTACTTCTCGTTGGGAGACAGACATCTGCATTTTCTTTATTAATTTTATTCTTTCATCTGTTATTCTCCTTCTGCCCCTCTCAATTTGGTGTCCTAGGTACTTTACTGCTGTTGTACAGAACTGTAATTTTTCAGGTGACACTTTATGACCTTCTTCAGCTAAATGATTTAATAATGCAATGGTGTCAACAACACAATCCTCTCTGGTGTTAGATGCCACTAGTAAGTCGTCTATGTACTGCACTAAGACTGAGCTTCCTGGCATCACCAGTTTCTCTAAACACTTTTTCAATATTTGGTTAAAGATGGAAGGACTTTCTGTGTACCCCTGAGGAACACGATTCCATACATAGACCTTGTTCTCAAATTTAAATGAAAATAAATACTGACTATCTGGATGCAAGGGTATCGAAAAGAATGCTTGGCATAAATTGATCACAGTAAACCATCCTGCACTCCAAGGAATCTGGTATAGAATTACTGCAGGATCTGGTACTATAGGACAACAGGGTTCCACAATCTTATTTACTTTACGCAGGTCTTGAACGATCCTATATTTTCCACTAGGTTTCTTTAGACCCATGATTGGTGAGTTACAAGGGCTACTCATTACTTCTTTTAATATGTCTTGTTTTACCATCCTGTCAATTTCTTCAATGACTCCTGCTTTTACCTCTGCACTCATTTTATACTGTCTGGTGTTTGGATAAATCGCACCTTCCTTTACAGTAATTTTTACTGGGTCTATTTTGGCCATAAGTCCTACTTCTTTTCCCGTGAAATCCCATACCATGGAATTCACCGTAGTTTTCAGTTCTTCTGGTAACTCGTCTTTTGTTATCAAGGAAAACATCTCATCTACTTCTGTACCTTGCTTCGCAATCATAAATTTATATACATGGTCTTCATCTGGGGTCTGAATTGCCACACCATCCGGCGTGCACAAAATTGTACAGTTCATCTTACAGAGCAAATCCCGGCCCAATAAATTTACTGGACTGGAATCACATACTACAAATTGATGCATTTCTCTAAAATTTCCGATTTTTACTTCCATTGGTTCGGTAAGAGGTGTTCTAATCTTCTGATTAGCCACTCCCACAACTTGGATAGCTTCTCCAGAGAGAGGAAGGTCTGGGATGTCTGCTGTTCTCACAGTAGACCTAGTAGCACCAGTGTCCAAAAGAAAAGTAATATCATTACCTTTCACATTTCCTTCAACATATGGACCTGACTGATCTACCGGTAAGGATGCACCAAGTACGCACTCCTTCTTCCCCTCTCCCAGGCACCGTCATAAATTATAGGCATCGAAATCGTCCTGTAAAAGAAATTGTGATGTTACATAATCATTCTTACCACTTCCTCCTTGATATCCGACGTCTGTACCGTGCCTTGTTCTGCTTACATTACCCTGTATAGGTGCAGGTGGCAACTGACTCTGAGGATTTACACCTTGCTGTGAGTCATTCTGCATCTGTGGATTTAAATTTTGATTTGGGCCATTATTATTCCGAATCTTTTTACACTCATCCTTCCAATGCCCTAATTTTCCGCACCCATGCCAAGGAAACTTCTTTTTAGCCTCTTCTCTGCTCATTCGTCCTCTCACTTTTCTTCCGTTCCCAGTATCACCATTCGTTCCAGAATCTTTTCCCTGATTATCATTTGGATTATCCAAATTAATTCCCTGTCGCTCAGCCATTTTCACCTGAGCCCACATCACCTTCTCTTGTAATTTCTAGTGTCTATCCTCAATGTCACCTCCACAATATTTCGCGTATTTCAAAATCTCGTCTATCGGTTTCCCTTGCCAGCACAACATGTGCTGTTTAATCATCTGACAAATCTCTGGTTTCAACCCGTAAACAAATCGATAAACAAACTGACTCATGTTTTTATCTCCAATGTCCTCAAATCCACTATACTGCTTAAATACCTGCAATAAACGCTCATAGTAGGCATGTACCGATTCACTGGTTTCTTGGGTAGTTCTGTCTATTTTCACCCAATCTGTCTCTTTTGGTGGTATTTTCCCTTTCAAATAAGTTATTACCTGCTGATACTTTTTCATTACATCATTAGATGGAGCACCTGTCTTTGGATCTCTAGGATACTCCTCACTAGGCCAATCAATTGTGATTTTGCAATCTGTCCACAAATCTGCAGGTACCACTATGTCGAACAAACCATCCAAGTCTTTCAACAACACCTTTGACACCTTCACAAACCTCTCAACTTGCTTGTACCATTCAATTGGCTTTTCTCTTAATTTTAATTTTGGAAAATAATTCGTAAATGATCAAATATCCTGTCTGCTCCATGGGACATGTACATATCCCCCTCCTGGAACTTCTCGCATCGGGTACATTTGATCTCCTTTCCCTGTTTCCTTCATTAAATATTCTGTAGTGGTTCTATTATGTCGTGCCTCTTCCTTTTTCTTTGTCCATCTAGTTTTCCATTTATCTAGCTCTCCCCATTTCTGCAAAACTATCATTAATTCTTTTATTTGTAATTTCCTTCCTGAAGCATTCATATTTTCCAAATCCTTGTCTGCAAAATCTGCTCTATAGGGTTTTTGCAACACCTTTGACTTCCCTATCTCAATTCCCATCTGTTGAGCTAAATCTGATAATTTCTCATGAAATATTTTTGCATTTCTTGTGATGCTTCTGCAGATGAACAATAATTCTTCTTCATCGTAAGTATTTAGGCGATCTACTCCTACATTTCCTGCTATCATTTCTTCTAATTCAACTTTCAATTTATAAATATCCATGATCTTTGGGGTTGAATTCCGTTTGTCTGATCCTTGTGCCCACCTTTCTAAATCTTCTGGTGTAACTACTGTAGCACTTTTCGTTCCTGATGAAGTTACTATGTTTACATCTTTGGAGCAACTAGGCGTAACTCTTCTTGGAGTATTATTTCCAGAATCTCGAATGGGCAAGTCCATTAATGAAATTATAGACTCACAATCACTAAAGTGATCCTCAACCATTACTACTGCTTCTGTTTTAGGAACATTCACCGGTGTAGGTGTAACTAGAGGTTTGGGATAAATTGCCTTGTCACCATATAAGGGAACCACTGGACCAATCGTTACAGGTATGGTCAATGAATAAGGATGAACACCCAATTGTGTTACTTTTTGAATTAATTCTGCTCTGTTTCTATCTATAGCTTCCTTTTCTTTATCGTGAAGTACTCTACTAACTGGTGAATCATGTAATACTTCAGGTACCAAGGGTGTTCTTAACAAGGGTGCACTTGGGGTGCATCCACTTGTCCCTTCCTGATACGGTGGTGGATTCTTTAATAGATCTTCCATAAATTCGTCTTCGGAATCTCCAAATCTAGCCAAATGTTTTGTCTTTTCTGTGCATTTACTCCCTGACGATTCTTCTGCCATTAATATGGGATACAGGCCCTCTGTAAGCATTGCCCTTCTCCACTATTTCATCTGACCGTCCCTTGACTCGTTTTGGTATCTGGGAAAAAATCCCCGATAACTCCTATTACTTCTGGATCGGTCACGTTCAAATGCCTCAGTTTCCCATTCTTCTAAGGCTTCGTATTGAGTCAATCTAGGTCTGGGTTCTAAATCATTCATTCTTAATCTCAAATTTTGAAGAATCCTCCCAGTGAAAGTACCATTTTCGGGAAAAGCTAATATTCCATCATTTTTGGTATATTCTATCCAATTTTCTATCCATACGCAAGTATGATAACCTCTCTCCATTATCATAAATGAAGCGAGCGTTTTAGCTGGTGGAATGATAATCCCTTCTCTAGTTTTTATTGCTTTGTCCTTCTTAAAATAATTCTTAATCTTTTGTAGACATTTTTCTCTTTTCTCCGTACATTCTGGGTAAATATCTGTTTATTGAATTATATTCTGCAGAACCTAGGAATCTCCTGTCTGGACGAGTTCCTATTAAAGTCGAATCGCGTTTAAACATACAATTTCCACTGTCCACTAAGATTTCGACTTCTATTCTGACAACCAGTTAAATTCCAGCTAACTTTTGCTTTTGGACCAATCCTAGCGCGGCTTTTCAGTGACGTCTTTTCTGACGACCCCTCCTTTACAATCTGCGCTTTTCTGTCCTTCGCCGTTTCAACCAATCCCAGCGCGTCACCTATGACGTCAGTGCTACTCCTGACTACTGACCCCTCCTTTACAAAAGTCTGTTCATGCCCGCGGTTTCAACCAATCCCAGCGCGGCGTTTGTGACGTCAGCTTCCTCTCCGGCAGCTGACCCTCCCTTTACAAAAAATGTACGCAAAGTTTTATTCTCCCTATTTTCTAATTAAATTCAGTAACAACATAAAACATTTGCTATTGTCAGTTTCACTAACTTAAAAGGATAGATTCTCTCACTTCTTAGTAAATCTCTTCTGTTTACTAATCATACACTACGAGTAAAACACTTCCGTCTACTCTTCACGCAAGCTTCAGAAGTACCTGTTACTCCTTCAATGTTACCCTTTCTAGGTGATATAACATCAAATTTTCACTAGCATATTCCCTTGCTATTACCCATACACATAAATGTCCCTAACGAGTACTGATAGCCCTGCTTAACTTTTCAGTACTATTTCTGCCTGACAGATAACCTCACTGCAGTATGGCTTCCACTTACCAACCGCTTCTCAATTTTCCCCCGGGGATTCTAGACAACATAAAACAAACTTCAAACAAAAAGCGGATGTTAGTTCATAAAAATAAAATTCTCATTACCCAATTAACAAAGTACAACCATCCTCTGATAACCAGAAAAGTGATCCAGCGGGTTACTAGCAACAAGCATTCATACACAAAATACTCACTTGGGCCCATACATTCATACTACGCTAGCAATTTCCGCTGGTGGGTCAGTTGGTACTCTTTATCAAAATCCCTGCTACCAATTACCTTCTGATTGAAGAGTAATGACTTACCAATGAATCCTTTGCTAATTGGGAAGTTTAAAATGAGTGACATTCCATACAATTCATAATTTTCTAAAATAATCACTGAGTCAAGAAGTTTTAAAATGTTTATCTAAAGATTTAGCAGAGTAAATACAAAGCCACATAGTACTTAAGTCAATTTTCAAGGAGGAAGCATAACAATGAATTATCGATTAATGACGGTCCCTTAGGAAAAGAGAAAATAGAGACAGCAGCGCAACTAAGGTTTGCATTTATATTTACCTAAGTGCGAGAACCAAACCCCTTGGCCAAGGAGTTGGAAAGATAGGACCCTGGAAGGATGAAGAGCAAAAGACCTCCTCTCGGATCAGGACAGGACTGGTGACCTCTCTACCCACGACGCCTGCGTCGTTCCCCTCTCTGGTACTTCGCTTCTCCTCGATTCTCCCGTGTCTTCCTTCTAATGGATTCCGCCGCCCCCACCTCAGGACCTCTCTGGACAGCGGTTCAGTCTGCAATCGATCAGCCTCTCTGCATCTGCCTGAGCTTGTGTTGCATCTGCCTCTCGAGCGTCAAAATCTGATCTGAACTAATTAGCTAATTCTATATCTATTATACCCTTCTACGCCCATGTACCTCCCCTTAATGTTGCAAACTTATGGGGCCACTACTTCTGATTGGACGGGGATAGGGGGTTGATCCTCACACCATATTGATTTAATTCATTTTCTTAAAGCCCTTTGTTTTAGAATACCGCCCCTCACTTTTAATACATTTGCTTTATTTCCCACCCGTCTCATGACAAAGTTTGTACATTTTCATGTACATTGTTACAATTTTTAGGGACATTCATGAATACAACAATATTGGCCATCAGGTCATGGCCTTGGACGACGTCCAGGTTGACTTCATCCTTTTCCGCTCGGGGCAGTCTTTCAAGGAGCATGCGCAGAACCAACGTCACTTGAGTTTTCAGTTCACCAACCCCAGGCCCAAAGTTTACGAACTAATAAAGTCAAAAAAGAAAATATTAAAATCACAAATAAAATGTTTCACTGTATACCCACTCTTTCTACTCTATTCCCATTTACTTATAAACTTAACCCGCATTAGTAGCGTTAGAATACTACAGTTTAAATAAAACATAAGAGCAAGCTGTAGCATGTGAAAACATAAAGCAGCCATTTTAGATCACACTGCGCAGAAGCAAGAATCTCCCTCCAAAGCAAAGAAAGACGTCACACCATGTGATATGGTTGAGACATGCGCAATAGAGTTCCCGCGCTTAACGGCCATTTTAGAATAGACAAGCGTTACTTGTTAATAAAACACATAGGCAAGCTTCCTTGCTACTTGTATTTGTGTGTGCAATGATTAGTATGAACAATACAATTTAATACATTAATACTTTTAAGAGGATTGCATCCGAGCAAGTCTCATTTGTGAGTCCTTGAGGGGATTGATGGAGCAAGGACTCACAAATGAGACTTGCTCGGATGCAATCCTCTTAAAAGTATTAATGTATTAAATTGTATTGTTCATACTAATCATTGCACACACAAATACAAGTAGCAAGGAAGCTTGCCTATGTGTTTTATTAACAAGTAACGCTTGTCTATTCTAAAATGGCCGTTAAGCGCGGAACCTACTGCGCATGTCTCAACCATATCACATGGTGTGACGTCTTTCTTGCTTTGGAGGAGATTCTTGCTTCTGCGCAGTGTGATCTAAAATGGCTGCTTTATGTTTTCACATGCTACAGCTTGCTCTTATGTTTTATTTAAACTTTAGTATTCTAACGCTACTAATGCGGGTTAAGTTTATAAGTAAATGGGAATAGAGTAGAAAGAGTGGGTATACAGTGAAACATTTTATTTGTGATTTTAATATTTTCTTTTTTGACTTTATTAGTTCGTAAACTTGGGCCTGGGGTTAGTGAACTGAAAACTCGAGTGACGTTGGTTCTGCGCATGCTCTTGAAAGACTGCCCAGAGCGGATAAGGATGAAGTCAACCTGGACGGCGTCCAAGGCCATGACCTGATGGCCAATATTGTTGTATTCATGAATGTCCCTAAAAATTGTAACAATGTACATGAAAATGTACAAACTTTGTCATGAGATGGGTGGGAAATAAAGCAAATGTATTAAAAGTGAGGGGCGGTATTCTAAAACAAAGGGCTTTAAGAAAATGAATTAAATCAATATGGTGTGAGGATCAACCCCCTATCCCCGTCCAGTCAGAAGTAGTGGCCCCATAAGTTTGCAACATTAAGGGGAGGTACATGGGCGTAGAAGGGTATAATAGATATAGTAATAGCAATTAGCATTAGAATTAGGCTCCAGACATTCAAGCTGATCGGTTGCAGACTGAACCGCTGTCCAGAGAGGTCCTGAGGTGGGGGCGGCGGAATCCATTAGAAGGAAGACACGGGAGAATCGAGGAGAAGCGAAGTACCAGAGAGGGGAACGACGCAGGCGTCGTGGGTAGAGAGGTCACCGGTCCTGTCCTGATCCGGGTGGAGGTCTTTTGCTCTTCATCCTTCCAGGGTCCTATCTATCCAACTCCTTGGCCAAGGGGTTTGGTTCTCGCACTTAGGTAAATATAAATGCAAACCTTAGTTGCGCTGCTGTCTCTATTTTCTCTTTTCCTAAGGGACCGTCATTAATCGATAATTCATTGTTATGCTTCCTCCTTGAAAATTGACTTAAGTACTATGTGGCTTTGTATTTTACTCTGCTAAATCTTTAGATAAACATTTTAAAACTTCTTGACTCAGTGATTATTTTAGAAAATTATTAATTGTATGGAATGTCACTCATTTTAAACTTCCCAATTAGCAAAGGATTCATTGGTAAGTCATTACTCTTCAATCAGAAGGTAATTGGTAGCAGGGATTTTGATAAAGAGTACCAACTGACCCACCAGCGGAAATTGCTAGCGTAGTATGAATGTATGGGCCCAAGTGAGTATTTTGTGTATGAATGCTTGCTGCTAGTAACCCTCACAGGAGATATAGTGCACCCTGCCTTTAGGTTTAAGGCCTGCCAGAGGGGTGTCTTACCTATGTCTCATACAGTGTCTGTGGGCATGGCACACAGGGATGTGTGGAATAATAGATCAAGCAAAAAGTTGCCTGAAAACACTGTGTGCACTCCTGAGTGGTACATTCTTCTTGATTCGAAGTCTTCTAACACTTCACTACTTGCTTCACTCAGACGAAGATCACTTTCCTGTTCCGGTTCAGCCAAATGCAGCGGATATCTCGTAAGGAACACACGGCTTGATTTTTCCCACACTATTTTTACAAGCTGTCTACATGTGGCATGGCCCCTGAAGAAGGGACGATCCGTCCCGAAATGCAAAGGGCATTACACAATTGAGTGGAACTCGAATCAAGAAGAATGTACCACATTGTATGATTTTGTATCATGTATGGAGTTGACCATACCACATGGTTTAATTCAACTGTAATTACTTATTATCAACTGACATCAATGTGATATTGTTTGTTTTGTGAAGCAATGAAAATGTTCATGCATACTCAGTTTTGACTACGTAGTTCCTTTGTGTTCACATTGTTTAATAATTTATGGTCAAGAATTCCTATAAAATTGTTAAAGCATTTTCTCAGGAGTGCACACAGTGTTTTCAGGCAACTTTTTGCTTGATCTATTACTCCACCAATTGAAGATGTGGGACGGGCAGCCAACAAATACTGTGTAGCACACTTTACCAGTCAAGCTAGGTGAGCTGTTATTACATAGCATTATTTTTCAATAATTTTTTGCGGAGTGCATCACTTGCATTATTCTAGTTCGTTACACAGGGATGTGTGCCATGTCGACTCTTCAGTTTTGTCTGCACCAAGACATGCAGGCTGCAGTGGCAGTGTCCATGTGCTGGGTGAGGGGTCCCTTAGGGTGGCAAAAGTCGTGTTGCAGCCCTTAGGGACCCTCTTTGACCACAAGGCCCTAAGTACCTTTTACTAGGGACTTATATGTGAGCTAAAGTGGTGCCAATTGTGGCAACAAAAGGTACAATTTAGGGAAAGAACATTGGTACTGGGATCCTGATTAGCAAAGCCATCAAAGCCAGGCAAAAAGTGTGGAGGGAGGGGGTACTGCAACAGAAAACCACTTTCCGTCCAGTCCAGTGTGCTAATGCAAATGATCCCAGAGAAGCTGGCGGGAGCCTTGGGGAGAGTACTCTTTTCTTTGTGAAGGGCAGGGCGCCCTGGAATGGGTTTGCTCCGAGAGGGGGGCTCGAGCCTTGGAAAGCGTCACTGTTCCGGAGGTATCCAGTGAGCTCTCACTGGTCCTTGAAAATCTGGACATATGCTGTAAATCTCAAGCTGGGCCATACCCATATCTGCAGCAGGTCTCCAAGGTGAACACTCTCTGGCATGTTGGAACAATGTAGGTAAGGGAAGTCGGCAAGTCCGATCTGTAACTTCGGGATAAGGATTGGCTCTAAGGGCTGGGTTGGTCGGGCTGGGGCGTGAGGAGGGCTGGGGGTGCTGCGGCTGGCCGAGATGGGGAACCTGGGCTCACATAGAAGGATGGTTTAGCTAGCCCTATTTCCATTGGCTTCACCTTTTGAGAACAGTACTGGGCTATGTGTCCTAATCCTCAACAATTGAAGCATTGTGGTATATTGGCTTCCCCTCTGGTTCCCAGAGGAAGTGTTATTGTATAAATCGTTCTAGGGAACCCATGTCTTTCTTTATTAAAAAGATTAGAATAATCAAAGACAGCATTCCTCTTAGTCTCCCTGTTAGCCTCATTCCTCTGGAAGATAGGAATTCCTTTCAACTTAATGCTTTCCCTCTAATCTCCAGAGAGGATCTGCCTAGGCTGCTAATAAAGGTTAAATCGGGTTCTCCAATGATGTCTGCCCGCCTGAGATTCAAAAAGCCATTTTCCTCAAGTTTCTGGAGAGGGCTTTACTCAATCTATCCCTGAGCCAGGACGTGGCCTCTGTCAGTTTTAAGGAAGCTGTGCTTCTGCCTCTCCTAAAAAAAAGGAGATGATCCCTCTAGTTTGAAGAATTACCGTCCAATTTCCTTCCTCACTTACCTTGCTAAATCTCTGGAAGCCCACAATGCTCATCATATTTCCTACTTCATTGAAGGCTCATCATTTCTTGACTCATATCAGGCGGGTTTTCTGCCTATCCACTCTACTGTGCCATAATTCTTTCTGTTGTAGATGACTTGAGAGAGGAGGCAGATAAATGCCAGGCCCAGGTTCGAGTACACCTAGATTTATCAGCGGCCTTCGACACAGTGGACTATGACATTCTGTTTGACTGTGTTGAGGCTGCTGGTTGACAGAGCTGCACCCTGACTTGGATGGGTTCACCTCTCCCCTTTCTGCTCCTCCAAGGTCCCCCATCCTCTTCAACCTTTATATCTACCCATTGGTGGAAATTACGAATTTACAACTCTTCTGATGATTTGCAGCTAGTATTCCACCTCACGGACACTATGATTTTAATTCAGGTCTGGATGAGCAGTCACCAACTAAAGTTGAACTCGGAGAAAACTGAGGTGATGATAGTTACAAATAAATGGCCTGGCTGGTGTCCCTGTTCTTGGCCCTTGGAGTTAGGTCCCCATCCTAAAAAGGCAGTTAAGAGCTTTAGTATATTCATCGGCCAAGACCTCTCAATGGAACCCCAGATTGCAGCAGTGACCTCTTCCCGCTTCTTTCAGTTACGTAAAATTTTAAAACAAATCAGGAAATTCTTTTTGACTGAAGCCATCACCCAGATTGCAATTGCACTTGAGATATCCCGCATTGACTACGCGAACGCACTCTACTTGGTCATTCAGAGGGGTTCAAGCCAAAGGCTGCAGCTCGTCCAGAACCAGGCAGCTAGATTGATCTACCAACAGCCAAGATACTGACATATTACACCCCTGTTAAGAAAATTGCATTGGCTTCCAATCACACAGAGAATTTTGTTCAAAACAGGTTGCACAATCTTCAAAACCCGGCAGAGTAAAGTCCCTTTTTCATTACTTCCAGAATAAGTAACTATACTCCCAGGAGCAACCTAAGATCGGCACATTGTAATGTCCTAGAGGTCCCCAAATTCCACAGGAAAAGGCTGGGGGGAACCAGGTTTGCGGTGCTGGCTCTTGGTGCTTGGAATTCTCTTTCAGATAACATAAGAGCAGCAACCTCCTATGAGCATTTCAGAATTCTGCAAAAAACTTGGCTTTTCAGACAAGCTGATTTGCCCTGCTGCTAGTGCTCCCAGCACCATGAAACCTTTTGGTGCGCATGCGCTTTAGAAGTCCTTTATAACATAACATAACATGCCTAGTAGATTTCTCAGGGCCAGTGGTTTTTCCCCTTGAGTACGTTTCTTCTCAGCCTTCCTGTGTCTCTTGTGCTTGATTATATGCACTAGCAATTTCTACTGCTGTATCCAGAGTCAACCGGCTGTGCTGTCTGAACCACGTTGCACAGGGGGATGTAGAGATGAGAGGAACTAAATACATCTTCTCTAAGATCTCCTCTTTAGTGGCATGCTATGACTTCAAGCATTTATCTGCCATGTCCCTCACCCTATAAGACAATGCCCGTGGTACTTCTTTTATGTGCTGTAAATTTATCCTATATGTCTCTTCCTCAATGCCCAGATGCTCTAGGACGCTGTTCTTTATGTCCCGGTATGGGATGGTACCACGTGGGTTAACGGCTTGGTATGCCATTTGTAGATTACCAGTCAAAGCGGCCCGAGATATTGTCCCCTCCGTTCCTCTGGCCACCCAGATGCTTGGGCTAATCATTCACAATTGTTGAAAAAGAATTCGGAATCATCTCCAGCCGCATACTTTTGGAAGATGACGGGGTCAAAGAGGTATGACCTCTTTGTTGCCACAGTGCATCTGCCAATTTTTTAAGGGCAGTGTCTTGTGTCTGGGAGACTTTGTCAAAAAGCTCTGATTGTTTTTGAATGGCATTCTGAAAGGTCTCCCTGTTCTCGGTAGTGGTGCCTATGATTTTTTCAAAGACCTTCTCTAATTTCTGTAGTCCTTCTGCCAATTTGGAGACAAAAGCCTCCATTTCCTCTGATCCCATTTCTGACACTACTTTGTAGAGAAATCTCTTTTCTTTTCTAGGTGGTGCTGACGTGGATCACCTGTATCGGATGGTTCATGCTCCCGATTCCAGGTAAGAACCCAAAGAGGATGGACCCCTCGCCACATGCCCCCACTCATCCTCTTCCGCTTCCTTCCTTCCCCCCTGATATCCTTTTTTCTGGCACCTTTTTCTTCCTCTTTCCTTGCCCATTTTACTCATCCTTATCTTGTTTCTCTTTCTTGCTCATCTGTATTTCCTTCTCTCATTCGCCCCGGGCACCCGAGTCTTGGTGTGAATGGGCCTGTTTGTGATTGTGAGGAGCCAAAACTTAAGGATTTTCAGTTTTTCTTTGAGGGGAGTACACTTTGATGCCAGTCAAGTGTCACCTCTTGGGAATCCAAGACTCACTCCAGCAGGGACCAGTAGTAAGGCTCAGGCAGGTCCAGTGCTAGCTCCAGTTGCATTAGGTCAGCTGGGCAGTTGTAGAGAGCCCTCTGAAACATGGTGTGTCTATCTAGCTTGCACAGGAGGTCAGCAAACTAACCTTTGGTGTCCCTCTGGGTAGCCTAGGATGAAGGCAAGCAAGTACAATCCTACTTCTCAGACAGCAAGGCAGTCCTTCAGCAGCAGAACATTCCACTGGAGCAGGATCATCCTTCCTCAGTAGCTTCCACAGGTCCACCAGAGGTCTGAAGAGTGGCTCTGGAGAGCCAATATTTATAACTAGTGCCAGCCTCTGTGTGGGGGGATTCACTGTCCTACCCTGACAGCTGGGTCTAGAAGGCTCTTCCACTTCACATGTAAAGGCTTCATACTGTCTGGAGGTGACAAAAGGCAGGGCAAGCTTGACTTCATGTTCCCTTGTGTGTGCAGGAGACAATGTCCTTTGACGTGTACTCAGGGCAGGGTACAACTCTTGCCCCAGCTATCCGGACAGAAAGGCCCATCCTGTCCACTCCCAGGCACTCTTTGTGTTACTGTCTGGAAGCAATACACAAGCCCCAACAGCAGTGCCCTTCAATCATGTGACCCAGGACACTGGCAGAAAGGCACAGGTAGCTAGAACAAGAAAATGCCAACTTTCTAAAAGTGCCATTTTCAGAATTGTAAATTAAACCCTGACTTCATCATTAAAGACGGTAAGGTAAGGTAAATTTTTGTATTATGCTTGATTAATTAAAACCATTGCATACATTAAGAATATGTCAAATAAAAGTATCTTGCTTAATCAATAAAAACATCATATACATTGAGAACATTTAGAAAGAAGAAGTATCTTAATCCTAGGCAATAAAAAGGCAGTATTTCAAGTCCCACGTTTTTGTCACCAATAACCATTTAAAAGGATAGGAGATGAATCATAAGCCTAGGCTCCAATTGTTAAATGTTCTGCTCCATGCTCTATAGAGGTTGTTCCAGCTAGTGGCTATTCTTTCACAGGTTGTTCCATAGCCAACCTAGGCAGGTTTTTCAGTCTTTTTTCAGTTATATCAAAAAATGTTGTGAGCCGGCAGTTTAGCTGTATTCTCTCTGGGTTAAAACACAACAATGCCGCCTGTCTACAAGACCTAACTCCATGCTGCCTAAACATTGGTTTTAATAGGGTTGTCCTTATGTCCCTTAGGTTGTTACAGATGCAAATTACATGAATCAAATCCTCCACACCACGACCACACAAACGACAAAGCCGGTCGCCTCCTCTTCTCTCAGAAGGAGGTAGAAACTGATTGATAGGGCCTACCCCCAAACGGAGTTTTAGGAATTTTTCCTTAGTAGTGGATTTTATTCCCATTTTCAAATAAGGTTGGGGTTTAAGGACTTTGTACGTGTTTAGTACTACCCAGTCGTGAGATCGTTTACTTACTGCTTTTTTATCCTCTAAGGCGGATATTAAATGGGTAGCCTTTGTTACAGATTTTTTTAATACAGGATGAGAGATTGAAGTATTCCAAAGGTCTGTCTGTCCTAAAAGTTTAATGGATTCCTGCAGATACTCTCTGGCTGGCAATTTTTCCGGGCGAAGCAGCTCTGTCCACAGGTGATTGTTCAAGGATTCTTCCTCTACTCCTTTCAATTGACTGTTTTTGGGCCGGGGATGTATATTTGGGGAGTTGGAAGATCGCTCGGTATGAGTTGGTTATTATGTTATCTAGGACTGTTGCATCTTTTCCTTTCATCGATTCACTCCCATATGTTATTGTAGGGTGGAGTTTAGCTCGCAAGACTCTTAGCAAGGGGTCCAACGTTAGGTCCGGCAACAACTTCTTTAAGGGTTTTATGGCTAAGTAAGTCATTGCCCCTTTCTCCTCAGGGATTCTATCTATGGTTTAAAAGAGTTATTTTGGTCTAAAATTAGTCCCAGGTATTTGTAACTTGCTACTTGGTCTAAGCGATAACCATCCAGGTACCAATTAAAAATGTTCTTCTTATGGTGATTTATTACCATTGTTTTTGTTTTGTCATAATTTATTTTTAAAGCATTCCTTTGGGAAAAGCTGTGGGTCATGTTCAGGAGATGCTGAAGTCCAATTGGGGTCCTGCTTATCAAAACTAAGTCGTCGGCATATAACAAATTTGATAGTGACTTATTTCCTAATTTCGGAGCATGGGCTGTGCATCTGTCCAGTTCCCCTGGGAGGTCCGCCAGAAAAAGGTTAAAAAGCAACGGGGCCAAGACACACCCTTGTTCAGCCCTTTTGAAGTGGGTATTTTTTTCGATATGTGTGTCCCAGCACCAAGTTTTATCCTGATCCAGGTGTTAGTATACAGGGTCCTAAGTTGGTCTAAAAGAGGGGGGGTATCCCCCAGCTGTCCAGTTTTTGCCAGAGTTTTGATCGATCTACATGGTCGAAGGCGGCTTTAAAATCTATAAAACAGAGGAATAGAGGGTATTTTCCCTGTTTCGCTGCGTCCATAAGCAAGGTTAAAGCCATTATATTTGTTGTCGTTCCTTGTCCTTGCCGAAACCCTGTTTGAGTTGATGGTATTATGTGATTCTCAGAAGCCCATGTGGCTAGTTTCTTTGAGATAAGTCCCGCTTAATATTTAGCCTCGATATCTATGAGGGCTATCAAGCGATAGTTTTTCGGCGCTGTCCTCTCGCCTTGCTTGTAGATTGGACTTATAATTGAGCCTCTCCATGACTCTGGAATTGTAGATGTTCTGAGTGATTGTTTGAAAATTGGTTCTAATGCGTTGCTCCAAAATTCTGGGTCGTATGTGTACAGCATTGGCGGGATTCCATTGGGGCCAGGAGCTCCTGCTAATCTACCCCTTGCTATTTGTTTCCTAATCTGTGATGCTACGGGACTGATGAGCTCCTCTGTTGTTCTAGGTGAGCAGCTTTGGCCTGATCTTAATTCCGTCTCCCCTTGCTGTTGATTTGGGACTAGGTAGCCAAGTTCCTCTAAAGGAATAAGGCTTTGAAATGTTGTTTCCTTAGCTGGTCTAAAAGCGCTTTCATTTTTCGAGTGAGCGGGAGAAGGTGGTGTTTGGTCTGCTTCATTAAAGTGTTTGAAGAGAAAATCAGCCCAGGCCGCTTCAGTTATATTGGAATTTATGCCAAGGTGAGTAGGCCGTTGTAGTCTGTTGACAGAATGCCAAAACTTGCCACTATTTTTCTGATTCGCATCATGAAGAAGTTTAGCCCATAACTCATTGCTCTTGGTTCTTTTACTGACCCATCGCCTTCGCTTTATTAAAGCCTTGGATTCGCAAAGGGTTTGCTGGAGACTCTTGTTTTTCGGTGATTTACGGAGTTGTCTTAGAGTATGATTTATGATTTGTTTCAATTCTTTGGTGACTGGGCTCTTTGCCCTAGTTGTTGGAATGGCTGCTCTGTTCCTCTGTTTCGGGCCTGTCTTAGATGTGAATTTGTCCCCGAGCAACGTAACAAATTAGTCCCAACCTTCCAGCGGCTGAGTTAAATTATCCTGTGCTTGGTTAAATAAATCTTTTGCAGTAGTTGATAGTGCTTCTATGTTTGTTGAAATACACCTTAGTCGTTTAAGGTTTGTTGATTCAGCAGATATGATGGTTTTATCTGCCTCCAATGAAAGTTTTGAGTTTGCCTTGAGATACAGTTCATGTGGCATGTGGTCGCTAAATTCATTATTGCCTATTTTAAAGGAGGCTATTTTATTGAACAGAGTTAGAGTTGTAAACGTGAAATCTAAGTGAGAGGAAGTCTTGGCTGTGTGATGTGTGGGTGCTGGTGGATTCTCCTCCTTAAAACGGCCATTTGCTGCTCTCAGGTTTAGGTGCTCTAGTTCCTGGAGAAGGTATTTCGAGCATCCCGCTAGTTTGGTGTTTTTTTTTAGGAGCCTTGAGCTGGAATTTCCCATGCACCTGTGAGATCTTGTGTGGAGTCGTCATCCTGGTCGCACCCTAAAAGGTGCATGTTGAAATCACCAGCCAAGATGATATGTTCCGTGTCCTCTTCTTCCGTTACTCTTTTTAATTCCTTGATCAACTCCTTAGCTGCTTTTAGTTTTTGTTTAGGGTGTATATAAATGTTTATTATTATTACCTTTTGAACAATCTGATCAAAGTTCAGCTTTACTGTTGAGGCCTGAATGCAACTTGGAGGAGTAATGTTAATCTTCAGGGAAAAACTTTCGCCAATTTGTGTAATTGAGGCAAGTAGCAGTAGACCCCCTGAACGTCGACCAAAAACAGATCCTTTTGTTGCCAGTATAGGATTAGAGGTGTAACCTTGTAGCTCAAAGGGTTTATCTTCCCCGTCTCCTGAAGGAGAATCATATCACAGGATTTAAGATAGTTTAGGACCTCTTTGTCACTTGAATTAGAGGCCAGGCCATTAATATTCCAAATGCACATGTTGATTTACCATTAAAGAGGGTTTTGAATTATAATACATTTGAGTACAAACAATATATTTCTACCTGCTCCAAATCTAAAGTTAGCACTTGTTAAATGTAATGAGGTAGCCCAGTGTTAATCAACGGGAGAAGCAGGCCTTGCAATAGTAAAAGATGACTTTTGGAGTTTTCCACTGTTAGGACATTTGTCCTACCTTTTGAATACAGTGCACCCTGCCCTATGAGCCTTTAGGGCCTACCTTAGAAGTGCCTTATGAGTATTAAAAAGGGAGATTTAGGCTTTGGAGGGCCAATATTTATACCTAGCGCCAGCCTTTGTGTGAACGAAAAAGGTTAATTTTGTCAGATCAAAATGGCAATTTAAAACTGCACTACAGGCTGCAGTGTCAGGCTTGAGACAAATTTTAAAGTGCAACTTTAGAAGGTGGCACAATGAGTGCTGCAGGCCCTGTAGTAGCATTTAATTTACATGCTATGGGTACTGGTAGTACCATTTACTAGAGGCTTCTAAGTAAGTTAAATGTACCAATGTGGTGTTAACCACTTGTACCATGTTTTAGGGTAAGAGTACAAGCACTTTAGCACTGGTTATCAATGGTAAAGTGCTGGGAGTCCTAAAGCCAAAAAGAACAAATTCAGCAAAACACGGGGAGTGAAGGCAAAAGGTTTGGGGGAACACCGCACTAAGGATGTGAGGTCTAACATTTATACTTGTATTTCATCACAAAACGTAGAAGAGACATTGGGTAAATGTTTCTGAGATTAGTGGGTTTCTGAAAAAACAGGACCACAAGTTCCTGATTCCAGCAAGATGGGGCCTTGGCTAGTGAGAGATGCACAGATACCTAAAAGGAGTATTGGAGCCAAATTTCAGTGACCATGTGAAATATTCCAGCAAGACTAGGGAACCAGCAGAACCTAACCTGACATAGTATCCAAGATGGCACCTTTAGTATCCTGGACATTGATTAGTAACACTTCAGAGTCAGAAGGCAGAACATGCCGACTGTAATCTGTCTCAAACAGATACAGTCAAACCTTTATCCAAAGTGGAGTGGATAGTTTTACTCTCAGACAAACGATATGATCAAAATGATTCTCGGAGACCAGAGGGCAACTCTGGGGTTGTCACAGGACAACAGCTCTTCATCTGCCTGTCCCACGGACTCTGGAACTCCATCCCTGATGCCCTGACAAACTAAAACCTGCTTTCATATAGGAAAGACCTTAAGACGTATATCTACACAAAGCATTTTCAGGTCTAATCTTTCACTTCTTCATACTGCCGCCCATGCTCTGTCTTAATCCTTTGTTTTCCCTTTCCTTCTTTGATGGTCCAGCAGTCATTGAGTTTGAGGGCTGGGTCACAGATTTAAATACATGTTTGAATGGACTATGTTGATGCTTTTAGGTCACAGGACATCTCCTTCGTCCTCCTGTGCTATAGCATATAGACAGGGGGAGGCAATCGAACAGTTCCGCCCCTCTGCAGCCTTGTACAACTCCCTGTTCTTACCACTCAAACCAGAACTAAACAGCTGTTCTGTTGAAGGACTTCTTGTCACCTCTGCTCTTACTTAGACAGTGTCATAACAAAATTAGTGAACAAATCTTCCTAGAATGTAGGTTTATTAAATGTAGTTTTTGAGCAGATCT
>CAWUFW010013277.1:297500-485798 GCA_963921515.1 Calotriton arnoldi
CTGTAAGTGAGGGGAGGCAATAGTCTCTGCCACTAATCCTGCTATCTTTGGAGGGCACAGATCATGGGGGGAGCCAGACGAGGTTACTCTCGGTGAGTTTGTTACCTGTTCTAAGGTGGGTGACGTAAATTTACAGAGACTTGGTCCTTTCCTACATGTAAAGGCGGAGGGCGCGATATTATCAGAAATGGAGGCCGAGGATGAGAATAGATTATAAACTCCTACCTTTTCCAGAAAGAAGTCTGTTAGGCTATTGTGTTGTAATGGGCTTAGTTCATTCCCTGGGCTTGGCTGCGTCCGGCCCCAATGTTCTATCTATTTAGAATGTTCATGCTGCGTTGTTCCACGAGCGAGAGTTGGAGTTGGACAGTTGGAGTTTGGCTGGCGATGGTGGTTGACGCTTCGTTGCTGCCGTTGAAGAACTTGATGAAATAAAGCATGTCAACACGTCGTACCTGTGTCGGAGTCATTACTAAATTTCTTGGCGACGATCGCCAGCCAAATGTGGTGACACCCGGGCAGAATGAAAGCGTCGAAGTTGGCGGAGCGAGGATGCCCTGTCGAATCTCACATCGAGGAGCCCGCTTCATAACGGGTCCCACGACACCCAAGTGAAAAAGCGCATTTCATCGAGTGCTGATAATTGCTGTGAAGAGCCGCATGTGTCACGCAGCAGGAAGAGCGCTTACAGTGGAGCGTAGAAAAGGGGAGCGGTTGGACAACTTCAGTCGTGTCTGTGCCGAGATCTCACACGTATTACAAGTGAGGGGAGGTGTGAAGGGAGGCCGAGTCAAGGGAAAAAGTGTTTGGAAGTGACGAGCGTGCCTCCTGTGTCTGTGGAGCACACGCTCGCTCAATACTTCAAAGTGAGGCTCTGTGGTGGAGAGCGTTAGGGTTCTTTATGCGCGCAGTGTTTTGGGCGAAATTCATCGTCGAGGGACAAACAAGTCAGCGCGCGTAGTGTGCGTTGGCTGCTCAGTTCTCACCTGTGTCTTCGGAAGAATCCTTTGGGTGTGCACCTCACTGCAGGTTTTCACCGACTCTTGTGTATTTCCTGTGGATCTGGAGTCAGTCATGTGACTTATTAGAGGAAAGGCTCTTGAAGTCGTGTGAGCCTCCTGCTGGCTGCTATTAGAATTACAAGCCTGCAATTTGTCAATTTTTGTTTTTTTAATTTTACAAATAAACAAGGCTAATGTGTTTCTGCTTTGGCTCTTGCTAGTCACATTTAATCTGGCACAGTTCTTTGATTTTGAAAAATCGTTGGAGTTGTTTTATTACCTTGGCTCCTGTGCTTTTGATTGTACGTTCCTTTTCAACATGGCACTCTCATCCATAGTAATTCCTCCGTCCTTCCTTGCCCAGCCAGGTCAACCGTCCATGCCTTGGGAGGAGTGGATTGACCTTTTTGAGAACTACATTGTTGCTCTAGATGGGCTTGAGTTTTCTCCTGAAAGGAAAAAAAGCACTCCTGCTTGGAACGATTGGTAAAGAGGCACATCGTATTTTCAAGTATTTACCTCAGATGCTTGGGAGTAACAATCAGCCCGTTGAGGATGTGTTCTCAGAAGTCAAGCAACGCCTAGAGAAGAGATTTGCAAAAGAGGAGAACATTGTGTTATCACGGTACAAGTTCTATACCAGACTACAAAGGGCTGACGAGTCCATGGATGAGTTTGTCTCCGCTTTACGCGAATTGTCCATTAAGTGCAAATTTGGTCAAATGCCAGATGAACTCATTCGAGATCAGTTGATTGTGCACTGCCATAGCAAGAAGGCACAAGAACGACTTTGGGCTGCAAAGAACCCCACTTTGAAGGATGCCATCTCTATTGCCAAAGTGGTTGAAGAGTCCGAGCGGTGCATGCTCGCCGTGAGCAAGAAAGACTGTGCAATGGATGATGTGGCTGCTGTTGGGAAAAAGGATTTTGCAACAAAGATTACAGCTGACAAGTCTAATCCAAGGCTCCTGAGAGGTGCAAAGTCCAGGGGCTGCTTTAGGTGTGGCAGTTCATTCCATGAGAGTTATTCCAAGTGGTGTTTTGCGACCAAACAAGACTGCAGGAAGTGTGGACGCAAGGGACACTACGCCCGGATGTGCAAAGCTTCAGACAGGTCAAGAGTTGGTCACTGAGGACTCAAGTACAGAAGGGGACGGTGAAGAACGGGTGCTAGTGGTCCTTCCCAGCAGCGGTGCTGAAGGGAAAAGGCGGCGACCAAAGGCTTTCTTTGGAATCCTGGGAAAACAAGTGGAACTGATGGTGGACTGTGGTTCTCTATACACCATCGTACCGAAGTGGTTGTGGAAAAAAGAGTGGCCGCAGGGACATCAATCCAAGAGGGTACCAGGGCGAGTCTATTGATGTGCTTGGTTTCTTTACTACTCCCATCGTTTTCAAGTCAAGACAAGTGGTGGGTAAGGTTTATGTTGCGGAGGATGGGCCCCCTATCCTTGGTTGGGAGCATCAATTTGACCTTCACATCGTCATCGATCCCCATGCTGAGGGTCAAGTCTTGTGCTTGGCTGACGCATCCACTGAAGAAGTTTTGAGAGAGATGGATGATGTTTTTGGAAGGGGGCTTGGCGAGTTGAAGGGGTATACCCATAAGATCATCTTAAAGGAAGGTACCATCCCAATCAAGCATAAGCTGAGGAGGGTCACTGTCATTGTGAGGGATGAAGTCAAGAAAATGTTGAATGACATGCTCAAAGATGGGGTCATAGAACCGGTTGAGGCGAGTGAATGGGTCTCTCCGGTGGTCATCACCAAGAAGAGTGATGGCAAGCTCAGGTTCTGTGTGGACCTTCGCAGTTTGAACCAGCATGTTGTTACCGACACTTTTCCCCTTCCCAACATTAATGAGCTGTTACTTTTGCTTAAGGGTGGTAAGTACTTTTCAAAACTTGATTTGAAAAGTGCTTATCACCAAATTAAGTTACATGATGAGTCCAAAGACCTCACAACGTTTATCACCATGGAGGGCTTATTTAGATTTAAAATGCTGCCTTTTGTGCTGTCTTCCGCTGCCAGTGTTTTTCAGCGAGTCATGTCTGAAGTGTTGAGGGGTCTTGAGCATGTAAAGTATTTGCAGGACGATATTCTTGTGTTTGGGGAGTCTGTTCAGACGCACAACAACATTTTGAGAGAAGTCCTGGGCAGATTGAGGGAGGCTGGTCTTACCCTGAGGAAAGACAAGTGCAAGTTTTTAGTGGAGGAGATCGAGTACCTTGGCCATACCATCTCTGGGCAGGGTGCTCGCCCAAAAGTCGACCTGATTGAAGCTATCTGTGATGCTCCTGTTCCCCTCGACAAGGACCAATTACAGTCAATCATGGGCTTAATATAGTATTATGCAAAGTTTGTCAACTGTTTTGCCACTAAAACTGAGGCCCTGAGGTTGTTGTAAAGGAAGGGGTGTTCCTTTGCCTGGGGTGAAGCTCAACAGTGTGCTTTTGACCTTATTAGGAAGGACATTTGTGAAGCTGGTGTTCTTGCACCCTTTGACACCCACCTGTCTACTTTTCTGACTGTCAACGCCACTGCTTGTGGACTGGGAGCTGTCTTGTCACAAGTCCATGCCGGGTGTGACAGAACGGTGACGTTTGCCTCCTGCCCCTTGTCCGAGTGTGAGTGTAACTACTCGGTCATCGAGCGTGAAGCGCTGGCAGCTGCTTGGTCTGTCGAACATTTCAGGACCTTCTTGTGGGGCCTTGAATTCTGCATTCTCACCGACCACAAGCCCTTGGTTAAAGTGTTAAGTCCAGGAGGCGCCGGTAAGGGCTCAGCCAGATTAGCCAGACTTGCCTCTCTGCTCCAAGAATACAGGTACCGGGTGTCTCACATTCCGGGCTGGAAAAATGCACAAGCTGACTGCTTGTCTCGCTTGTCTCTGAGGAGCAAGGGTGGTCAGAGTGAAAGTTCCAGTGGGGGACAGGACGGAGCTGTAGCCTCCTTGTGTGATGTGGAGTAGTGTGTGGATGGGGCCTTTTCTGCAGATGAGTGGTACATGTGTATGGATGAAGACTCCACACTCAAGGTTGTTGAACGCATGTTGGTCTCAGGTGGCAGACGAGAAAGCACTGTGACCCCCTCTGTAAGGCCATTCATTAAGATATTGGATGAATTGAGTGTTAGTGAGTCTAAGGTTTTGATCAGGAATGACAAATTCGTACCTCCTTGTGGTTTAAGGACCAAGAATATTGGGCTTGCCCATGAGGGACATCTCGGACAAACCATGACCAAGAAGCGGGTGAGTGAAAATTTCTGGTGGCCATGCATGGATGAGCAGATTACCAATTGGATTGTTAATTGTGAGGTGTGCTTGGAGAGTGAAAAAGGCTTAAGACCGGTGATCAGGCCTCTTTTGGGCACATTGAAGATCCTGGGCTGCCCTGGAGTACTGTTTGTTTAGACTTCATTGGGCCCATGCATGGTGTGGAGGAGAGGTTGAGGAATGCATTGGTTATGGTTGAGTTTCAAGAGGAGGGTCTTCCCCGCATCCTTATCACAGATAATGGCACTCAACTTGTTTCGCACGAAATGAGGGATTTTCTTGTTAAGTGTGGTATCACTCATCACCGCACTGCCGTTTACAACCCTCAGGCCAATGGCATGGTGGAACGTGCTAATCGCTTGGTTAAGGGCACCATCTCCATGGCCATCCAGAGTGGGAAGAGTGTCAGAGAAATGGTTGATGAGATGGTTTGGGCACATCGCACCACTGCGCATAGTGTGACTGGTATTTCTCCTTTTGAGAAAATGCGTGGAAGGAAGCCTGGCACCAAACTTTTACCCACCTGGCTTGTTTCGCCCAAGTCAACAGCTACAAAGGGTTTTATTGGCAGTCCCGATGCGAAGGGTGTATGTGCTGGTGTCTGGGTCAAAATCAAACACGGAAGACCTGGCAAGGGGCTGTCTAAGTTCTGGGGGCCCTATAGAGTGAAGCAAACTTTCAGCAACTATGTCTTGCTTGACAATGACAACAAGTGGAACAAGCGCAAGGTTGCGTTGTATCGCAAAAGAAGTGACTGGGGAGCCAAAGCAGCTGGGCCCCTCGGCAGTAGTTCTGACAACAGTGTCAGTGACTTCTGGCTTATGAGTGATGCTGACCTCAGGGGCAACAACTTGGCTGGGAGTTGTGAGGATGGCTCTGGGAGTAGCTCAGGTGTTGCTCCCAGTTCACTTCCCTGTAGTTCTTCCCCTCCTTTGGGGCCTGAGTCTTCCCGCCCTTGCCGGTCGCGCAGACTGCCTTGCTATTTGACTGATTACGTACGCACCTGAAATTTTTTCCACTTACTCATGATTTGTGTCTCCACTTCCTGTATTGCTTTTCCTTCCATTCATTTACTGTTGTGTACCTTTGTTTTATCTTTTGGGTAGAAGGGAGGGGTGTGTGTTGTAATGGGCTTAGTTCATTCCCTGGGCTTGGCTGCGTCCCGCCCCAATGTTCTATCTATTGAGAATGTTCATGCTGCATTGTTCCACGAGCGACAGTTGGAGTTGGACAGTTAGAGTTTGGCTGGCGCTTTGTTGCTGCCGTTGAAGAGCTTGATGAAATAAAGCCTGTCAACACGTCATACCTGTGTCGGTGTCATTACTACATATTGCAAAAGGATTGACTACTTAAGCTGCATGTATCGAGTGCATCTGTGGTTAGCTCAGTCACTGTTTGAAAAAGTTCGTTTGGGAAGTTTTTTGCTTCCTTTATCTTTCTAGTGAAATAGAAAAATTTTTCTTTAAAAATGAGGGATTTATACGCTGCCGGACAGTGCTTATATTTGGTTTTTCGGTCTCGTCATAATTTTGTCTCCATGTATTCTCCTGCCTATGGCAGTTTTGTTTCTGTGCCCTTAGTTCCTGGGTGGTATGGGGGAAGGGATGGATGGAAGGATGGATGGAAGGATGGATGGATGGATGGATGGATGGATGGATGGATGGATGAATGGATGGATGGATGGATGGATGGATGAATGCATGGATGGATGGGTGGAAGAGAAGTATGGACGGATGCATGCAGTATGGATGAGTACAGGGATAGATGGATGGATGTATGGATGTTTGTATGGATGGACGGATGGATGGATAGATGGATGGACAGTCTGATGGATAGATGGATGGACGGACAGATGGACGAAACGGGTGGATGGATGGAAGAGAAGGATGGACGGATGCATTCAGTATGGATGAGTGCAGGGATAGATGGATGGATGTATGGATGTTTGTATGGATGGATGGACGGACGGATGGATGGATAGATGGACTGACTGATGGATGGATGAATGGATGGACAGATGGATGGATGGATAGATGGATAGATGGAGGGATGGATGGATGGAGGAGATGGATGGAAGGATGCGTGCAGTATGGATGAGTGCAGGGATAGATGGATGTATGGATGTTTGTATTGATGGATGGATGGATGGACGGATGGATAGATGGATGGACGGATGGATAGATGGTTGGACAGACAGACAGACAGATGGATGGATGGATGGATGGAGGAGAAGGATGGACGGATGCGTGCAGTATGAATGAGTGCAGGGATAGATGGATGGATGTATGGAGGTTTGTAGGGTTGGATGGATGGACAAATGGATGGATAGATGGACAGACGAATGGATGAATGGATGGGCAGATGGATGAATAGATGGACGGATGGATGGATGGACGGACGGATGGATAGATGGATGGACGGACAGACAGATGGATAGATGGATGGACGGACGGACAGACGGACGGATGGACGGATGGATGGATAGATGGACGGATGAATGGTTAGATGGATGAATGGATGGATGGACGGACAGATGGATGGATTGATGAGTTGCAGGGATGGATGGAGTTATAGATGCAGAGAAAGATAGATCTCCCGAATGACTGGCAGGTTCACTTACCTCAACCAATCACTCAGATCTGTTCAGGATATGGTTCAAAGTGAGGAATCTTTTACCTTTATGGGTACTTCTTTGGTAGCTTTTTGGTAGCTTTTATAGTAATTGATTTCATATTTAGATGGTTATAGTACATTTGTTGTATTTAATTGCTTGCAACATATATTTCCACAATATTATTGGCTGGAGTGAAGCTTACAATCCTGTTTCCAGTTGAGGTATGAGAATGAGTTTTCCTCAAAGGCCCTACAAGGCCAGCCCTTCAGTAGCAGCCTGTGGACCCAGGCCATGATGAGTGAATAAGGTATGATCAGAACAGTTTTGTGTATACCTCTTTAGCACAATATATTTTTGACTCCAGAAATGAAATGTGGAATGTGGTAATAAGAATAACTGAATCGAGGGCCACTGGCTGACTCAATTATGAAGCAAAAAAGGCCAAATGGTGTTGCTCTATGCAACATAGTCTATGGAATTATTATTTTGCTCTTTCCATTTTACTCACATTAATACTGGCTTGGCAAAAGCTTCACCTCATTAGAACCAGTGAGCAATTAATAAAGCCACTGGATTCCCATCACTAGATGCCCAAATGTCACTGGCATCCCTTACACATCACATTTGACTTTTTCTATTTCTGGGGCAGTGTGTTGCAGTTCTCTTCGATCATTGAAAGCATTTAAAAGAAGATGTGTCACAGTCTCTCCTTCATCATTCCATGGCTCATCCATGTGAAAGGTGCCAGACTCAAGAGCACAATATCTGGCAATTTCATCCACATAGCGGTCGCCTCTGGTGACCACGTCATTGCCACTCTTGGTTGCAGCACCCTTCACTACTGTGATTTCTTTTGGAAATTGCAAGGCTTCCAATAGATTGGAGACGTATTGCCCATTTCTGATGAGGGAGCCCGCTGAGGTCATGAAACCTCGCTGTGACCATTACTGCCCAAAGTCACACACAACCATGACCTCATACTGTCTGTTGGTATAAATGTTAACTTGAAAGCCTTCCGATGTACAGCAAGCTCTGGTGAGGGTGATTGATTCGACTACTTGTGCAGACGTTACATGGCACAGGTAGGATGCATCCACTACCCCACCTAGGGTGCACGCAGCATAGGCGGCTCTTAGAATGCAATGTTAGTCACTCAGACAAGATTGATCAACATAAAGGGTATGATCAGATTCAGAATGGGGTACATCCAATATGTCGGGCCTCGGTTTTGTTCACAACTTGGTTACTCTTACACAATCATGGCCAAAGTGTCCCTCTTCGTCCAGAGAAGCAGGGTTTAGGATATTACGTCTTCTGATAGAGATATTTTCAGCAGCCAAACTGATTCTCTCATAAAGGGTTAAGTGGATGGTTGTCAAATGCTGCATGCATGTGCGAGTCATGAGGATTGTGATTGAATGGGAGACGATTACGATCAGTGGGCGGCCCATCACTATCCCTTCCATTTTCTGAATGCTAAGGCTCACCGCTGCAACCGCTTTGGGACAACCAGGCACTGCTGCAGCTACTGGATCAAGAGTTGCTGAAAAATACCCAGTGGGACATTTTGTCTCCCCTTGGGTCTGTGTTAGCACGAATAAAGCACACCCATCTTTCCCATGACAAAAGCGAGCAAAGTCTTTAGTATAGTCTGGCATTTCAGGAGCAGGTGTGCTGCAAAGTAGATTTTTGAGCTCCTGGAAGGCTTCCATGCTTTCACCATCCTTTGGCACCAGATCATTGATGCCAGGGTGCTTCAGTCTCAGTAAAGGCTTTGCCACAAATGAAAAGTTCGGGATCCATTGTCAGCAATAGCCACCAACGGCCAAGAAGATTTGCACTTCTGTCTGAGTGGTTGGGAGCTTCATCTTAAGGACTGTTCAATACATTCATGGGACACTCATCTAACTCTCTTTTCTATCTGCTGTCTCAGGTACATGACTTCCTGAAGGAAGCTGGCTCTCTATACAGTGTACTAAAACAAAGAACACTGTGCAGAGAGTCCAGTGGATCCCTTACTGGATTGCAGAGGTTAAAGTAGATAATACTAGTGCTCTGTTTGTGGTAGTGTTGGCGAGCAGTTAGGCTTATCAGAAGGTATGCTAAGAATTTGTTGTACTCACAGAGGCAATAAATGGGACACACACTCAAAATAAATCGGAGACCAATTTAGAAAAATAAAATATATTTTTATGTAATTTTTATGACCAAGAGCACAGTTCTAAGGTAACTACTTTCAGAGTTACGATTTTTCAAAGTTCGGGAAATATATCACTTTTGTGCGCAATTACGCACCATAGGAAACAATGAGGGGAAAGACGAAAATTGCATATAAAATCAGGCAATGATTTCATGAAGTTCACCTTCTCATTTTAGGTCGATGTCGGGACCAGGTCCAAAGTTCCAGCAGGAGAAGCTTGGGAGCATCCCGGATCTGCTGGGAGCAGAGTGCTGAGGTCTTGGAAGCTGATGCGCAAAGACGAAGGGGGCCACTTGAAAACACACTGCACAGGTGGTCTTACTGGTAAGTCCGGTGGGTCTTTTGAACGAATGGAAGGTGCACCAGGAAAAGAGTCCAAACGCTAATAAGAAAGTCCTTTAAGTTTCTTTTATTCTTTATAGTAAAACATGCAGTCAAAAATCAGCCGACGCATTTCGTTCTTTACAAAATAACTTCTTCAGGGCTGAAACAATTGACACAAGACAGCACATAAATTTACACAAATACATCTATAAAAAACACTAAGACACAAAGAAAACTACATCACATATATAAATACAAATAACACCGAACACATGACAAAAAATTATACATATATATAAGCAAATGTGTTTATATTGCGTATTTAGAACAAATCCTTATGACACCACACTATAATAAAGCCAAGTGCTGTGAATTCCAGAGTCTGGGCAAAGCCCAAATATAAAACATAAATATAGATAACCAATATAGAAAATACCACAACGTGTACAGATCCTTAGTAACACAAAATTCCAAATATCACAAACAACATATTATATATGGCCTTATTTACATAATATCATTTTTTTAAAAGATTATTTTATTTAAAGAACAATAGTAGATCTTCAGAAAAAAGTAGAGAAATAATTAAAAGATTTTTAAGGGAGATTGAAAGAAAGATGGAGGGAGGAAATCCTCACAAAGAAACAAGAGGTATCAGGTCAGTTTTGGAGCCATATTCGGTGTTAATACCATATCTATATTCAAAAAAGGGGGGGGGAGAATATATATGTGTATATATATAAAATTGCATTGGCGAAAGAGGAAGCAGAACGTGAAGGGAAAACCTAAGACATTAGTAGATAAATGACTTTCAAGCATTCACAAACTAATAAGACTCAAAAATTCTCACCAGTGTTGGTAATTAACAGCGGTCCTGTCAAAATCAAATCGCGGTGGTATAACCGAGTCACAACTGGAAACCCCTCAGTAAAAGTTCCAGAGCATGAAAGGCATTTACAACGGTCTGAAAATAAAAGCACCAAACGTCACTACATTAAGGACTATATATAAATTAGTAAAGATGGTTTAAGACCTCCCAATAAGAGGTACAAAGGCAAAAAAGCCTAGGAACTTGACGGACAACTGAGAGTCAAGTATTCTCACCTATATTAGTGGTATTTAAAGGGTCAATCCGAAGTGTATTGCAAAAAGATATATCACAGGGAATCCCATTTGGAGGCCCCACAGTCAAGGTTCCAATAGATCGATTCCAGCCCAGACTATCTAAGAATAAGAATAGTATTGGTTGTACTCATTTTGAACCTCATTAGCAGTTATAGTATATCTCCAAAAGAATACAGACAATGTATACAAAACCCCAATCATAACTGTGGGTGGGATTTAAAAAGCCGGCGCACACATTAACGGTAACAAACGTCGAGTTAAGTATCATAGCCCACAATTCCATGTTAGCATCCTTGTCATCATGACCATTATATTGCCTGGATGCAAGATCTTTATATATGTGTACTCAAAATCCATCAAAAAAGGCCGGCGCGCACACAAAGTAATATGCATCGATAGTGGCCTGAAACATAGTCAAAAAAAGTTCAACAAACGAATATCACCCCCACGGCGCCATCAAAGCATTAGCAACTGTGCATACAGGGCGTGTGAGCCTGGAGATAAAATAACGCAAAGAGGGTGTTGCAGGGCATAAGTAAATCGTGCCAATCAACTTACCAGCAGGGTTTTGGAAATGTGGATGGCAGGTGCGCCTTGCAGAGTGTAACAGAACGCCACCCAAGTTTCGAAGATTTGAAACCTCGCGGCAGTCTGGCGTTCAGGCGGAAGTGCGTCACGACTGAAAGCGGATACTGAGATACCGTTCTATTTCGGGAGCCATATTGGAATGGTAGGTTTCCTGACTTCAAACCTACGATGCGCCTGCTATACAGATTTTTAAAAAGTGAATGAAATGAGATGAATGAACACAGGAAAACTAGAAGTCAGTATGAGAGAAAAAATAGATGATTCAGGAATATTACAACACCGGACACCCGACTATTTAAAACATGGTCTACATACCACAGTGAAACTAAAGCTCTTAACATGCTCTATTACCAGAAGCGGGGTCCATGGTTGGAACACCAGTATACGGGTGCCATCTTGAAATTGCAAATCACCAAACATGATGCGTATAGATGACAAATCAGCCCAAGGTTCGAATCAAAGACACCCGTAAAAAGAAAATAGTAGGACGATAGCACACCATTTGGTTGGAAAGTAGTCAAAGACGATACACATAGGTGAAGTAACTACCCACTGTAATTACTCGGGGCTAGTGAAAGATGCGTCCATAGTATATGAACCAAAGGGCCACCAGACAAAGAGATGTTGGTGAGAAAGCGCAAACCAGCAAGTCGTTATAATTAGGTCATAACTGATAATTATGACTCTAGCCAGCGTGATACGTTAGCACATAATGGATGAGGTGTTCCAATTGTAGAAAATCAAGAGAAGTGGCGAAAAAAACACTCCCCTGGATTGTAGTAGCAGATCTTTCAGGCAATAGGACAGTAGAAAATGAAGAACCAGGGTAAGCAGTCCCCGCTTTAAAATACGGTAAATACGAACTAACCAGAAATAATAAGAAAAAAGAGAAATAGAACGATAAAAACAGTAAATACCATAATGGAAATTGCAGCAAATTAAATAGAGGATGATGAAATCAACATCAGCAGGTACATCCAATTAGGTTACATATATGCGTTCCTACTTCCTTTGGATCTACTCATCTACAGAGTGCTGGGATCAAATGACTTTATAAGAAATAATGCATTTCCCCGTCTGTATTATGGCCAAGTGTAGTTGCCCGTAATCGACATATCCACTTGGATTCAGCTTGCCTGAGTCGTAGTTCCCTATTGCCCCCTCTATTGCTCATCGGGACATGAGCAATGCCGTGAAACCAAAATGTGGCATCACCATTGTGTTCCTTACTGTAATGTTCTGTCATTGGATATCTAGTATCCCTGCTTAGTAGTGCTCTTCGGTGTTCCTGGATACGGGTTTTCAAACAGCGTGTGGTACTCCCAACATATATTGCTCCGCATTCACACTCCAGGACATACACTACATAGGTAGTGTTACAATTAATGAACTGCTTAATGGAGTATGTTCTTGGGCTGTTATAAGCGAAGTTCTTGGTTCTGTTCTTCCCCATGGGGCAGATGTTACAACTTCCACAGGTAAAAAACCTTTAGGTTTGCATGATAACCAGGTCCCGCTTGTTTGTGGTGTTGTCACATAACTTGGACATAGATGTTTCTTCAAGGATACCCCCTCCTGTATGTAATAGCAGGTACATCAGTAATACAGTCCTTGAGGCCCGGGATATCAGTGAGTAAATGCCAGTTCTTTCGGAAGGCCTTAAAAATCTTATCACTCTGTGTGGTGTACTGTGTGATGAATCTTGCCTTGTCTCTGTTCTTAGATATCCCCCGGGATTCTACCTTGTCCTGAAGTGTAAGTTCCCTATCAGTTGAGAGTATCCTTGTTTCTGCTCTCTCCAAAACCTTGTTTCCGTATCCTCTCTTTTGGAATCTCTTTCTTGTCTCTCTAATATTGGATAGGAAAGTCAATTCTTTACTGCAGTTTCTTCTAATGCGTGTGAGCTCGCCAAAAGGAATGTTATTGATAACAGAACTCGAGTGGGCACTGGAGGCATGCAGTATGGCATTGCACGCCGTCTCCTTTCTATACAATGTACTTTGTATTACCCCATGTTCAACATAGAAACGAATATCTAGGAAATTGATACTGACATTGTTGAAAGACATTGTTAGTTTCACATTAAATGCATTATCATTAAGATAAACAAAGTATGGGAGACGCGCGAACGCGCGAAAACAAGATGGCCGCCTCCTGGTGAGCTCAGTGTTCAAGGAGCCCGTTTTTGACGACGAAATTAGCATTTCCAGTCAGGAATTGCTGGAAATGATGGTAGCTGACTGCTAAAGCCCTACCTGTTGCTGTGGATGCTGTTTTTCCTCCTTGGAACGTCGGAAGTACATGGTTTCTACCTCCTGCTTCAGCCTGCTCCAGCCTCGAGCTCTGCTTTCAGGTACTGCCCAGATTCCTGTCAGGGGGCGGAGCGTCTTCTCAGGAAAGGGCCTGGCTTTGGCCTAACCACTCCCACAGTCTGGTTTAGCTGCTGCACCAGCTTTTACAGAGAAGCAATTTCGGTACTTTTAATTTATACTTGCTTCATTACTCCTGTGCATTTTCTCATATGAAAATGGAGAATAAAACTCTACAAAATCCTAATAATAAAAGGAAAAATCAGACTTCTCCTCCTCCAGTAAAATCTAAAGTGGTGGAATCCAGTGAGCCATCCTTGGCTTTAATTCTTGACGAGATACATGCTTTGCGAGCAAATACTGAGAATATTGCGTCTGAAATTAAAAACTTACGTAAAGATATGGCCAGCATGTCGATGAAAGTATCGGATAATGCAATTAAAATACAAGACAGTAAAGTAAAAATTGACGCTTTTACACCACTTGTGGCAAAAATTTCCCCTATGTCTACCCTTCTTCTGGATATGGAAAATCGTAATAGGCAATATAATTTGCGCATTTTTAATTTACCAGAGGAAGTTGAAGGCTCTAATTGTAGATTATACCTGGAAAATTTGTTACCTGGCCTTTTAAACGTCAAATTCCTGGAAAAATTTGAAATTGACAAAGCACATAGGATTCCATCCCATCGCAATCCTCAACATACTAAGCCAAGACAAATGATTTTTAAGGTACTGCGTCACCATCATTTGGTCATGATAAGGAAAGCAGCAAGGGAAATTCCATCTTTAATAGTTGATGGCAATAAAATATTTATTCACCAAGACTATGCCAAAGAGACTGTCAAGATTCGTAAAGAATTTACTGATTGTCGCCCTCACTTGAGAAGTCTTGGATTTAAATACGGCTTATTTGATCCATCAACAATGAGAATCTGGAAAGATAATTTTTCTAAGTCCTTTCAACGTCCAGAAGACTTAAAATTATTCCTGGAACAGCACTCACAGCTATCACTACATTCTATGGATAAGCATGACTCTGCAATTTGAAAAGTGTTTTCATATGCATTTCTGACTAATTTTTTCTAGCTCTTTACACGATGGGCTCCAACGGTTCGGTCATGCTTGTAAAGCACGTGTGCGTCTCAAAATTCGTATTAATGTTTATGTGTGGTCGTCTTTTTTCTGTTTGTCTGTCTCTGTTCTTTTTCCTCCTATTCCTTGTATATTATACTAGAACTACTACTCTCTGTAATTTTCTTCAATGTTTACTCCTCTTCTTCAATCCTTTTTCCTCTTCCTCTCTATTCTACTATGGCTAATACTCATAATATTAAAATTACTTCTTTAAATGTTAAAGGTTTGAGACATCCGGTAAAACGTACAAAGATACTAAACTATTCCAGAAGTTGTAAAGCAGATATTTGTTTTATTCAGGAAACACATATTGACGACAAAATATTGGATTATATGAAAGAACAATGGGTAGATTCTATTGTCTCTTCTCCTGCTAACGGGGGAAAGAATGGTGTTGCTATTCTTTTTGCTAAAAGATTACATTGTCAAATTTTAAGTAAAACATCAGATTTAGAAGGTAGATATGTTATAGTCAAAGTTAAAATTTATGATTCTGTCATGTATTTAATTAATGTTTATGGTCCAACTGCTGATGACCCTTTGTTTTGGTCTAATTTGACCACTGAAGTACTCAAGTTAGGCAACGTTCCTCTTATAGTTGGAGGAGACTTTAACCTTATTTCTGATCCTTTATTAGATAGATCATCCTTCACTAAGTTTAGACCTCCAAAAGCTTTTTTAACTTTTAGAACTTTCCTTAAAGTTACAAAATTAATCGATATTTGGCGATTACATTTCCCTACGGATAAAGTGTTCATTTTTTTTCCAATCCTCATAATTCACACTCTAGACTTGATTATTTATTAATTTCCAGGCAGCTCCTTAATTCTGTGGTTTCTCCTAACATTGGCAATATTGACATATCAGATCATGCTCTTGTGTCTTTTGTTTTGCAAGTTAATTCAAATTATAAAGTACAATCTAGATGGCGTATGAATACTGATATTATTCTTAATGAACAAAACAAACCAAAAATATTAACAGCTATACAGGATTACTTTCAACTTAACCCAGAAGGCTCCACTTCCCTTGTGAATAGATGGGACGCCTTTAAAGCTTATGTTAGAGGCGCTTCTATCTCTCTTATGGCATATGAGAATAAAACTTATAATATACGAATTAAAGAGTTGGATAAACAAATTTCAGAAGTTGAGAGGCTTTTTATCACTTCTAACGATCCTAAATATAAATTTAGGTTGCAAAAACTTAGATATGAATTTAATTCCATTCTTAGTAGAAGAGCTGGTATTCAACTTTCCAAATCCAAAGCAAAGTTTTGTTTTAATGCTAATAGGTCTGGTCGACTGTTAGCTAATTATTTACGTATAAAAAAAGATAAAGCCCAAATAAATTCGATTCATGGTCCCAATGGGAAAATCGCCATATCACACAATGATATTGTTAAGGAATTTTTAAATTATTATACTAATTTATATAATCAACCTAGTTCTAATGATTCTTCTTTAATTGATTCTTTTTTATCTACTAGTAACTTATCCAAAATTTCTCATTTAGATAAAAATAAATTGGACCTGCCCATTAAAGAGGATGAAATTCGAGTAGCTATTAAATCTCTCAAACAAAAGAAATCACCTGGTCCTGATGGCATTCCAGCTGAATTTTATAAAGAATTTCAAATACAACTTATTCCTTATTTATTTAAATTATTTACCTTTTTTAGCACTACAGGGACTATTACGGGCTCTTTTACTGAGGCGTTAATTGTTGTGTTAACCAAACCCAATAAAGATCCTACACTTGTCTCAAATTATCGCCCTATTTCTTTATTAAATCAAGATTGTAAATTATACGCTAAAATACTTGCTACCAGGTTAGCATCTGTTTTAGATTCTATTATTCATCCGGACCAATCTGGGTTTATGAAGAATAGACATTCTGCAGATAATACAAGAACATTATTACATGTTATCGAACAAGGTTTTAAATTATTTATTCCAACAGGAGTGTTAGCACTGGACGCTGAAAAAGCCTTCGATAAAGTTCATTGGCAGTTTTTATTCCATACTTTAGTTGCATTTAATTTTGGTGATGTATTCATTCGTATGGTAACTGCTTTGTATTCTGCACTGACAGCCCGGTTATTTATTAATGGTCAAATTTCTAACCAATTTTCTCTTTTCAGAGGTACTAGACAAGGCTGCCCCCTCTCCCCGCTCCTATTTCTTCTGGTGATTGAGCCTTTGCTTGTGTCAATTAGGAATTGTAACGATATTAATGGTATTAAAATTAATAAGGTCAATGTTAAAACACTGGCATATGCAGATGATGTACTTTTATTTATTAGTAATCCTATCTCTTCACTTCCCCCTTTATTTGAGATTATTTCATCATATTCCATACTTTCTGGTTACAAATTAAATACTAATAAAACTGAATTTTTTCCGATAAATATCCATTGTACCCCAGATATGATACCCATGAAAGATATAATTTGGCAAAGAGAAAAAATTAAATATTTGGGTATTTTGTTCTCATCTACTATAAAATCTACAATTTCATTAAATTGTGAGTCTATTCTAACTTATATTAAAGATAAAATATCGAAATGGTCTCCACTTCATCTTTCGTGGTGGGGAGAATGGACTCCATAAAAATGACTATAGCGCCAAAACTTTTTACTCCCTCTCCATGATTTCTACCCAATTTCCTATGAAGTTTTATAAAGATATAGGGGCATATTAGCAAGACTGGCGATAAAATTATCGCCGTTTTAGCGGCAGGAAACTGCCGCTAAAACGGCGATAATTGGCTTGCTAATAAGCGTTATAGAATTCCAATAGAAGCCCAGGTTAGATGTCCTGCACATCTAACCTGGGCTTCTATTGAATTCTATAACGCATATTAGCAAGCCCATTATCGCAGTTTTAGCGGCAGTTTCCTGCCGCTAAAACTGCGATAATTTTATCGCCAGTCTTGCTAATATGCCCCATAGATCGGCTTCTATCCAAGTTTTTATGGTGCAATAAAGCTCCTCGTATCAGTTATAAAAAATTAAAACTGCCTAAATGTAATGGAGGTTTTGGTTTACCGGATTTTTTTTGTTATCATAAGGCCTTTATTTTAAAGCAAAGCTCTCTTTGGTTTAATCATTCTCAGTTGAATAATCCCCCTGCATGGCTGTCTATAGAAAAAGCTTAATAGATCCACTCCCCTTACCTTCTTTATTAACTATGTCTAATAGGTCAATATTTTTTAATAGATCTGATATTCTGAAATCTACTAAGTTAATATTACATGATTTTGATTCTATTTTCCAATCACCCATGTCTATTACTGAAGACATGTCGTTGTGGTATAATTCAAACATAAAACTCACTAAAAATGTTAGATTTTGGCATTCATGGATTAAAAATGGTATTTTTATCTCAAAGATATTTATTATAATAATACTTTTATAACTTTTGATGTTCTGCAAGAAAAATTTAACGTACCTTCTACTGATTTATTCAAATATGAATGTTTATGCAATTCGATTTTGGATTCATTTCCTCATTCTATACCTCTTAATGCTAAATCGGATTTATTGATTTATATTCAAACACTTTCCACCTTACCACATGGTGTTTCTAGATTGTATAAAAAGATGATTACATTTAAAGGTGACAATATTGATATGTTATTGACCTATTGGAATAATGAGCTTTCTTTATCATTATCCTATGAAACATGGAAAATTATTTGGTTAAATAGTATTTCAGGATGGCTACCTGTATCGCTCTATCAAACAAATTCATATATTTTATATAATTGTTTATGGTCACCTTTAAGACTGTTCCAAGCTAAACTCCTTCCCTCCCCTATATGTTGGCATTGTAATTTGCATACTGGTTCGTTAAAACATTTGCTTTTTGAATGCCCTTTTATTGTCAAATTTTGGACTGAAGTCTGGGATGTTATAAAACGCATACTTAATATTCAAGATGATTTGACATTTAGCTTAATAATTTGTAAATCTGTTGTTCTTTCTCATAAATTAGTAGACTTAGAATGTAAACTTTTTAATTTTTTAGTATCAGCTGCCTTAAAGTCTATTGCGGCTTGCTGGAAAGATGTTTCATCACTATCTGTTCATGCATGGTGGTCGTGGGTTATTTTTACAAGAAGAGGAGCTCATTTATCTTTGAATGGTGTTATTCATAATTGTGATTCTTTTCATTTATTCTGGAAACCTGTTGATAATTATTTATCTTCTTAGCAAGTTTAATGTTTATTAATAGTTTCTCTATCTTTTGATAGACAGTAGTTCTATTTTAGACTTATTAATAACGTCCGTATATTATCTCTGTTCCCTCCCCCTCCTGTTTTAATTTATTGCAATAATAGACTATATTAGACTGTATTTATTTTGAATTTATTATGATTATTAAATTTCATATATGCATTTTAGGTACTTTTATTGTAATATTTCATTTTTGTCCTGTATGTTTATTATCTGAAAATTCAATAAAATATTTTGAACAGAAAAAAAAAAAAAAAAGATAAACAAAGTATTGCTGTAGCTGTTCAACAGAACCAGACCAGAGGCAGATAATATCATCTATGTACCTCCCCCAGAACACAATGAATTCAGTCCAGGGGGAGGCACATCGGGCCCAGGCATGCTCCTTCTCGTACCACCCCATGAAGAGGCAGGCGTACGAAGGAGCAAACCTGGAACCCATCGCGGTCCCTTTGATCTGTTGGAACCAGCGATTGTCGTGTAGAAAGAAGTTGTTCAAAAGTATGATGTCTACCATCTCAGCAATCATTTCGTTATATTCATAAAGTTCTGCACCCTCCCTGTCCAGGAAGGAGCGCATCGCCATAGTACCATACTGTTTGTCGATACATGTATAAAGACTCTCGACATCAAAAGTAACAAACAGCAGTTCTTCAGACCACCGAAAGTCTTTAAATTTCACAAGTATGTCTTTGCTGTCCCTTATATATGATGGTAGGTCAAGGATGTGTTTGTGTAATCTAAGGTCAACAAATTCAGAGAGCTTTTCGGTGGGCGAGCCCACCCCCGAAATGATAGGGCTTCCCGGGGGGGAACTGTCCCCCCTTGTGTATTTTGGGTAGAATGTATATACACGGGTGGGATGGACAATCCAACTTCAAGTACCTGAACTTGTCATCCGTAATAAGACATACGTCTCTCCACTCACTTAGTCTGGCATTGATCATGGCTGTCAGTCCAGGAATAGGGTTGGATACCACCTCCCTGTAACAAGTGTTGTCACAAAGCTGTCGGTTAATCTCATTAAGGTAGTCAGAGCGATTCATGACTACTACATTGCCGCCTTTATCGGCCTCACGTATCACAATGTTATTGTCATTGCTCGGGCGTTGTAAGGCCTGTCTCTCTACATAGGATATGTTTTGGCAGGTCTGAGGTTTATATTTGTTAGGAATTTCTAGAGAATATAATTCTTCAGACATTTTCCTATAAAAAACATCAAAGTTAGGATGATAAACACCCACAGGCACAAATTTTGATTTTGGACGTAACCCACTGTCCGTGGAGAGATCCTGCCTGATGTCAAAATCTTTTAATAAAGTTGGCATATTAAATATTTCATTCTCACAGATAGACAGTAAACATTGTACATTTCAGACATCAGCAATTGTATGTGTGCCTGGTTCTCTCGGTATAGAAGGCCCCCCTGGTTCAAGAGGTCTATTTGAGAAATAATCTCGAAGTTTCAAAATTCTTGTAAATTTATAAAGGTCAATATGGATATTGGCAAAGTCCCCACTCTGTGTAGGGCAAAAATTAAGACCCTTACTTAGTAGTCGGATTTCATCATTGTCAAGTATTTTATTGGAGAGATTAACGATTTTCAAATCACAATTGTCATCAACATCCACACATGAATTAACCCCATTTGTCACTAGGTTATATTCCCCTTCTTGGGACTGGTCGAGGTGTCCCCCTTGCCTGTTGTCCCTTTGCAATTTCCTTTTTGGCCTCCTCCCTCCCCTCCTGGTCTTGACTGTTCTCTTTTTTGTTGGAGTCTGTTGGAAATCCGTAACTTTGCCAGTTCTTTTTGGAAGGACGAGGCCCCTTCCCCTAAAGGGGTCTCCTGTGCCATAGAAGAGGACGCAGTACTGCTCTGTGATGAGACTGAGATGTTACTCACCGAGCGGGTGTCATCACTCTCATCCCTTTCTTCCCTATTCCTTTTCTTATCCTCAGCTACCTGCACATTGTCAAAAAAGTTTATTTTAAGTCCGGTGGGTCTCCTTGGAGGGAGGAGGTTGCAAGGGCCTAGAGACACGGGAGCAAAGCTGGTTGGTCGGTGCTGGGGTCAGTGGGTTCGGGTGCAATTCGAACAGGTCAGCTGGGCGTTGTGCATCTTAGGGCACTCGCCGTCAGTAGAAGGCAACTTGGTGAGGTGATCTTTGGACAGCTGGACCACTCAGGAAGTGGGACTCAGGTGTCTCGGCATCTCTCATTAAGTGCTTGCTTCTGGTGCTTTGGGAATCTGGTGTGAACTCTTTTTCTTGGTTTTTACCGTTGGCAGTCCGGTTCCCGGGGTATTGGTACGCCGTGGCTCTAATAGATCCTGGTACCTCCAAACTTGGTGGAGAGGCACATCTGACCCTCCCAAGTTATTGCACCTCTTCTTCCTTTAGAGCCATGTCAAGGTCATCGGTGAGCAGCAAGTCAACAAACTAGACTTCATGGGATCAGTGCCTGCGGTGTGCAGGGGAGTGATACTTTCACTCCAGCGGAGCATCTCAGTGATTTGTCGAATGCTGGAGGCACTCTGGGGTTCTTGTAGTACTTTCGGGTCTCAGGATGACACAGCAGCAACGATTGTCGAGCCCTTGGAGCAGCTGGCAGGGTTTGGTGCCATTTTCTTCTGCAGCAGGGCTTCAGTTCTCGTGCAGCAGGGCTTCAGTTCTCGTGCAGCGGGTCTTCTTTGTCCTAGTCTGATGAATCGAAGCTCAGGTCTCGGGGAGGCACCTAAATACTGCATTTAGGAGTGTTACAAGGGGAGACAGGTAGTAGTCAATGGGCTACTTATCTTTAGGGTGTCTATATTTTCTAATGACCACTTCCTGTGGGAAGAGGCACTACCCTAGCCCTGATTTGAGGTTTCTCCACCCTTCCAAGATGGTGAAATTCAGAAGAGGGGTTCACCTCGCCTGCCCCGCCTTAGAGGTGGTGCAGGCTAAGTGGGGACCCTCCTCCTCATTTAACTAATTTTCCCACCTTTCTTCCCACCAAAAGTGGAGCAGGAATGGAGGCTTGGCCTCCCCCACTATCTGGAGGTTTGGGTCTAGCAAGCTACGTATGTGAAGGATTGTTCTTGAAGTGTATGAGTTTTATGGATACTCATGAGCCTCCTGCTGTGGATCAATAATTTTATGGCCGTACCATAGGTTATAATAGTCAAGTTTGACACACGTGCTCACAACAATCGCAGCAAAACCTTTAACAGTCCATATGGCATCTTAGAGTTCGCCTGGAGCTTCCTTTTCAAAATCTGCGATATTGTAGGCACAAACGCATTTCTTATGCGCCTCTTTGTTTTGTATTGTGGAACTTTCAGTCTGTTTTGAACAGCATAAGTAGTAAAACTTTACGGCGTTAACCTTTGGTGACGTCCCCTCTCCCACGGCTCTTTTTGCTGATGCTTTCTATTGTTCAAAAAAGGAAGAAAGACGGAATATTATTTGAAAATAAAATATAGCCATATATACTGTATAAGTAAGTGTCTATAACAATTTTTACTAACCTCATCATTTTCGTGGGACTCGGCAGCGTCTCTGAAATCTTGAGAGTCACTGAGGTCCATTCGAGGCATAACCGACGTCAGAGTTTACGCGAGGCTGTTGCAAGACGACAGCATCTAGAGCTGATTCCTCCAGAAACCTCATGTCTTCATAGACTGGTGAGTTAGGAGTTGTTATAGATTCTTCACCATCTTTCATGTCAATGAAATTGCTTCCAGCATTGCTTCGTTACTTGATGCTTTGCTGCCGCTGCTGGAAACCTTACTAGGGGATATCAGATATCAGTTGTGGCAAATCCTTGAGGCTGAGCATTTCCAACCGCCAGCAGAGCTCCTCGTCAAAACTGGTGATGTTGTGTCCAACCTCTTTAAGGTTGCTCTGCTGCACATTCTGCTCCAGTGCTTCTGGTGGCAGGGTACGATAATATCTATCGATAGTGTTCAAACCACCATCGGAGTGCGTCTTTTTGATGAGGTTGATGTATCTCGCCATAATGACCGAACAATCTCTTTCTGGATGGCGGCTCCTGGGTTTGGCATAGGCTGCTCAGGGGCTCCTTATATTTATTCTAAGCATCAAGAAAGGGGCTTACTCCTCTTCCTCACATCAAGGTCACCTGATCGCCAGGACCTCCGGTTCATTGAGGACTGCCGCATAGCCCTAACCACATTTTAGGAAAATGAGCATGTGTGACTGTGTCTGAGTGTATGGCTGCATAAGTTGTACAGTTTGCTGATTGCGGGGGATGCTAACTGTACTTTAAATTGTGTGGCCTTGGGCGGTGCACACATTGTGAAGAGTGCTGCACACATTGTGAAGGATGTGACTGTTTGATTGTGGGGCTGCACACTTTGTTGATTATGGGTGATGCTGACTGGCCGCATACTGTGTGGCGTTGGGCTGTGCACACATTGTGAAGGGTACTGCTTGCGCTCTGGTCATGTGGTGCTGGCGGTGCACACATTGTGGAGTGAGTTGACTACCTCAAATTGTAGGTTTGCTCAGGTTCAAAAACAAGAAGTTGGTTTTGTTTCCTTTGTGGTGCAGTGACAGGCCTGTCTTTATTATACACAAAAGCATAAATAAGGCCATCAATCAATCAATCAATCAATCACAGAATTTGTAGAGCGCACTACTTACCCGCGAGGGTCTCAAGGCGCTGGGGAGAAAAAAAGGGGGGGGGGTGCTGCTACTGGTCGAACAACCAGGTCTTGAGTAGCCTCCTGAAGGTCAGCAGGTCTTGGGTCTGTCGTAGGCTTAGTGGAAGGGTGTTCCAGGTCTTGGCGGCGAGGTGGGAGAAGGATCTGCCGCCGGTGGTAGTTCTTCGAATGCGAGGGACGGTGGCGAGGGAGAGGTCGGCGGAGCGGAGCTGGCGGTTGGGGACGTAGAAGAGGAGTCGTCTGTTGAGGTAGGCTGGGCCAGTCTTGTGGAGTGCCTTGTGTGCGTGGATGAGGAGTTTGAAGGAGATTCTCCTGTTGACGGGGAGCCAGTGCAGGTTCCTCAGGTGGGGGGTGATGTGGCTGTGGCGTGGTACATCGAGGATCAGGCGTGCGGAGGCGTTTTGTATGCGTTGCAGTCGCTTGATGAGCTTGGCCGGGGCTCCCGCGTAGAAGGCGTTCCCATAGTCAAGTCTGCTACTGACGAGGGCCTGGGTGACTGTTCTTCTTGTATCTGTCGGGATCCACCTGTAGATCTTGCGAAGCATGCGGAGGGTGTTGAAGCAGGAGGAGGAGACTGCGTTGACTTGCTTGGCCATGGAGAGCGTTGAGTCGAGGATGACTCCCAGGTTGCGTGCGTGGTCGGTGGGTGTCGGGGCTGCTCCTAGTGTCGTTGGCCACCAGGGGTCGTCCCAGGCTGAGGGGTTGGAGCCCAGGACGAGGACCTCTGTCTTGTCCGTGTTCAGTTTTAGTCGGCTGATCTTCATCCACTCGGCGACGGCCTTCATTTCTTCATGGAGGTTGGATTTGGCGGCGAGGGGGTCCTTGGTGAGGGAGAGGATCAGTTGAGTGTCGTCGGCGTAGGAGATTATGTTGAGGTCGTGCTGTCTGGCGATGCGTGCGAGCGGGGCCATGTAGATGTTGAACAGTGTTGGGCTGAGGGATGATCCCTGGGGTACGCCGCAGATGATCTTGGAGGCTTCGGATCGGAATGGTGGGAGGCAGACTCTCTGGGTTCTGCCGGCGAGGAAGGAGGTGGCCCATTCCAGGGCCTTGTCTCGGATCCCTGCGTCATGGAGGCGTGCGCGTAGAGTGCGGTGGCAGACAGTGTCGAAGGCGGCGGAGAGGTCCAGCAGGATGAGGGCTGCGGTCTCACCGTTGTCCAGCAGGATCCTGATGTCGTCGGTGGCGGCGATGAGGGCAGTCTCAGTGCTGTGGTTGCTGCGGAACCCCGATTGGGATGGGTCCAGGCCATCCATCAGACCATCACACAGAAAGATAGATAGCTACTTGCACGGTCCCCTGAAGGACACAAATGAAAAGCTGGAACATGCCTCTGTTCTTCTTTCCGCTTTTTTCTCCTTTCTTTACCGGGCTGCCTGAGTCTGATTGATGGTGCTGTCAGGGTGGGATTCTAGTTCCTCCGGATAATGAGTCAGGATTCAGGAATGTATTCCTTGTCACAAACACAGCAGATGTCAGGGCCAGAAGGGCTCAGGGATGCCAGAAACAAACATTTTCTCCCCAGTTCCCTGATAAGCAAATAGTTGAAGAAAGCTTGATAAAAATAATCCTTACTGGCTATAGCCCCGCGTTATCATTGCTTTCCCTGCAAACACATGCAAATGATGATGAAGCTGTCTTGAAAAATAAGGCATGTTCCTTGAAGAGTCAGGCAACAAAATAAAAAAACAGCAACGCACAGTACATTTACTTGGTTGTATAACACCATCCAGTGGATAGATAGAAAAAATTCAGCATTTGAAAATGAAGGTTCCGATTCACAAAAGTAATCTGAGACAAAATCCTAACTTTACGACTTTCGGTATTCACAAAGGGCATTTAGGAGTAGTAAAGTTAAGATTTTGTCTCAGATAAACTTAAGTTTTACTTCCAAAACTTAAGTTTAACTGAAACGAAATCCTAACTTTACTACTCCTAAATGCCCTTTGTGAATAGCGAAAGTCGTAAAGTTAGGATTTTGTCTCAGATTCCTTTTGTGAATCGGGCCCGAAGAAGGTATTTATAGAGATATTTATTTAGAAGGAATTGCGCCTATCGCGGAACTCTGCGGACTCTCACTGAGTTTTAAGGTAACTCAGTGGAATTCCGCAGAGTAAAACTCCTCAAGTTCCGCCCACCCTGTCTCCTACAGGTTGATATTGATATTTCATAAGATTGTTGTTGTTTAATGTTAAAATGCTTTATGTGATGCATCATATTTAATAGAGCTCATAGCCACTCCTTCTTACTAGCACAACCCTGTGTACACATTGTCCCCCGATCAGAATAGAATCTAAAATTAGTTAAAAATTAGAGAAAGCAATTGCCTAAAAAACTAGAAATCAGAATTTTTATACCCCTTAAACAAGTTTTCCCAACCCATCATGGAGTCGCCATTAGATCACATGCCAACTATATTCCCCACACAGGCCAAAAAACGCACATGAACATATGTACGAATCAGAAATAAGGGGAAAGAGAGGGCTCACTGAGAGGCCCTACTAAGACTATGGGCCTTCTACAAGGTGGCCCCAACTTGCAACCTACATGACTATAAAACTAGCGACAGTGAGGATGAGGACAGCAGTCCCCTACAGTCCGACAGTAAGAGTGAGTATAAAGGAACAGTCACGGCAGAGACAGGCCTCCTAACAACACACATCCACAACAGTCCACCCTAGACTGCCCTGAGGAGGACCCCGTGGTCACGATGTTGATCAAAGGGACACCTCACCACTTTCTAGTAGACACAGGGGCAGCAAGGTCATGCTTGCAAGAAGGAACCGTCACCCTATCAAAAGCCACTATCATAATACAAGGAGTCACAGGTTCGGTGGCCCGGGGCTCCCTCACAGAACCCCTCGAGCTGGAGATAGGGGAGAAGAGGATGAGGGAACAGTTAGTATATTGTCCTTCATCACCGACTAACATCCTAGGATGGGACCTCATGTCCAAGATGGGAATGTCCATCCAGTTCACCGAGGATGGGACCATAGCCTGCTCTTCCCCTGGAGCACCCCTCCTAGAGCACAAACAGAAAATTGCCCCCATACCACGTGGACGCTAGCCAGGGTGATCCCAGCCCATCAAGCCCCCTTCAAGAGGACTGTCCTAGAATATACGGGTAGCCTCTTAGAGCTATACAGATTTGCTTGGCAGTGGCCAGTCATGCACACCACCTCTTGTTGGAGACTGCCCAAAGGGTAGGCTGGAAGGAGCGCAGGGAGTGGGAGGCTCAAGAGCTTGAGACACACATGTCCACTGAATCCCCCGAGACTAGGTGGAGAGTTGGCCCAAGATGCACAGGGATGATGGCAGTAGCAGTCAGACAGCACGCACCCCCCAGTGTTACTGAGTTCAGCCTCTGTCACCACTCTGGCACCTCCGCAAGTGAGGAAGAGGCACAGACAAGGTGGCATGCATCATGTGGTGCATTTCCCATGCCAGAAGACCCCTACCCACTACCAAATGCAGTACCCGAACAAGTGTCCACTGTAGGAAATTGGGCATGTCTGAATAATGGAACTACACCCCATGAAGGTGTTCCATCTGTTGCACTGGAAGTGTCTCAGGGCCTGGGTTGGGCAGGCCGCCAACCATACCCCCCACAGTGGTCCTCTTGGTTGGCAACTACAAGCGTGCAAGTGGCACATGATTTGAGGAGGACTCAATCGCAAAACTCCAGAGGGTCCCAACTGAGCCCTGGCATCAGAGGCCAGGGAGGCTGGCCACAGCCAAGACACGTAGAATGGGACTGCTGTCACCACATGGGCCACATGGCTGACTGATGTTGCTTAAAAACATATCACGAGCAGAGAATTAGAAATCGGAGTCAGTCCCCACAGAATGCACATCCCCAAAACCACGTTCAGAACAACTCAACCGCCCAGTACAGTAAGCCTCAGGGAAATCAGGGGGCAGACATCCCCCCAGAGCAGGGACCGGGAGGCTGCCTGAACACATAGCAACAGCTGCAACAGACAGAAAGTCCAGCCCAGCAAAGACCGGGGCCACAGCCCCCACAGAGAGGGGTGACTGTCTGGGGAGGCAGTGCCCCTGCACAATCTCATAATGAAACTACACAGTAAGTCCAATCCAACCCCCACCTTGACATATCCCCTTCGTACGGACTTCAAACATATTTCCTTACCTGCGTATATACTATGTCGACCGGGAATTCATGCTAGAATCCACCATCCGGGTAGCCGCAGAGGCCTGGGCCCCACTCTGCTGTTGATCCCCCTGGGTGGGGTTGGCTGGCCATGCCCCGTAGGAAAGAAAGTCTGAGGAGGGGGCAGGGAGGCCCCCAATGGGGGCATAAAAGCTGGCACCCAGGTCCATCCGTCTAAATCCAAAATTGAATGGGTTATGTAAGTCTCAGCTGCACCAGGGTTTCCACCAAATGGAGGCCCCCCCCATGGTTTCAAATTAGACAAATGTTCCATTGTTGGGAGCCAGATTTTCTGCACGCTACGATTAGGATGTCCTCCAAAATTCAGTCACACGCCATCCAGTCTGTAGAAAAAAAATCCATCAAGGCCATAACATTGCCTGCAACTGGCAGACCACGACAAGCCCTAGGCGTATGTCCGACTCCCGTCGGGAGCAAGCAAATAGGTTCAATCCCAAACATTCCCTACAAAATTTCAGAGAGGCTACAAACAGCTCCCCGAATACCCCCAGCACGCTATGATAAAAGCAGCATCGTCTGATAGTTAAGATAATCACCCAACCAAAATTTGAAGTTTCTAGAACAAGGGCGTAACTCCATTAGAGAGGACCCCATTACACGCCACATGCAGGGACTAGTGAAACACACATGTGGCAACGGCAAACGTTGCCACTACCCACAAAACCCCTGAACATTGCTACACTACACATCTCCTTTTCTTTTGCTTTGCAGGCGAGGTTCAAGGGGTACCCCCAACACTGACAAAATGACACACACACACACATTTACATCTAAAAGAAGCATCCCACATAGAGGAACACTCTCCTCCAATTGGCAAGATAAAATTCACCTCACCATCCCTTAAAATTACTGCTCCCAGCACCCCATCAAAGGGTTGCACAAACACCAAAGCTGTAGAGTAATTGTTTAACAATATGTGCTTTTTTCCAAACTAACCTATAACCCACACCTCCACCCTGCAGCGGCCCACCATCAGTTCAGCCGAAGTGCCTTAAAGACTTCAATGAGACCCAGTTGCTCAAGAGGACAGACTACAGACTGTTTTGACAAACACATTATTACAAAACAAACTTTTTATAAAATCTTTTTACTACCTCACACAAAGACACCCCTGGGCACACAGACAACAAACAACACCCCCGGACAGCAACCCAAGACCTGCAAATGTTTTTTAGGTTATGTGTTTATATATTTTTGTACACTCAGGGGCAGATTTACGAGCCCCTTGCGCCACTTTTGCGCCGCCGTTGAGTCACTTATGTGACGCAGCGGCGATGCAAAACATGCGCCACGTTGCGCAATATTTACAACGTGACGCATCTAGGGAGATGCGTCACGTTGTAAACCCCTGCGTGTCATGTTTCGGTAGTTTCCCTCTCCCCGATCACCAGGTATGTTTGTGTGCTCGTTTGTACCTTCACTCGTGCGGAACATTTTCCCTCACTTCCGGGTTACTGGCGGTTGGCGGTTCAGCCTTCCTTGCTGAAACCACCGCCACGTCACTCAGCGTTTCCGGGGAAGCCACTTAAAAACAGTGATTCCCCTCGGATCGGCGCTTCGTATTAACGCCTGTGCCTGGACAGACACCTTCGCAGGTATTTCGGAGCTGCGCAGGAGCGCTGCCGTTCTTCTTGTTTTTTCTCTCGTGACATTTAGGATATGCTACCTTCTGCCTCAACGCGCTGGAGCGCTTGTTAGTTATTTTGTTATTTCGTTTGTGTTTTCCATTTAGAACCTGACCGCGCTGGAGCGCTTGTTAGTTATTTTGTTATTTTGTTTTGTGCCTAACGATTAGAACCAGACCGCGCTGGAGCGCTTGTTAGTTATTTTGTTATTTTGTTTTGTGCTTAACGATTAGAACCAGACCGCGCTGGAGCGCTTAATTTTGGGTTCTAATTTTCACCACGCAGGAGAGCTTAGTTCCTTGGGATACATTGCGCAGGAGCGCTGATTTCTTTTGTGGGTCATCTGCGCAGGAGCGCTGATTTCTTTTTGGTGTGCCTCGCTCTGAAGCGTTAGTTACCTTGGTGTGCTTGCGCAGGAGCGCCATTCTGTCTTACCTTGAGGATTTCAGAACACATGATGTCCAATTATGAGGTGACTGCTGTTTTCCGCATGAGTGTATGGTAGTGAGTGGAAGAGGTTGTTTTGGGCTGATAGTAATAGGTGTCTCCTTGTTTCTCTATGCAGTTGGTGTCCACAGTTAATCCGAACTGGAGGACGTCCTCTACCGGTCTTCCGGACACACTCCTGCAATTCCAGCTTTCCTCCCCGCTCCCATCTTTATCCTAGATCGTTTTCAAGGCTCGACTGGGGTAAGGTGGGTACTAGGGTGATAGCTCATGTCATCTCTGCGAGAACTCTCCGCAAGAAACAGGTAAACTTGTGGGGCTACAAGACAGAATACGAAGCCCAAGTTTAACCACTCGCCCGGACGACATGACCGAGGTCACACTACAGGATATAGCAGCTATGCTTGCTACTATACAAACAGAGAACCTCAGCTTACGCCAAGACATGACGGCCCTACAGGGTCAGTTGGCGGCCGGGGTTTCAGGTCCCTGGGGTCCTTCTCCCTCTTCTAGGGTTCGGCAAGAAGGGTTGCTACGGCCACCGCTGTTCACCTTTGAGGGTTCCTCCTCTACTACGCAACAAGAGAACGCCATACACGTGATAGCTCCCCATCCCGTGCAACTAGCTCCTCCTGAACGTTTCTATGGCGACAGCGCCAAGTACAGTGTCTTTCTTCATCAGTGCCACTTACATTTCATGGCCAGAGCAACAGCCTTTCCGGATGACGCATCCAAGATCGCCTTCATCCTATCCTACATGGGTGGCGACGCCGCCCAATGGTCCATCTCCCTAGTGGAAAATGACGACCCCATGCTTTATAACTTGCCGGTTTTCAAGGAAACACTACGACGGATGTTCGCCCGTCACACCTTTGTTCAAGCCGCAGACAACGAACTACTCAATCTGAAACAAGGCAATACTGAACTGCTCCATTACATCACAACCTTCAGTAGACTCGTCATTGAAGCCCGTTGGCCAGAGACTAAGAAAATATCCGTGTTTTACAGGGGTTTACGCGACGAATTGAAGGATTTGATATCCCAGATGCCTGATCCCCCTGACGAAATAGGCCCTTTCATCGACCTAGTGGTTAAGGTAAACTACAGGATCCAGGAGCGAAAGAGTGAGAGACTCAAAGGAGGCGACAACCGATTCCTGTCCTTCAAGGACAAAACGAAGGACGAGGCGGCTCCACCTAGTGACGCGCCAGAACCGATGCAAATAGGGGGGATAAGGGGACCTCTCTCCAATGAGGAAAGAGAGAAAAGAAGAAAACTAAACCAGTGCCTGTACTGCGGTAAAAACGGGCATTTTGTCAGGGAATGCCCAGTCAAGCCCACCCGAGCCAGAGGAAGAAGACCGTACGCTCTACCTGTATCTAAAGTCGACAAAGCGGGAAACGAAGAAACCCAGTAGGTAGTGGGGTCCAGCTACTGGGTTCTTCGTCCAACAAGACTACGACCCCTGCCTGTTTTAGTGGCAACCACCACCTGGGTGTTAAGGTGGACCTCCGATCATGGACCGACCAGGTATGGCACGTTACAGCCCTTCTTGATTCTGGAGCCACCGGTAACTTTATCGACACCCAGTATATGAAGGATATGGGAATGGCCACGGTACCAAAGAAGACCCCTGAGGCAGTGAAGGCAGTGGACGGTACGGATCTTACCTCCGGTCTTATCCGGTACCAAACTGAAGATTTGGTTATGACCTTTGAAAACAAACATACGGAAACCATTGCCTTCGATATAATAGATGCACCCCAGTTTCGAGTTATTTTGGGACTTCCGTGGCTAGTGAGGCATAACCCTCGGATTGACTGGACATCCGGGACCCTAGCATTGGACTCAGCCTATTGCCACACTTCCTGTTATAAACCGACCGACTCCTCCGGCGTGCGTGCCGTACAGGCCCACGCTCTACCCGTGACAGGAATGGGCATGACAACACTGGAAAACGTACCAGAAGCATACATTGACCTGGCAGCAGTGTTCGACAAAAAAGGAGCCAACACCCTTCCTCCTCACCGTTCGTTCGACTGCAGGATTGATCTGATTCCTGGTTCCACGCTTCCTTGTAGCCGGATTTACTCTCTCACTAACAAGGAGAATGAACACCTCCGCTCCTACCTGGATGAATACCTAGGCAATGGGTTTATACGCCATTCTAGGTCCCCAGTATCCTCTCCTCTTTTCTTCGTGGCCAAGAAAGAGGGGGATCTCAGGACATGTATTGACTTTAGGGCTATGAACGCCATCACTATAAAGAATAGGTACCCATTGCCTCTGATTTCCAACCTGTTGGATCAAATGAAGAACGCCTCCATCTTCACCAAACTGGACCTTCGGGGAGCATACCATCTAGTCAGAGTCCGGAAGGGTGACGAATGGAAAACAGCATTTCGGACCAAATTCGGCCTTTTCGAATACCAAGTCATGCCTTTCGGGCTCTGCAACGCCCCAGCGGCGTTCCAGTTTTTCATCGACGAGGTGTTGAGGGACTTCATTGATATATTTTGTATTGTATATATCGATGATATACTGATATTTTCACAGTCCTTGTCAGACCACGTCCAACACGTACGCGCCGTCCTCCTACAACTAGGACGACATGGTTTGTACGTCAAACTGGAGAAAAGCATCTTTCATACTACGACTGTCGAGTTCCTGGGACATGTAATCACTCCGACCGGAATCCAAATGGACAACAAAAAGGTAGAAGCTATCCTGAAATGGCCATCTCCTACCACAGTGAAACACGTCCAGAGGTTTCTGGGTTTTTCTAATTACTATCGTCGCTTCATCACAGGTTTCTCCAGGATCGTCACTCCCATCACTCGTTTACTGCGCAAGGGGGTCCGTTACTGCTGGGATACAGAAGCCGAACACGCTTTTCAGGAGCTGAAAAACAAATTCACTACAGCTCCCATCCTACGACACCCCGACTCCGAACAACCGTTTGTCGTGGAAGCTGATGCCTCACAAAACGCTCTGGGAGGTGTGTTATCTCAAAGGAACACCGAAACAGGTCTCCTACACCCTGTGGCGTTCTATTCCAGGAAACTCCAAGCTGCAGAACGCAACTACTCCATTTCAGACCGAGAACTCCTGGCCATCAAGACAGCGTTCGAAGAATGGCGCCACTACCTAAAAGACGCCAGACATCCCGTAACTATTTATACGGACCACAGGAATCTACAATTCCTTCGCTCAGCCCGTGCCCTCACTTCCAGACAACTACGATGGACTCTGTTTTTTAATGAGTACGATTTCCGCATTACGTACCGCCCAGGGAAGGAGAATGCCAAGGCTGATGCGTTATCCCGTCTAGAAGACACCGATGACATTGTGTCAGTCACCAAGCCGTTGCCCATCATTCCCGAACACTGCTTCCAGGGTGTGGTTCTAACGTCTGATTTTCTTTCCCAGCTTCATGACGACATGAAACAGACTGATCAGACATCCTTGGTAGAGAACCACACGGGTGTAACCACACAGAACGGGTTCTTGTACAAGGACGACAAATACTACCTTCCTTTGGTAGCCCACCAACAACAGGCCCTGTTTACGTGTCACAACCATGTATTGTCCAACCATCCAGGCTATCACAAAACCATGGAACTGTTGCAGAGGCATTTCTGGTGGCCCACGATGGAAACAGACACCAGGTCCCATATCGCTCGTTGTACTGTGTGCGCCCAAGGAAAGAACTTGTCGGGACCATCCGTTGGGTTGTTACACCCCATTCCTGTTCCTCCTCACCCTTGGCACACCATCTCCATGGACTTTGTCGTGGAATTACCAGCCACCGCATCTGGTTACACCACTATTTTGACCATAGTAGACCACCTCACGAAGATGGCTCATTTCGTGCCCCTGAAGAAATTGCCCTCGGCAGCTGAACTGGCAGTGGTATTCCTGCAGAATGTGGTTCGTCTGCATGGCATACCGTCTGTGGTCATAACAGATCGGGGTTCGCAGTTCGTGTCTCGTTTCTGGAATGAGGTATGCACTGCCATGGGCATGGACGTTCGCTTGTCATCGGCATACCATCCTCAGACTGACGGTCAAGCCGAGAGGACGAACCACACCATGGAGCAGTACCTCTGTTGTTTGCTTCTAACAGTTGAAAAGGAATGGGCAGAGGTGCTATGGATGGTGGAATTCGCGTATAACAACAACATGCATTCCGCCATCGGAATGTCCCCCTTTTTTTGCCTACAGGGCAAACATCCTAGAACTATGCCATGGGAAGAACCACAGAACAATCCCTTGCCCACGGTTCAGGCATACCATGCCAAGCTCTGCACTCTCTGGCAACAGGCTCGATTTGAGCTGGCCAGGGCAAAAGAAACCTACAAACAGTACGCAGATGATCACCGGAAGACGGAGCCCGCATATAAAAAAGGAGATAAGGTGTGGCTTTCTATCCGTAACCTTAACGTGCACGGCCCCAAGAAACTGTTGCCCCGTTTTGTAGGACCCTATGTCATTGACAAAGTGATCAACCGTGTGTCCATGAAACTCTTGTTACCTCCGCAGATGAAAATACACCCTGTTTTCCATGTCTCCCTTCTGCGTGCTGTTCACCCTGAGTGCACTGTGTCGGCCCCTCCTTCCCCAGTCCTTAGGGATGATCACATTGAGTACGAGGTCAGGGCTATACTGGGTTCCCGTCGTACCAGGGGGAGGCTTTTTTATCTAGTAGATTGGAAAGGGTACGGTCCAGAGGAGCGGTCCTGGGAACCCCTGTCTCATGTACGCCATGCTTCCCGGTTGGTTCGTGTCTTCCATGTCAGTCACCCTCTTAGTCCTCGCCCTGCCACCCCTTTGTGAGGCTACTGTTGCGGGTGGGGGTCTGTTTTGGGCGGGGGTGCTGTCATGTTTCGGTAGTTTCCCTCTCCCCCGATCACCAGGTATGTTTGTGTGCTCGTTTGTACCTTCACTCGTGCGGAACATTTTCCCTCACTTCCGGGTTACTGGCGGTTGGCGGTTCAGCCTTCCTTGCTGAAACCACCGCCACGTCACTCAGCGTTTCCGGGGAAGCCACTTAAAAACAGTGATTCCCCTCGGATCGGCGCTTCGTATTAACGCCTGTGCCTGGACAGACACCTTCGCAGGTATTTCGGAGCTGCGCAGGAGCGCTGCCGTTCTTCTTGTTTTTTCTCTCGTGACATTTAGGATATGCTACCTTCTGCCTCAACGTGCTGGAGCGCTTGTTAGTTATTTTGTTATTTCGTTTGTGTTTTCCATTTAGAACCTGACCGCGCTGGAGCGCTTGTTAGTTATTTTGTTATTTTGTTTTGTGCCTAACGATTAGAACCAGACCGCGCTGGAGCGCTTGTTAGTTATTTTGTTATTTTGTTTTGTGCTTAACGATTAGAACCAGACCGCGCTGGAGCGCTTAATTTTGGGTTCTAATTTTCACCACGCAGGAGAGCTTAGTTCCTTGGGATACATTGCGCAGGAGCGCTGATTTCTTTTGTGGGTCATCTGCGCAGGAGCGCTGATTTCTTTTTGGTGTGCCTCGCTCTGAAGCGTTAGTTACCTTGGTGTGCTTGCGCAGGAGCGCCATTCTGTCTTACCTTGAGGATTTCAGAACACATGATGTCCAATTATGAGGTGACTGCTGTTTTCCGCATGAGTGTATGGTAGTGAGTGGAAGAGGTTGTTTTGGGCTGATAGTAATAGGTGTCTCCTTGTTTCTCTATGCAGTTGGTGTCCACAGTTAATCCGAACTGGAGGACGTCCTCTACCGGTCTTCCGGACACACTCCTGCAATTCCAGCTTTCCTCCCCGCTCCCATCTTTATCCTAGATCGTTTTCAAGGCTCGACTGGGGTAAGGTGGGTACTAGGGTGATAGCTCATGTCATCTCTGCGAGAACTCTCCGCAAGAAACAGGTAAACTTGTGGGGCTACAAGACACTGCGCCACATGAAACCTGCGTCAGGTTTCATGTGGGCGTTCTGGCGCAGGGTGGGCGTTCCCTCGCAGGTACGCCTCGTAAAAGTGATGCAGTGAAATCTACAAGATTTCACTGAGTCACTTTTACGCCGATGCTGCGTCAAAACCCTGCGCCTGCTTGAAGCAGGCGTAAGGATTGACGCAGCATGTTAGGCATAGGGCACCCCCGAGCCTTGCTGGAGCCGCGTCGCCTTTCCGTCGGGGGATGCGACACGCATCTGCCCATCCGTGCGCCACGGTGCGCCACATTCTAAATGCGGCGCATCGACGGTGGCGCAAGGGCAAACTTGCGTGACGCATCTTCCCTGGCGCATCCCTGCTGATTTGGAGGGATGCGCCAAGGGAACGTAAATATGCCCCTCACTGTTTAGAATGGGTGCTCGTGCGCCCATCCGAAACTAGAAATCGGCCTAGTCATATGGAATCTATCTTGACATTCTTCACCGCTTGCCTAGGGACCTCTCTCACCTCACTTACATGGAACCGAAAACTAGTATTCCACACACATTACAAAGCGCACTTCTACACAACACGTGGTATCAGCACATGACCTCTGTAGGCAGCCAAATGACAAACAGGTCATGCTACATTTGTTGGCTGATACCCCACGCCTTAGGGGGCAGATAAACTACACTTATCCCAGGTGAAAGCCCACAACAAAGATAAATGTCTCATCCACCTGTATCTGTGTAGAGTTAGGGCCCAGATACAACTTAATAGTGTAGAACCTCACAGAGAATAGTAAATATAACCCGATATGAGACCAGCCCCACAGCACTATATCTCTTCACCAGAACCTAGTGATATTCACGCCAAGCTAGAAAGGATGCGCAGAAGGGGAGCGATAGGGGAGGACACTGTTTTGGCCTGAGGCTTCGTAGAAAACAGGGTTTTGGAGGTAGCAAAACCACCACACCAGTGCACAAATACGTCCACTCCTGCCTCGGTCTGTGCTTCTAGGCTGACCCTTAGTATATCTGGGTCAGACGTCTTGGATGCCAAATGGACCCCTGACATAAAACTCCAATGCAGGGTCATTTACCTTGATGATGCTAGGGGAAGTGAATACCAGGGGAGGGATCAAACACCAGCATAGATACCCCATGCCAAGAAACCTGGGATGATATGATATGCAATTTATATCATGCACAGCTACTCCAAGGAGTGTCCCGGCGCAAAAGCAGCAATGTCTTAAACATTGCTATATCACTCATGGCCCGCAGCTCCAGTGGAAGCTAATTCCATGCTGTTGAACGCAGGTACGCTAAAGATCTTCCTCCTGCTCTTTCTCACTGAATCCTGGGGATCTCTGACAGAGATTTATTGGCGGATCTCAGCTCTCTTGTAGGGTTATGAAAGCTGAATCTGGGTCTGAGGTAGGAGGGCTCCGTTTCATATAAAGCATCATGTACCAATACGAAAGCCTTACATTTAACTCTTTCCCTGATGGGCAACCAATGAAATGCAAGCATAGATGTGGCGTAAAACGTGTTCGCATAGGTACATTTAACAAGAGCCGGGCCGCCACACTCTGGATCACCTGCAGTGTGTCCATCATAATGCGTTACCATAATTGATTCTGGATGTTATCAGCACATGGATGGCCGTTTTCTTTTCTGAAAATTCTTTAGGGAACTCATAATCCCAAAACAGGTGCCTAGCAACATTTTTACTTGAGGCCTAAAGGACAGCCTGTTATCAAATTTAACACCCAGATTTTCAACAGAATCTTTCTGGGGTCCTGGGGGAGAGGCGTCGTCTGGCCAAAAGGTTTGCCAGAAATCTAGTGGAATCTTCCCAAAGAAGAGAAAATCTGTTTTCTCCTCATTGCATTTGAGTTGAGCCGTTGCTAACCAATGAAAAACCTCAGTCAGGCAAGTTTTAATCTGTGTGCCCTTCAGCTCAGCTCCCTTGTCCCAAGAGAAAAGCAATTGTGTGTCATCCGCATAGGAGCTCACTTTCACTCCCATTTCTTCTGCTAGTTGAGTCAGAGGGGTAAGATATACATTAAAAAGTGTAGGGCTTAGGGCAGAGCCCTGAGGGACCCCCGTAAATACCTCATGTGTATTGGCGGTGCATGGGGGAATCCAAACCTGTTGGCTCCTCTTTGCGAATAATGACGTTAGCCAGTCCAGAGCCTGACCTGTAACTCCAATGGCCTGTAAACGATCCAACAGCATCGTTTGGGGGACCGTATCGAATGCTGTCGATAGGTCAAGCATAATCAATACGGCCACTCCCCCTGCATCCAGGGTTCCTCTAATATGTTCTGATGCCTCCACCAGTTTTTGTACTGTATCAGGCTCTAAAGCCTGACTGACTAGAGTGAAGCAAGTTATTTGCTTCCAAAAAGCTTTACAACTGTATCTTTACCTGTTTTCTAAAATTTTAGATACGGCAGGTAACAGGGACATAGGCCTGTAATTAGCCAGAAATGCTGGATCTGCTGCCGGAAGAATCATTGCCTGCTTCCACATGCTAGGGCTGTAGCTGTCCTTATTGATGTATTTAAAATCAAATTAGATACCGGATAGGCCAGGGGCATGTAGGTTCCAGGAGGCTGAAGGACTCAAGCCATCATTCAATGGACACTTGTCCATGAAGTTTCACCTCAGCCCACCCCCCCTACCCGCACCACCCCAGGTGGTACTTGTCTCTGCTGGGGCAGGAGCTGTTCCCAGAGTGTACTCACCCATGGATGGAGGAGACTATTCCCCCCCTCGCCATACTGGGGAGACTGACTGTTGGAGGCCGGGCACATGCCTTTCACCTGTGCTCCTCGGGTAGTGTCTAGTCACCCTCTCTCTACATCTGTGGTGTCCCCTATTACTGAGGCCGTTGTCTGCCCCAGGACAGTGGCGCTGAAAGAGGTCCCAGATCTCTCGTGCAATCGAAGACAATGTGGGCCCTGACCCAGGTTAAGTGGAAACTTACAGTAATAATCAGGGTAAAATCGGTCTCTCAGTACATTGTGTGGGTGCCACTGCTCCTGCTGCATAATTCAGTACTCCGCTCATGCCCCAGTAGTGTGTGCCGTGTGTTTGGGTTTTCTTAGTGGGTGCAGGGACCCCATGAGCGTTATGAGCGATGTCTTGTTCAAGGACATGTTGCTTGTCTGGTTATTCCCAGTACAGCTTAAAGGTCATCATGGATACACACACAGTGACTCTTACCCCAGAGCCAGGGCTCTTTATTGTATACTCACACCAAGGCCAGGGCTGGTCAGTACACATGGATAAGAAGAGGGCCATCTCTGGGTTAGAGGATGGTGTGTGTGGGACGGAAAGACTGGGGTAGTGTCTCCTCGTAGGAAAGTGATTCTTTAGACATAACTAGTCCCCCACTTTTTGCCTGATGTGTAATTTCAAACTGTAAGTGCACTGAGTCCCTGCTAACCAGGTTCCCAGTGCCAGATCTCGTTTCCCTAAAACTGTACCTCGATTGACACAACTACTATTGCCTCTGTAAGCCCCAGTAAATGGTACCCCCAAGAACCCCTCACCCAGATCTGGCATTGTCGCTATTGCAGACCGCGTTTCCAGTGCAGGACAAAGTGAAGAATCGACATGGCACACAGTCATGTGTGCCATGCCAACCCCGCTCTGCATAAGATATAGGTAAGCCACCCCTACTGCAAGCCTTTTGCCCTAAGGCAGGGTGCACTCTACCCTCTTTGAGGGCCCATCAGCATGAGCAAATGGGCCCCTACGATCTCCAGTCCATTCTGATTGTTGAAAGTGAACAGGGAAGCCATGAAGAGTACATGGGCTGGATACCTGTCAACACGAGTTTCCAGGCTCCATGATGGCTTCACTAATTTCTAAGATGTTTGGTACAAAACATCTTGTCTTAATAAATCCGTGCTGATGCCAGTGTTAGATTTATTAATACATTCACACAAGAGACCCTTTTAGCGGGTCCCTGAAACCCTACCTACCACTAGTGTAGTCCCTGACTTGTTTTAGCCAGCTTGCCATCACCAGACAAGTTTCTGGACCCCTGGGTAGAGAGCCAGTGCCTGCTCTGGGCGAGTGTGGTCACACCTTCCCCTCTGCAGGATCTGCCTCAGCAGAAGTGGGAACTTCAAAGGCCATGCTGCCTTTGAACCCTGCCCCTAGCCCTCTGCTGTTAGAAGTAGATGGCGACCTCCTAGTCCTGCCCCACTTTAGGTGGGAGGACTGGCGGGAAAAGAATGTAAAATAGGAGGTGGGCCTACCTTCACCCTGTATCACCCCTCAGTTGAGGCAGGAGAGATAGACTCCACTTTTTAATATCCGCCATCTTGAGGTGAGGATAGTAGCCAATTAGAAGTCAGGGTATGCCCACCCCCCACGTGGGGTGAACATAAAGACACCCTACAGGTAGACAGCCTATTGGCTACTACCTGACCTCCCCTAACAATGTCCCTAAATTCAGTATTTAGGTGGCTCCCCGAGAACCTCACTTCAGATTTGACGGTCCTAAAGAAGACGACGGAAGAAGACCGCTAGCGGACCAGGAACTGAGACCTGCTGCAGAAGAAACCAGTGCAAACCCTGCCATCTGAAACCAGACTCGACAACTGGGACCTGCTGTCCTTCCTGAAACATGCAAGGCCTCCAAGAAACCCCAGAGCCCCCGCAAATGTTGTAACTTTCCAAGAACCTCCCTTTGGGCTAGAGGCCATAGTTTCCCGCATTCGCCGGTAAAGAAACCGCCATGGTTGAGGACCGGCACAGTCCGTGTCGACGCTACTCACCACTGAAAAGAAACGTTGCAGCTTCCCAGGCCTGTTGGTTCACCTGTCCGGTGGAATCAACCCCTGCATGCCTCTATCACCTTGAGGGATACTCTCAGCATAACGAACAACACTGGAAATACCCCCATTCCTGAGAGCCCGTAACCTCTTGCTGGTGACTTCTGCAGCAACATTGGCATGACCGCCTACTCCGTGAAGGTCTGCTCTGCATCACACCTGTGGCCTGCCAGCTGCCAGTGAACTTGGAAACTCCTTGGCGGAGTTCTCCTTCTGGTGACCATGAGGATATCTTAGTCGGCGGACCCCCACTAACTAAATCTACACCAGCTGTCCAGCAACCGCAACAGCTGGGTTGCAGTGTTCGGCATCCATTGACCCACAGAGACCTGCTGCCGGCGACCGCGATGGTAACTGTGTTGGCAGTCTACTGCACTCCATTCAAGCTGCACGCTTCCATTGCTTTCTCTGACTACCGCAATGGTAAAAATCTGATGGTATGGACCGCCAAGTGCCTAGATAATGGAAGTACTGCATACTTTGAACTGCATTTTCTCTCCATGATTAAAAGCCTACGAAGTATTTATTCAAGTGTCAAACTGTATAAAGTATGTTTCCTATTTTGAAGTCTTGCTTCTCAAAATATATATAAAGTTAAGTGTTATTTTTATACAAATTGAACTCGGATTTAATCTTGAGTGTGTCTCTCATTTATTGCCTCTGTGAGTACAACTAATGCATAACACTGTCCTCAGATAAGCCTAACTGCTCGTCCACACTACCACAAAGAGTAAGTTATTATTATCCACTTGTTGCCTCTACATTCCTCTGGGGATTTCTCGCACTCTCTACATAATGTACTTCATTTTAGTTCACTGTACAGAGAGGCGGTATCTTACACTCCTTCTCGAGTGCACGGGCTCTCTGTTTAGGCATCAAAGAGATGAATGTCTGCAAAATGGTTGGATGGGGGGCCTGTTTCAAGTGAAACTGATGCTTTAGAAGACTATAGTTTACTAGAGAGAGAGTTTTATGAAGGAGGCTCATTATACCCCTGGGGTCTTCCCCCTCCCTTCAAGGGGTGCCTGCTCCAGTGAGGTGAGAGGAAGGGCCCTCAGTCAACTTTGTAGTAAGAAGGAGATGGAAGAGTTGACCCCGTTGGGATTCCGGCCCGGCTCCAGGATACGGAATCTGAAGAGCCATAAAGAAGAATGGGTGGGCCGTGAAGATGAGTGGAGCTGCCTAGCATCTCCCAGGTGTCCGAGAGCTGGGTCTGTCTTTTAGGGCGGTGAGCAGAATCCTCTACCTACTGCAGGGGTTGTTCTTACTAGGTTTACCTCTATATCGAAGGTTTATACCTACATCCTTCATTTCTTTGGCTCTCTCTGCCTCACCCTACTTTCTCTCTGCTTCATCCTGCTCTCCTCACCCTCTGCATTTCACCCCTTCTTTCTTTACCTCACCATCCTCTTTCTCCATGTCTTCCCCCTCTCTCCACTGCTTAATTTGAGACAGTGGGGACCACCAAGACCTCATTTTTGGGGACCAGCATTTATTTTATGCATCAGACATTTACCGAGAGCAAGAGAGAGAACCTCACAAGGTGGAAAGGCAGACGAACCGAAAAATGGAACACCGTCAGAAAGGGAGAAAGAAGAATCCTGTAAAAGTGAGATAAAGGGGGCAAGGAGAACATGATAGTCAGGTGGAGTCAAGGCTTTGCAGCCTTGGCAATGATGCAGTAACATTTAAAAGAACTGGCTGTGGGCTGCTCAGCCAAGGTTTGGGCACTGCCACTCATTCTTTTACAAATTAAGCACTGCCTCTCTCCCTGCCACAGACTCCTCTCTTCATTACCCCACCCTCTCACTGTGCCTCCACTTCTACCCCATCCTTCTGTTTCTACCTCATCGTTCTCTCTCACCTCACTTTTCTGTGCCTTTCCCTCACTTTCTTCTTCACCTGCCTCCTTCTCTCCACCACACAGCCTGCACTTTCACTTCTTCACTAACCTCCCTCTCTTTGCCTCACTCTCCTCCCTCTCACACAATTTCCTCCTCCTCTCTCTCTGCCTCACCATCCCATCTTACTACCTGTACCTCCTCTCTCTCCATCTCACCTTCTTTTGTCAGCCCTACTTTCACTTCTGCTGCCTGGGGTAATGATTTTCTGTATCTACATCAGATGTCTCCAACCAGTCGATCGCGAGCTACCAGTAGCTTCCAGACACCTTCAAATTAGCTTGCAGCCTTGAGTTTATTTTTAGGTCGAGCCTAGGCAGTGCTTCCGCTATCTGCGAGAAATGCTGTATTCAGTCTATGGGCTGTAAGCACGCCCATGTGTTGCCATTGGTTCTTTGTTGTGCCATTCAGAAATGCTGGCTTTTTTATTGGTCCATTGCTTTCAATTTTCCCTCCTTTGTGTGCTTGGTTCAGCCCAGGAGATTTCACTAAGTCATGGTTTTGGTTGGCTATCCCACGCTTCCTCCTCGTACAGCGTGCGATGCCCCAACTCCCATCTGGGCATCGCAGCCTAGTTTATTATTTACTTCCTACCACGACCCGCCTCTCACTGCTTCTACAGGCTGCGGATCCATGGAGCCTCAGGTACTACAACGCCATCACCCACCGCTCCGAGGCACACACCCAATGGTTGGCCATCGCACGCTTCCTCCTCGTTTTTTTAACTTAGCATCACTTATATATTTGTTCAAACGCTTCTCTAACTCAGAGTTTAAAGCCCAAAACCCTCATCTGCTCTGATTACAGTATATGTTGGCGAGCGATCTAACAACCCAACAAGGCTCGTGGGCGACTGTTAAAAAGGATGCGTGCATGTAAGGGAAGGGGTGGAATCATATTGTAACTCACAAAGCACATTTAGGAGGCGGCCATGTTATAACATGGAGGTTTCCTTTAACAGACAAACCTCCTCTGCGGAAAATTCTCCAAAAAGTTGTTTCTACTGTTAAAAGTAACTTTGATATCGCGAGCCGACTTCACTACAAATGTAATTCAAATTGGAATAATGGTACTTAACACAAAAGCTTAACATATCAAAAAAGAAAAAAAACGTCGGAGCATATTCAAAAGAAAATAATAACAACATTCCATTTAAAGTTACTTTCTTGGGATTTGAGGGCTGGGTTAGTGATGGGCTCCGATCTGCATTAGTTTAGTTGGTTTTAGGTTTGTTTTCAAAGGTGGTCATCCTTGCTTCGGATTTGTGCCTTGGTGACACTGACCTGTGAGAATGCGCCATCCGCCATCGAGAAGACGTTCAGGAGTTGAAAATGGCTGCTGAGGAGTCTGAGCTGCTGGACCTCGAGTCAGCATTCTCTATGTGTTCCTGAATGTTTGTTGCCTGTGGTTCTTATCTAGGAGAGCAGGGGTAACGGAGAGCGATTGGTAGTCAAGCTTGTAAGGCTTTGGAATAGAAGAACTGTGTATTCTGAGGCAGGATAAGGTGAAAATGAGGGTTGCTTGACAAATGGGAGAAGTGGGCAGCTTTGCTTTGCCTTTCCCTCCATTTATGTGAAGCTTCTGGTTACTTTGTTGAACTTTTCGGGTGCCTTTGATGTATCCCAAGTAAATTAAACCAGTTGAACCTTCCTCCTGTTGGTCTATAGCTGGTCTTTTCACTTTTGACACCTTGGGTACCTCGTTCCACTTTACAGAGTTTGCCAGTGAAGCGCTACTTTCGTTTTCTCGTCTTTTTTTATTCTCCGGGTGGGGGAGTGCACCATTCCTGGAGGTACTGCAATCCTTGGTTGATGCGTAGAGTGGAAAACATTTAATGTGATTCTGATGAGCTGTTTTCCTTATTTTAATTTATAAAATGCATACCTCGGCTAAATTCAGGGATGTAGTCTTTTAAACCGTACTGCTTACGTTTTATAAGAATATAAGCAAATGGCATTGAAATGGGCCCCTTCCAGGCCCTGTGGTCATGTCCTTAACTTTTCAGGCAAAAAAACTCATTGGGGCATATTCACAAGAAGGTGTGATAACCACTGCAAGTTTAGCTTAACGCAACTTCTCACATCGCAGTCCATCGCGGGAAAACAACGCCGTGTTAACGTAGCATTCTCAACCTGGCATCACCATGCGATAGTCCCACGATAACGCGTCAAATGACCGCGTTAAAAACAATGAGACGCCGAAAAAATGCGAAACACTAACGTGAATAAAGTTGCGATGAGGCCAACCACGAAAAAAAAGCCAGCGACAACCAGCGATAGGCCTGCAATCCCCACGCGTCTGGCGGGAAAATGCACCATAAAAGCTGAACAAGAAAAACACACCATAAACAAATCAAACTGCGCAGCAACATGGATGCACCCGGAACGAGTGCCCAGGTCAACGCGAACCCCACAAGCCCCACAGACCACCAGCAATGAACCTCGGGGTCGGGGAAGGCCAAGGAGACGAGGAAGACGGGGTACAGTCCGCAGGAAAACCCGATCGTCGTCACGGAGGTGACAGAGCACCAACAACAACTGTCCGTCACCACCACCGTGTCATTGGCAATACAAACGGAAAAATGGCATTCCATCGTGAATGCAGTCGGAGTGCTGAGGAGGCCAAGATGCGCTGGCACGATGTGAAAAGCCAAACCAAGCAGAAACCCGCTGCCATCAGGAAGGCATCAACGGCGAATGGAGGTGGGAGTCCTGCGCCACAGGAGGAGCTGGAGCAAATGGCACCCACAGTCATCAGTGTGGAGACGGTGCAAGGAGTCGGGAGTCCGGACACTGCTGGACATGACCTGACACAACAGCAACAGGGTGAGTAACGAACAGGGACTGTGGGAACGGGTGGGACAGGCACAATGGCACACATGCACAACGACGTGTAGCACGCCGCACACCCACAATAACCCTGTGTCATGTCCCTGACCCCCGTGGCACACTGCAGCACACATACAAACATCAAGTAGGCCCCCGTTCACCATGTGCCCAAAGGGGTCCCACCCCACACATCACTAATTACACAACACACATGCACCCGTGCGAAACACAGCAAAGATGCGTATGTGAGAGCCACACTGACAATGCAAGTGACACCACATGACCAGTAGCATGGCTGGAGTACAATCACCATGACACTGTGCACGCCACGAGACTGAGGTGGCTGAGTGTGGACCACATCCGGAAAGGAGCAGGTCACACTCTGACACATCCACCTGCACAAATAACCACTGAGGTCAACAACACATCTGCAGACAAACAATGCACAAGAGTACAAAAACCGTCCAAGAGCACAAATGACCCAAGTCGCCAACATCACAGCACCTCAAAAGCACAAAAGCCAAAGGCACACCTCCTCCAAGGGATAAGGGGGCAGCAAAATCACAGCTGCAGGTGCGACTCCCACACAAAGCAGCACACACACATAGCAATTACAGCACACCCACATGGACGACAATGTGGTACACAGCCCAGCACCTACACTGCAGAACAGAGGACACAACTGGGTCCGCCTGTGCGTATAAAATGGCCAATCACATCTGACATAGCAGGAAACTGTGAGATGCAAATGTACGTGTACAACCTCACCTACGTCATGTAGTCCAAATGTTCACTGTTCCACATCAAATAGTCCGCCCCTCCCAAACAGTCACAATGTACATTGTCATGAAGTCTGAATGTAAAGTTGAACAATGCGGCAACATACATGCCAACACAATGTCAACAAGCATCTCCCCTTCACATTGCAGAGGGACAAACAACACCCCCAGCAGAGCAGACCAGACAACTCTACAGTGATGCTGAAGAGGACCACCACACTTCCGACACCTATGCCCCACAACAGTCCATGGACATCTTAGGCAATCGACCTCCAGGAGCAGGGCAGCACCGCTGCATCGAGGATACCCCACCCCTGCACAGACAACACAGCTGGACGCACCCACCACCCGGCTGGCTCCCAGCAGCCCACCCAAGCACACATCGCATTCCAAGGCCAGGTGTCAGACTGCCAGAAGGGGGTGGATGAACATGTGCGGGTGGGGTACTACCTCATGGAAGCCAAATCAGATCACATACGTGGGTGTCTAAGTCCCATCAGGGCCCACCAACACTCCCCAATGGAGACCCACACTGCGACAGAGACACATGCCTTTGCACATTTCCAGTACTGAACCACACCCAGAGCCACGGGATGATCATCCACACCCCCATGCCAGACTGGCGTACACAGGCCGAGTTCACTCCTTTTACGTATTGAGTGGGGGACGACAAAGCTGCATGTGCAATGTCCCACCAACTGCCTGCGGTGACATGGCTGCGTCCACTGTCCACTACACTGCAAACACCAGCAGTGCATGTAGACTAGGGATGGGCGGAATTTGCGGAGTTGCGTTTCGCAAAATTCCGCAAAACGGCAAGAAATCTCCGCGAGCACGTGGAATTTCGCGTGCTCGCAGAGATTTTGCTGTGCCCGTTGTAATCTATGCAGGGTCACTCTCAGGGGCAGACGAGCATCGTCCCAGAATGAATCAACCCTGCATATTTATCCACGAAGATGCCACCGTTTTGTGCACTACCTCTACTCAACTGGAGTACTTTCTACTGGCTAATCAGTAAGTGCTACCTCGTTGGGTAAATGTATAGTGCCTTTCCTACACTGCAGCTGCGTAAAGGACCAGAAGAATTGTCTCCAGTGACCTCGTGTGTCTGTAACTTTGCCACCTCGCCGGAAAGGCGCCGGGGTCCTTTGAGTAAGCTGTCCATCATAGTGGGGAAAGGGCGGGAAGACGTTGCATACCGCTAGTGTATGTGGGGCGGGGCAAAACGGGCGGGGCATCCATGCGAGTTCACATGCATCTTGCTTATAAAGGGTCAGAGCACGATCTGAGCAGCAGATGAGAAAGAACCTCCTGGCCACTGGACCTACACGGGGATTGCGCTCGAGAAAATCAAGGATGCAAAGACCTCCATCAGGGATTACAGCTAATGTTTGGCGGTAGATCTGGGCAGAAAGCACTCCTGCTTAGCCTCGACCTTGCTCACAAATTTTTTGTGCTGATTAATGCGTTACAGAATTTGAGCTTCAACTCGGGCACCTGCTTTATTTATATCTGTAAGTGCTTCCCGTTGAGGTTTAATTTTTGTGACAGGAGCATCGTAGCATCGTGCCAGAATGAATCCTGCCCTGCATATTTATCCACGAAGATGCCACCGTTTTGTGCACTACCTCTACTCAACTGGAGTACTTTCTACTGGCTAATCAGTAAGTGCTACCTCGTTGGGTAAATGTATAGTGCCTTTCCTACACTGCAGCTGCGTAAAGGACCAGAAGAATTGTCTCCAGTGACCTCGTGTGTCTGTAACTTTGCCACCGCGCCGGAAAGGCGGCGGGGTCCTTTGAGTAAGCTGTCCATCATAGTGGGGAAAGGGCGGGAAGACGTTGCATACCGCTAGTGTATGTGGGGTGGGGCAAAACGGGCGGGGCATCCATGCGAGTTCACATGCATCTTGTTTATAAAGGGTCAGAGCACGATCTGAGCAGCAAATGAGGAGAAAGAACCTCCTGGCCACTGGACCTACACGGGGATTGCGCTCGAGAAAATTAAGGATGCAAAGACCTCCATCAGGGATTACAGCTAATGTTTGGCGGTAGATCTGGGCAGAAAGCACTCCTGCTTAGTCTCGACCTTGCTCACAAATTTTTTGTGCTGATTAATGCATTACAGAATTTGAGCTTCAACTTGGGCACCTGCTTTATTTAAATCTGTAAGTGCTTCATGCACCCGAATTCCGTTCCGCCGCGGATCGCGGAAGTTTCGACATTTCCGCGTTCCGCGCGGAACGCGGAAATGCCGAAATTTCACAAGTTCCGCGAGCGGAACGGAATTTGCCGCCCACCCCTAATGTAGACATGGCTGTGTCTGTGGTCTGCATACTGCAGTCTGTCCAGCACATCTCCGCCACACTTGGCATTGTGTACATACTCATTCACGGGTCACTTGCCTCCTTCGCACATGCCTGGTTCCCACCTCTCCCCACATTTTGGTATTGTGTGGCTGAGGTGCCTTGCCGTCGATGGCTCATGTACATGGCTGACCAAGGTTGCCACAGTAAGTTGTGCTGTCGTGTCTGGTGGGGGGGCATGTTGTTTGGCATGTTGTATGTGATTTTGTGACATGTGCAGTGCCAGAGTTGTGAGTTGCATGATTGTGGGGTTGAGGTGTGTGGTGTGTTCATTTGGTACTTGCCAACGGGCAGTGCATTCCCATGGGTGCCATCCTGGAAGCGCTGGTTGATGTTGGACTGTCGGAGGATGAAGGGATCATACACACTGCCTGGGTAGTTGGCTATGAGATTGGTGAGGAGTCCCCTGTGGTCCACTATTGCCTGCACGTTGATGGGATGCGTGTGCTTTCTGTTGGGGTATTGTGTGCAGTGTTGGCAGGGGGCATAAGTGGGACAAGTGTGCAGTCGATTGCCCCCAACACGTGCGGGGATCCAGCTATGGCATATAGTCCTTGCTTGGTCTCCAGCTGTTCCTGCGCATTGTGGGGGACGTATGGGTGCTGGGGTCCCTAGCTGGTGAGGGCATCCAGGACAGGTGTGAGGAACTTGGATGGGGCTGGCTGTGAGACTCCTCCGACTCGGGCAGTTGTTGTTTGGGAGGATACCAGAGGCCAACAGGTGCAGCACAGCCAGCAGCTTTGTCTGCGGAGGGATGTTGGTTGTCCGCTGTGTTGGTACCGTCAGCCTGTGGGCAATGATGTTCAGGATGCGGAGGATGGTTGTCCTTTTGGGCCTGTAGTGGGCATTGGCATTGTCTGGTGTTAGGTCTGTGGGGCTGGTTCATTTCCTGAAGGTCCGCTGTCTTTGTCTGCGCTGCCTCTGTGGTGGTCCGGGGCGGGGTGGGGGGGGTCCGTTGGGGGGGTGGCGGTCCTGGGGGTGGTGGCGGTGGGTGTTGGTGCCCCCTGGGGGCTCCGGGTGCATGGTGAGTGGCTCCATGGCATCTGTTGTTCTTCAGGTGTGGCTGTGGGCTTGGCTCCCTTTTCTTGTGCTGGTTGACGTCCGAATTTCCTGCTGGTAACGCGCCGTATCGCCTGTTTTGTGTTCCTATCGCCGATGTGGCTGGTCGTTGAGAATGTTGCGTTGTGGTGTTGTCGCGGCTTTTTGCTGGGGAACGCCTACTCTGCATCTCATTAGCGTTAGTTGCCGGGGTCATCTGTGGCGATGTTTTTTGCGACTGCTTTCGCAGGAAAACTGGTGTTATGGGCTGTTAGCACCAGCTTGTGAATGAGGCGATAAATTTAGCGCGACTTTGGATGAGTTAAAGTGCCGATAACTCGGCGATAGCTCCTTGAGAATATGCCCCATTGATTTCTGAATAATAAGTGTTCCTGCTTCCATGTTACATGCTTTACTTAATCTTGCAGTCCCTATGAGTGTTTGCTTTTTCCAGGATGTTATTTTTGTTTCAGGCAGCATATTACTCTTGTCTCCCCTCCATCATATCCTAGTTCGCATTTTCTGGTTCTCCAGTGCCGCGAGGTCATACGAATGGCAATAGCACTATGCAAATATGATCACTCCACTGCAAATAAAACAAAAGTAAAAAACATTGTCATTTTCAAAGCCAAGAGCTCTAACTTTCACAATTGCAAGGCCGAACACCTAGCAGCTCAGAAGGCTTATATTAATGGCAGGACATAAAAGTTTCTTTGCAGCGCTTGCTATCGGACTCTTGTGTCGGAAATGAAAGGTTGAGTAGCAAGTAATGAAAGGTTGAGTAGCAAGAAATGAAGGGCTGGGTAGCAAGAAATGAAAGGTTGGGTAGCAAGAAATGAAAGGCTGGGTAGCAAGAAATGAAAGGTTGGGTAGCAAGAAATGAAAAGTTGGGTAGCAAGAAATGAAGGGCTGGGTAGCAAGAAATGAAAGGTTGAGTAGCAAGTAATGAAAGGTTGAGTAGCAAGAAATGAAGGGCTGGGTAGCAAGAAATGAAAGGTTGGGTAGCAAGAAATGAAAGGCTGGGTAGCAAGAAATGAAAGGTTGGGTAGCAAGAAATGAAAGGTTGGGTAGCAAGAAATGAAGGGCTGGGTAGCAAGAAATGAAAGGTTGAGTAGCAAGTAATGAAAGGTTGAGTAGCAAGAAATGAAGGGCTGGGTAGCAAGAAATGAAAGGCTGGGTAGCAAGAAATGAAAGGCTGGGTAGCAAGAAATGAAAGGTTGGGTAGCAAGAAATGAAAGGTTGAGTAGCAAGAAATGAAAGGCTGAGTAGCAAGAAATGAAAGGCTGGGTAGCAGTATTTCAACTTATGAAGCCACAGATTGAAGGAACATCTCAGCAGCAAGTGCATTAGCCCACTAGGACCCGAGGGGCCACAGCAGTGCTTTGTTCCATTTCTATCAAGTCGTGTGTTATAAAGAGAGGATGTGTTGGTGGAGAATAAATGTCCATCACCCTTCAGTTCTTTTGAATTATTTCATCAGACTCTGCTAGCCCCGCCCCCTCCGGAGACTGGGAGTAGGCAGGACAGCGGCAGTGTGTCTTGTCAGTGCTGCCACCGAAGAGGGCTGTTCCGTGGATAATGGGAAACTCCATTGCTTCTGTCCATGTTGAACCTGTATTGGGATTGTGAAAAGTGATTAAAGTATTTTCTCTTCAGAAAAGTCAAAATGTGTGGCTATGAGAGTTTCTTTCATATAGTGCCACAAATGAATAGTGTCAGAGTAGGAAACATATAAAACAAAGCAGTGCTAGGCTGTAAATTGATTGCATGGACACTTTCAAATACTTTCTTGGAATAGCAAAATCCTATCAGATTGTTTCTGCCATTTGCAAGGCCACTGGACCTGCGTCAAGGGAGGACCGAGTTATACGGTAAGATTCACCAAATTATGCGGCAAGAAAAGAAAACTTATGTTTCTTCATTATTTTTTAATTTTTATACATGTTAACACTGCCTGGGAAAACGTTTTACATCATTAGTTCCAGTTTAACATCCAAATATAGCAATAAACAGATTAAAGGTGACCAGTCAGCCTTTGCAAAGGCGCCCCCACTCTGCAGCAACATGTGCTGCTGTGTTTTAGTAACTTTCGATCCATTTGAGGTAGAAATACTTTTTTATTAAAATCTGCAAATAGTGTAGAAGATGCTGGTTTATGTGGCAACTGCTCTAAATCCAGGATTAAGCAGAAAGCGTAATGGCTGCAGAATGGCATCACTCCAGTGCCACTGGCTAGAGGTCCTTGTGCAGTGGGGGCCTGTGGGCCTCTTGATACAATGGGAGTGCCACAGGTATCCCTGCTTTTCACTAGTGCATGATACCAGCCACCATACCCAGGAGCACTTTAGCTAGCCCGGGGCATTGATGGTTTTTTCCAGAAAGTTAAACAATTAAGCTCAGAGAGGAAGGCTGCAGGCCCAGATGAATCATAAAATCATAAAAGTAGAACAAAGGATGCTTTTCTGCTTTTCAATGGACATGGGGGGGGGGGGCATGGGGCTACCATGGGAGCGCCCAGCCCACCTGGTATCCCTGCTGGAACCAGGGCTGCTGGGCCTTCATCCCTCCTTGTTAACGGGACCTCCGGCTGTGATTTGTAGTTCTCTAGCAAGAGACGCAAGGGCTTTAAGTGGGATGAGAAAAGCGTGTGTGGGGTCTCAAAAGGGGGCGTGGTGTATGAAATTAGGGGGGTGGCATAAGCATGTACATTAAATTTCTACGATTCCCATAGTGTGCCACCCAACCGGTATTTTGGTGCCTCCCTGAGCTTTCTGTTATTGAGTTTGGATAGATAACACACATGACACACACAAAACTAGCCCTGACTATTGGCTTTCGCAACGGTTTTGAGCTGTGTAAGATGATTAACAATAATGATTTTGTTGCAAATAATTAAAATTCAAAATGTTTCTGAAATTGTGAGACTGTGAGTTAAACATGACTGAGGCCTGTAGACGGGTCAGTTGTCTTTAGAGTGTCTCAGTCACTCCTGTTATGTTCACTCTGCGTTAGACATGTACGCCCTTTCTCTCTCCATATCTCATACATCTGCATATCTGAAGTCCTGTTCCGGAATGAGCTGCTGATCCCCTAGAACAGCCTTAAATGGCAGCAATATGACTCTTGAGGTTGAGTCAGCTGTCGATGGTGAAGCCAAGTGACTTGGCATTCTGAACACAGGAGGGGTGGTTGGCACTCCAAGGTGGGAGGAATTCCATCCATTCTTGGACAGATAGATTGGCTTTCTTCAGAGATATAAGAAGGAATTCGGTTTTCGCAGGATTTCATTTACACCTCATCTCTTTCCTGTTCAGAACCCTCTTTTCACTCTCTCCTGATACAAAACGTAGCTGCCAGGCTCATGCTCGACCTCCCCAATGGAACCCACATCACCCCCCACCTCAGGAATCTCCACTTGCTCCCCATCCAGAAAAGATGCCATTTCAAGTTCCTGACACACCGCTACAAAGCCCTCCAAGACCAAGGACTACCATCCAGCAACCACTGCCTGAACTTCCACCAGCCCTCCAGACACCTGCACTCCGCCTCCCTCGCCCTCGCACACACTCCCCGCATCCGCTGAAGCTACAGTGGAGGACGCTCCTTCTCCTACCTCGCCACCAAGTCCTGGAACGACCTCTCCCTGCACCTCACAGCATCATCCTCTCGGAGTTCAGAAAGAGACTCAAGACCTGGCTCTTCCAGCAAGAACCTAGCGCCTGGAAACCCTCACGGGTGATTAGCCGCGCTCTACAAATCAGAGTTGGTAGTAGTAATGCACTTCCTCAAACTTCCTTCACTTCACCACCCCCAAAACATACACAATACACCCACTCACCTGTAAGCACTGCATTCTCTTTTTCTTTCACCTTGTCAATATTTTGACAAACTCTGTACCTCCAAACAAACATCTGCACAGAATCATAGCTGTAACTGCAATACGTGACCATTGCTCTGTGAGCTCGGCAGAGAGGCCAAGGATTGGATGGCCATGCATTCTGAACACCTTTTTGACTCACTGACAGGCACTGAGAGAAGCTCGCACTGACTCCAGGCACAACTCAAGAACTCTCAACCAGGGCCCATTATAAACACCTGGAGGTGACTCAGTTCAAAGTAGGCACTATATATGAGTAACATGAATATTGGACTGTAACTGTTTATCGGCAGGGCATCCCAGCTCCCAAACTACACCAACTTTACCTTTATCCCCAGGAGCAATACGAGGATTAAGAGTAGGACATGTTGTAGAACCTTTAATTACAGCAAGATCCTCATTTAAATTCATAACATTAGCAACAAACCAATCCCCAGCATCAAAGTGAGATCCACACCTCTCAGGTCGTAAGAGTGAGTTTCTTCTAGCAAAAGGAGCAGGAGGGATCCGAGTTACAGTCAGTCTTCAACTGAGGGAAGAGAAGAAAATATTCATCTGAAAGCAGAAGGGATATTCAAATGAGACATGTGTCTGTCCAGCCCTTCCCAAAGATATTATAATTACTCTTGACTTGTGTTATACAGGGGTGTGTGTAATTCATGGTACTCCCTTCGGTGTAATCACACAAAATGACACAAAATTACGCACAAATCGACCCCAGCACAACATTTTAACGTGAAATGCATCCTTGGGCCCATTTAGGATCTGAGGATCATTTCACCCTGAAAGAATAGCTCAAAAGGTCAAGGACCGCGAACATTGGCTACTCGTGTTGTACGTCTGTGTTGTTCCCATTCTCCCACAATAGGGGGGCAGATTTACAAGCCCCTTGCGACACATTTGCACCGCCGTTGCGTCACTTCTGTGACGCAGCGGCGTCGTAAACAATGCACCACGTTGTGACATATTTACAACGTGATGCATCTAGGGAGATGCGTCACGTTGTAAAGCCCTGCGCTACATTATACCTGCGTCAGGTATAATGTATGCAGGGTGGGCGTTCCGTCGCAAGGAAGCCTCGTAAAAGTGACTCAGTGACATCTACAAGATTTCACTGAGTCACTTTTAAGACGCCACTGCGTCAAAACCTTACGCCTGCTTGTAGCAGGCGTAAGGAGTGATGCAGCACAATAAGTATAGGCCGCCCTGAGCATTGCTGGAGTTGCGTCGCACTTGCGACACGACTCCAGCAATGCGCTGCCCTTACGACAAAAGATGCGACACACATCTGTCTATCCTTGCGCCACGGTGCGCCGCATTGTAAATGCGAACCATCCGTGGTGGCGCAAGAGTATTTTTGCGTGACGCATCTTTACTGGCGCATCCCTGCTAATATGCAGAGATGTACAAGTCCTTGTAAATCTGCCCCAGGATTTTTACCCAAACACACTGCAAGTTACACAACGGGGCATATTGGCGTAATTTCAGGAATTTTGCTTTACAAGTATAATGCAAAATGACAGATTGCTCCGGTGTTTTTAAATTTCACCCAAAGCTGGAAGTACGGTTGAATGTGAACTAATGGAAAAAGTGTTCCTCAGACTACCTTGTCACTGTTACAATTTAAAGGAAACGTTTTTACCGCATTATGCTTTTAACATTGTTTTGTTTCTTTTATCACAACCTTTTGGAGTAATGTCTGTTTTCTGGAAAAAGACTATTTTTATTCCTTTTCAAACTTTTTTCTACTGGTGCAGGTGAAGCAGCAGTTCTGAACCGTAGGTCTTTCGTCTGATCAGCTGTCATTCCACCTGGAAGGCAGCAGAGGGTGCAGCACCACAAGACTTCTGTTAGCTCCATCAGATACACAAAAGGTAAAGTTAACCGTTTGCTGACGTAAATCTGCTCTAAATGTAGGGGCAGATTTACAAGAAAGTGACTCAGTGCCGAACGCAAGCCATTTGGCTGCGCCGCACTGAGTCACTTTCAAAGCACAGGGATGCGACATATTTACAACAATATGTCGCATCTCTGCCCTTCCCCCTGCGCTGGCGCACAAACTGCTGCCATGCGCCGGCGCAGGCACCCTTGCACCATGGTGCAAGGGTGCCTGCGTCATGGGGAGATTGTTTTTGTGCAGGAAGGGGCACCTTCCTGCACAAAAACAATCACTACAGGCATTTTCCTCTTTCAATGCGTGCTGCAGAATGCAGCACGCATTGAAAGAGGAAAAAACGAGGAGAAATTAAAACATTTCTCCTCGTATTCACACGCATTTCCAGATTTACGATTCCTCGTAAATCTGGAAATGTGTCTGGTTCCATGGGTGTTGCGTGAGAACACCCACAGCAACACCCATGGAACGCCCCTTTCACGCAAAATGCTGCGTGTAAAGGGGCCGTATTTACAAGGACAGGAAAAGCCACGCAGGGTGGCTTTTCCTGTCCTTGTAAATATGGAGCAGTAAAATACGGGGGGCTTGTAAATCTGCCCCGTAGTGTTCCCTTTCCTTGCATTACACAGAATAAACCCTACTTTTGTTCTATTCCAGTGCCAACACCTCTGAAAAGAAATGGAAGTAAAATATATGAACTCCCAGCGTGGTAGGCTGTTGTTAACTACAGGAGGGGCATCTATAGCTGAGAGAAAAGTTACAAAGAGATGGGGGCATATTATCAAGGAATAGCGATATTTATCTGTTATATCCTAGCTATATTGTAGTTTGTCATCCATTGCTCCACCAGTGGAACACTGTAAGAATGATGTAATGTAGAATGTTGGTCTCTGGAAACCACAGTTGGAGAAGGGCTGAGCGCCTTGCTGGCTGCTCCTGGTGGGGCTGATTACGGATGTACTACTGATTTTCAATAAATACTCCGAAAATATCTGAACCAGCCTGGAGTGATCACTACAATTTTATGGCGACGATTTAAACCAAAGAACCTGCGTCTGCTACCTCTGACGCCTTCAGTTTCAAGTCTGGAGTATCTACTCTCAAGTTCAAGCAACTCCACTGTCTACAGCTGCACTTACTTATCTACTGGCAACACATCAGCCCCACCAGTGACCTCCCACCGGTCGCCCTCAACGCAAAGGTGCCAGTTCCAGTTTCTACGCAGCTCAAGTTTCTGCCTGCTGTTCCCACAGCATCTCAAAGGTCTGTTTTCCTACAGTTTTTCAACAAGCAAGGTAATTAGCGACCGCCTGCGTTTGTGTCTCCAGTGAGGTACTTCTGTTTCTGCGCTAACCTGTTCTCTACACGTGCCTCACAACATCAATGTCGCTTGGGTTAAGTCTTCAAGTGTGTTGCATCTACTTTTATCTGCTACTACTTCAAGACACCTAAATGAGGCTGCGCAGAGTGAACCTAGAACCTACATGTACAGTAAGTCTCTTATTTTTCTTCATGAAGGCTGCTCAGAGTGTGTGACTTTACATGTGGCTGCCTGATTTCTGGCTGCAGTGGAGCTGACTGCACAGAGACATGATTGTTTACAAACTACAACACATGGTCTTATGGGTCGTGAGCAAGCCTAAAGAGGTGTTTGTGGCCAAAATCGATGGTCACTCGTTGACTTTGACGGCGTCATTTTTGCACGTATTGCCACATGGATTGCTTTGGCCATGTTTACTCATGTGAGGGTAAGCCTACTGACGTCTGGGGAAGTGCCTTCAGTGATGGTAAGCCTGACGCTTTTCAAGCCTCCCAACGCCTATGTCCTGTGCTGCTCCGCTCTTTAAGCCTACTTACTAACGTCTACGCTTTGTGCTGTAAGCCGCCATTCACCAATGTCTGCACTCTACTTGTCCTATCCTGCCACATATCTACGTATGTACATTGTCTGGGAAAGAAGTGTGATACTATATGTGCTTCAGACAAGACAGTCTCTACTATCAGGATGTCTGTTCTCTCAAGGAGCCTTGTCTACTGCCTGCCTCAGTTGTTTTGAGAGCGTCTTCCTGGGGAGTGCCTGGGTAGTCACCAAGAAAGATTTCTGTTAATTGAACTGGTCTGCTGTCCCTACTGCGTCTCAACTATTCCTACTAGAGCCCAAAGCACTGCGTGCTGTGACTGCAGTGTCACCTTGTGCTGCATGGACTAGACTCGTGGACTGACAGCTGGGCTTTTCTCACAACTTTCCATGAGGTTGTCACCCTGCTTCTGCTGTGAAAAGGCATCATTGTTTTCCTATCGCCAGGTGTCAACCCGCTGCTGTGAGGAGTATCAACAGTGCCTGTACATACGTCTTGTGTTTTTCTGTACACGTTTCAGAAGGTCAAGGTGAGACACATTTTTATTTTATTGTTGGGCTACGCTGAGATCTCCTGTCTGCAGTGTTTTCCAACGGACATTTCTCTGGTCAAATTCAAACACAGCTCGTGAAAATGTGTTCACGCGCTTACCTCTGTGCTCATTCCTGATCGCGTGCGGTTCCTCCAGTTCTGCCTCCCATCACGTCTTTCACAGAGTCATCAGTGTGACGCACAAGTTCCCTCATTCACGCTGATTCTCGCGCTTTGGTGTGTTCTGCCAGTCAGTGTTCCTGCAAGCACGGACGTGCTGTGAGCCATCCGGGGCGACGTGAGATACGTCCCACCATCTTGCCTTTGGTAGCATGTTCTTCCGGCTTTTCGCTGTACTCCCGTTCTATTGGCCAACCAAGTCAGGAACCAAGTCGCAGCATCTTGAGGCACTCACGATGCATCGCGTGAGTAAACTGTCACCGGATTTCGAGTGTACCTCAGGTATCGTCATCGTCGAGGGATTTCCTGAGTCGTGGATCTAAGATACTTTTTTCTGGCACTCTTGCTGCGTTACACGCTGTACTTGAAGTCAACTGTATGCCAGCACAGAAGACAATCGTGGTGTGTTGTTTTCTTCAGGTTTTATTTTCCAGATTTCCGATACTAGGGTGACATACCGGTCACTGGTGTGGTGATAGAGTTTACATGTCTCTTTGAAATGTGTTTCTGCTGTAACGTATTTGAGAGTTTTGCACGTATATCAGACTCTTGTTTGTCTTTGCTTCTACCAATTTCACAGTCTCCCGTGAGTGTTTCTGCATTTCTGGGGTGTAGGTAATTTTAACGTGCTATTTATTTTATCTACCTGTAGTGATGGCATTAGCGAGTCCTAGCTCCGTTTACAAATGTTCAAAGTTTGGAGCTTCCCCACACATTGCAGTGGAAAGATTACAATGGGTTTGTAGTCCCATTTGCCAGCAGTGGGTTTTAGTCCCATCTGCTCATTTTACAGCTACTGTTCTATGTTTTAAGTTGTGTTGCTACGCTCAAAGCAATCATGCATTAGGTTTTAGTCCTTTTGCGTCTCTTTTCACTCAGGGCAACTATGCAACGGTTTTAGTCCGTTTTGCATCTTTTGATTTTCTCTATCCATTGAGATTTGTCATGTGTCCCTACCCACATTTTGTCAAGGGTTCCTACCCATGTTTTCGGGTTCCTACCCGAAAAGCTAACATTTATGTTGCTTTAGTGCACAGTGTGGAAGCTCCACACTAGTTGTCCATACACGGACACCTCTCGTCTTATTTGTTTACTCAACATAGGGTGTGTTTGGGGAGTACCCTAGTGTGCACAACTCTGTTCTACCTCCTTCCTGGGAGCTATGCAAGGGTGTAAGTCTCTTTGCATTAAATATATGGGTTCTCACCCATATCTATTTGCTCACATCATTCAACCCCTTTTCGTTTTGGAGCTATGCAAGGGTGTAAGTCTCTTTGCATTAAATATATGGGTTCTCACCCATATCTATTTGCTCACATCATTCAACCCCTTTTCGTTTTTCTTTACATTAAATATATGGGTTCTCTCCCATATCTATTTGCTCACATCATTCAACCCCTTTTCGTTTTCTCTGTGTCATCACCACTAGGGGTATTAACGCTATGTTTGTTCTGATTTTATTTTGCATCTTTTTACACTCAGGGCGGCTATGCATAGGTTATTGTCCCTTTGCATTCTTTGTGCTTTACTGTCATTAGAGCTCCACACAGGGTGTATGTTACGGGCCTTTGTCCCATATGTTTATTTATGCATGAATCAATATGTTTGCTTTTGTTAACCATTTCTATTTCTAGGTTTCAGTCATGGTTTCTTACCCATATAATCTGGTTAATGTTAAAATGCCAACGCCTGTGTCTGCCAACGCCTTTAACAACTAGATTTAACCATTTCTATTTCTAGGTTTCAGTCATGGTTTCTTACCCATATAATCTGGTTAATGTTAAAATGCCAACGCCTGTGTCTGCCAACGCCTTTAACAACTAGATTTCATTTTATGCAGAAGCATGGACATTTATTTTGTGGTTGCCTCATATCAAGCATTCCTGGGATTTATTTTTTGCCGGTTTGAATTGTTTTATCATTTTTTGCTCAAGTGCAGCGTCGAAATGGAACTGGGGTGAGATTTTGTTTTTGCGCATCTTCTATTTTTTCAGTTATCTCTGCCAGAGTTACGCTGCCATCTAGTGGCCAAGATTGGTATTTGTCTGGTTCCTATTTTCAAGTATTGATGGCATTTTTATGTTTCAATTTGGAAGTTCCACTTTCAAAGCTCTGTGTACTTTGAGACAATCTTTTGGTGAGACTTTTATTTCATTTACAAGATGACTTTAACCACGCATGGCATCAGTTATATTTCGTGTTTCTTAACACTCCGCATTTTGTATTCAAAATGGCTTTGACCACGTTTGCCATTAGCAAGTCATGATTACAAAAGTGATAATTGTCCACCTTATTCTTTCATTTGTCATGAGTTCCTACTCATATGTGTGTTAAGTCAACACACTTACATTACTCCACCTCTACCCTGTCACAGGGGATCCGTGCATAGGTTACAGTCCTATTGCATCAGTGCGGGTTGCTACCCATACGCTTTCAAATGTACCCGTATACAGGGTGTGTCCATGCGAAGGTTACAGTCCTTTCGCATTAGTCAACTTGCAGGTTCCTACCCGTACTCTTTCAAATGTACCTGTTTACAGGGTGTGTCCATGCGAAGGTTATAGTTTTTTTTAGCTTTCAAATGTTTTACATGTACATGTCCATTGGCACCATATTCTCTCACATAGTCACATGTCTGTTGGCAGCAAAGTTGTCTCCCAATACTTGCAGTTCTTAGCGTTTGTATCATAGACGGTGACACACTAGGCATGTTTACATCTTGTCCCTTATACTAGGGTGTCTTGTGCTTTCTAAAGCTCGGGTGAGTAGTCGCTCACCGGCGTGGATCACTGGTCTGCCTTCAACACTATTGTCCATGGACCCTAGGTATACGCCAAGGTGGTAAACGCCGTCAAGAGTCCATTACATTATTCTGTTTTCCCTCTCACAGAGGATCTATGCAAGGGTTCGCTGTCAAGAGTCCATTTTGCATGCTTTTGCTTCCCTACTCTGGGACTTCAATGGGTTTCAGTTGTACAATGATTTTCTTGGATTTACATTGTGCGTTCAAGGACCCCAAGTTTCCATTGTTTCATTTGTCATATTCACATTACAGTTTGTTTTCTTCATTTTATCCTTCATAGGATTGTACGATTAGTCCAGTTGTTCTACATTGTACGTTTGCAATGGGTTTTAGTCCATTTAGCACATTTATGCATAAATTAGATTTTTTTTTGCATTTGTTAACCTTTTCTTCCCTAGGGTTTAGTCATGGATTCACACCCGTATTATCTGGTTAATGTTCTCTAATCTCCACATGCTGAGTTATATAATGTATTTCTCTTCTTCTCTGTCATCTTCGTTTCTCCTGATGTGGATTGCTCTCTTGCATACTTACCTGGCCAGTTGGTGTACAGAGAGTACTCATTGTTGGTCTCTCTTTCCTTTTCTTCTGTTATATAGAGAAGGGAGGATGGTTAATGTATTATCTTTATCTGTTTTTCATGTTTCCATTGTTTCCTTTATTGCTCTTCTTGTCTCTCTCTGGCTCTCTCTACAATTTTATGCTCATCTAGCTTCTGTTTTCTTTCTAGTCTACTATTGTGTTCTTTTCTGTTTTCTCTTTTGGAAGAAAAGAGGATCTGTTATATCCTAGCTATATTGTAGTTTGTCATCCATTGCTCCACCAGTGGAACACTGTAAGAATGATGTAATGTAGAATGTTGGTCTCTGGAAACCACAGTTGGAGAAGGGCTGAGCGCCTCGCTGGCTGCTCCTGGTGGGGCTGAATACGGATGTACTACTGATCTTCAATAAATACTCCTAAAATATCTGAACCAGCCTGGAGTGATCACTACATTATCGCTAACCGCGCTTAGCGCGAATTTTTTTAACGCCGCCTATCGCTGAGATAACACCCTATTAACAAGGTTTATCTCCTTAGCGATAAAATTTCCAGCGATAGCGGCAAAATGTGAGAATATCGCTGGAAAAGCAGCGATATTCTCGCATTAACGCAAAGATGGATTCAGCATTAGAATCCACCTCCTATACTTTAAACAGGTAAGTCATCCTCACTAGCAGGTGTTAAAATCTAGCGATAAACGCGCTTAGCGCGATTTATTTTATCGCTTCGCCTGCCTTGTTAATAGGGGTTAGTTGTGTTAGCGACTGTTTTCAGTCGCTTTTAGTGGGGAACGCCTACCTTGCATGTCATTAGCGATAATTATCGCTGACATGCAAGGCGATGTAAAACCCGGCCGCTAACGCCTGAAAGCTGTCGCTAACGCCTGTTAGCGACAGCTTGCTGATAGGGCGATAAAATTATCGCCGCTTTAGCGGCAAAAGTGCCGCTAAAGCGGCGATAAAGCCCTTGATAATATGCCCCATGGTTTTCTGGAAATGCGCTTAATGTCAAAGGGTGAACTGTCAGAATGTGCCTGAACTGTCTTCTAAAACTGGGGGCGCTGCATGTGAACTTTAACGTTTGTGTCCGGAGTTCTGTTTCTAGTGCCATTATTTAAAAATAGATATTTTACAACTCTTGTTTCCTTCTTTAAAATTCAATAATTCACTGATGAGTCCAAATACTCATTACTCTGTAGCTTCGATTAAACTGTGTTTTCATTTAAATGCACCTTTTTATTTTCAGTTTAAATGCATCTCCATGAAGATGTTTCCATTAATTCTCAATGTCTTGGTGTTTTGTTATAAATGACTCTCCATAAATAAGGTTTTACATGACTTTTTTTCCTCCAAAGTGCTTTCTGTGTTTTCGTTTTCCTATGCATTCACCTACTACTGGAAGTACACCAGATAGAACATGAAAGCACTGAGGACTTGTGGAGTTTAAACCTCCTCAGCTTTGGGGCAGCAGAAGCAGTGGAGGGTCAGTGGTGGTTGGGGGTCTTTGTAAAGGAGGAGAGACAAGCTTCTGCATCGTGAGGGCCACTGACCACAAAGCTGGTGAGAACTGGTCCCCGTTAACTGGATTTCTCCGCTCGACCTGTGCTCAGGGTCCTTTGGGCCCCGCACTGTCCCATTTCACTGTGGAACAGATTCATACATTATTTTGCACCACAGCAGCGACAAAAGTTGCAGCGCACTGTTACCTATGAGGGGGAAAGCAGGGCAGACCCTAACACGGAGTACTGCTGCGCTCGTTCCTAAGTGGGGGCTTTTTGGCGCTGTCTGGCACCACCCATGTCTTTGAATACGTGTGTGTGATGTCTAGCGTAGGTTTTGTACCGGAACGGGACCTTTCCAGGTCAAATTTCTAAGTCTAGTGAATTTCTTCAGCATTTTACACATTAGATGAGTGGTGAAGCGCTCAGCACACATGCCATGGTTGAAATGTTCAGATAAATAAAACACTGTTCTACTTGATGCCTGTCTCAAAGAGATGTTAGTTCTTGCTGCAAAGTCAGATCTGACAGTCATTGTAGATGGTTTTGCGTTAGAATCCATTGGTGCGCGTGCTGGAATGCCCAAATGCGCGCAGGGGAATGCCCAAGCGCGCACGCTGGAATGCCCAAGCGCGCACGCTGGAATGCCCAAGTGCGCGCGCTGGAATGCCCAACTGTGCACGCTGGAATGCCCATGTGCAAGTGTGCGCGCTGGAATGCCCATGTGCAAGTGTGTGCGCTGGAATGCCCATGTGCAAGCGCGCACGCTGGAATGCCCAAGTGCGCGCGCTGGAATGCCCAAATGCGCGCAGGGGAATACCCAAGCGCGCACGCTGGAATGCCCAAGTGCGCGCGCTGGAATGCCCAAGTGCGCGCGCTGGAATGCCCAAGTACAGCCCATGGAATTCCCCTCTTGGTGAAAATTGGCGCAAAGCAGGCTAAAGGAGACTTTGCACCAAGAAGAGGGCAATTTTCCAGTGCAAACAATTGTGCCGGAAAGTAAATATCATTTGAAGAGCTTGCACCACTTTATGATTTTGCGACAGTGGAAGTCTTGATAACTCTGCCCCTTGTCTCATAAAATGAGAGGGCTGGGCTGAGGTTCTCAGTTGGCTTCTGTTTAACTTACAAGAGTTTTGCAATCGGACACTCGATAAGATGTTGTTCAGGGAGGTGGGTGACTGATGGGGTTCACAGTCTCAGCGAGATAAGGGGTGCTGAAGAGGGTTCTCACTGCCCCGATCACCCCAGGGGAACACTGAGCCTTGATTTCTGAGCACCTCGCAGCTGTCACTATAACCTTAAACAAACATAAAATAACAAAGCCAACTGAATTCCTGTAAACAATCATCAGCCACCAGCTGTCTCTTAGACCCATCATCCATGGAAAGAGCTGACAAGCGGTTCTACACTGTCTTTGTGAGAATGTCATCTGACGTAAATATTGTGCACTAAACCAAACGTCCGCTAAAAGGTTAGACTTAATGATAGAAAATCTGCAAAATGGGACGATAGTTTTGCAATCACATTTAAAGACAAGGGGGCATATTACCAAGCCCTACAGCCACCACAACGTCACTTTTAGTGACGTTGTGGTGGCGATAGGGTCAGCGCCCTATTACCAAGGCAGCGTTAAACAACATAACGTGGCTAAAAGCCACGTTAAGTGGCTTAACGCTGCCTTGGTAATAGTGCCCCTTTCACGCTAAACTTTGCGTGAAAGGGGTGTGCAGTGGGTGTTGCGGTGGGCGTTCCACCGCAACACCCATTCACTTTGACGCTGCCACCTATTATCAAGAGAGGCGATAATAGGTGGCAGCGCCGAACTTAAGACCCGGAAAATCCTGGTCTTAAGGTGGCGATACGAGGAGAAATGCTTAATTTCTCCTCGTTTCTGCTTTTTCTATGTGTGCTGCCTTGTGCAGCACACATGGAAAAAGCAAATGCTGAGGTATGTTTATGCACAGGAAGGTGTCCCTTCCTGTACATAAACAAACCTTTTTAAATGCCATTTTGTAACTTACATGTGTGCTGCATGAAGCAGCACACCTGTAAGTTACAAAATGGCATTTTAGGTTTGCAATGAGTATTGGTTTGTAAGGGTATTGGTGTCAGTCCCTCTACCCTATTCTGCCCTATCTTACCCTATCCCTATCCTACCCTACCCTATCCTATCCCATCCCTATCCTATCCTACCCTACCCTATCCTACCCTATCCCATCCCTATCCTACCCTACCCTATCCTACCCTACCCTATCCTATCCCATCCCTATCCTACCCTACCCTACCCTATCCTATCCCATCCCTACCCTATCCTACCCTACCCTATCCTACCCTACCCTATCCTATCCCATCCCTATCCTACCCTATCCTACCCTACCCTATCCTTCCCTATCCTACCCTATCCTACCCTACCCTATCCTATCCCATCCTACCCTACCATACCCAATCCTATCCCTATCCTACCCTAACCTAACCTACCCTATCCTACCCTACCCTACCCTATCCTATCCCATCCCTATCCTATCCTACCCTATCCTAACCTACCCTATCCTACCCTATCATAACCTACCCTAACCTACCCTACCCTACACTACCCTATCCCATCCCTATCCTACCCTAACCTACCCTAACCTACCCAACCCGATCCTCTCCCATCCATATCCTACCCTACCCTACCCTACCCTATCCTACCATACCCTATCCTATCCCATCCCTATCCTACCCTATCCTACCCGACCCTATCCTACCCTACCCTATCCTATCCCATCCTACCCTACCCTAACCTACCCTATCCTACCCTACCCTATCCCATCCCTATCCTACCCTATCCTACCCTACCCTAGCCTACCCTACCCTATCCTATCCCATCCTACCCTATCCTAACCTACCCAATCCTAACCTACCCTATCCTAACCCATCTCTATTTGATTTGAAAATTTATAGAGCGCGCGAATGCCCGGAGGCGTCTTGGCGCTAGGTCAATGTAGAAAGGACTGCCGAAGATGTAGTGCTCTAACTAGGTGGTAAAAAGCCAAGTTTTTACGGTTTTACTGAAAGACAGGAGCGAGGGGCTGTTTTTAATTGTAATTGGGAGAAGGTTCCAGGTCTTGGCTGTCTGCAACAGGAAGCTTCTCCCCCCTCACCTAACCTGCTTGAATTTAGGAACCTGTATCAATTTTGCCAGACCAGTCCTCAGGCTCCTGAGTGGCTCGTACCGTTTCAGATGTGTTTTCAAAAAGTGTGGTCCTGAACCGTGGAGGGCCTTGTAGGCTAGGCAGACTGATTTAAACCTTATCCTCTTCTCCATTGGAAGCCAGTGGAGGGCTCTTAGTCTGTGGGCAACCGGCTCTGATCTGGAGATGTCCAGCACCAGCCTTGCTGCTGCGTTCTGTAGACGCTGAAGTTTCGTCAGATGTTGGATTTGTATCCCAGCATACAAGGCGTTGCCATAATCCAATCTGGACAAGGCCAGTGCCGTTACTAGTGTTTTGCACTGAATCTTGGGGAATAAAAGGCAGTAATCTTCTTATCATTTTTAGAATGAACCACACAGTGGAAGACAGTTTATTTATCTGGGCGTTAAAAGTCAATTTATTATCAAATATAACTCCCAGATTTCTGACTTTGTCCACTGGGGTAGGGCATTCACCCAAGCTATCGGACCACCATTTTGGCGACCAAAAATTTGTATCTGCCCGCAGCAGCATAACTTCGGTTTTATCACCGTTTAATTTTAAGCAGTTGAGCTGCATCCAATTGTTAACCTGCCTCATGCAGTTGTTGAATCGGTCGGCTGTTTCCTCCATTTTGTTGGAAACTGACACCACTATTTGGGTGTCATCTGCGTAGGAAACTGGTAGGAATCCACACTTTCTTATTATGGATGCCAGTGGAGCGACGTAAATATTAAAAAGAGTGGGGCTCAAGGAGGACCCCTGAGGTACTCCACACGGTGAGCTGAAGGGTTTGGATGTGGAGTCTCCTAATTTAACTGAAAAAGTTATATCCGTCAAATATGAGGATAGCAGCTTGAGTGCATTGTTTTGAACTCCCAGTTCTGCTAGCCGGGTCAGGAGTATACCATGTCTCTATCAATCAATCAATCAATCAAGCATTTGTATAGCGCGCTACTCACCCGGAGGGTCTCAAGGCGCTAGGGGGAGGGGGGTCCGCTACTGTTCGAACAGCCAGGTCTTGAGTTGCTTCCTGAAGGAGAGGTGGTCTTGGGTCAGGCGGAGGTGGATGGGTAGGGAGTTCCACGTCTTGGCAGCCAGGTAGGAGAAGGATCTTCCTCCCGTTGTGGCTCTTCGGATGCGGGGGACGGCGGCGAGGCGTGGTTGGTCGATCGTAGCTGGCGGGTGGGAGTGTAGAAGGTCAGACGGTCGTTGAGGTATCTGGGGCCTTGGTTGTGGAGAGCTTTGTGTGCGTGGGTGAGGAGTCGGAACGTGATTCTCTTGCTGACGGGGAGCCAGTGCAGGTCTCTCAGGTGTCCGGCGATGTGGCTGTGTCGGGGGATGTCCAGGATGAGTCGAGCTGAGGCGTTCTGGATGCGTTGGAGTCTTTTCTGAAGTTTGGCTGTGGTTCCGGCGTAGAGGGAGTTGCCGTAGTCCAGTCGGCTGGTGACGAGGGCCTGGGTGACCGTCTTCCTGGTTTCGGTGGGGATCCACCGGAAGATCTTCCGCAGCATGCGTAGGATGTTGAAGCAAGACGAGGAGACGGCGTTGACTTGTCTGGTCATTGAGAGGGAGGAGTCCAGGATGAAGCCCAGGTTGCGTGCGTGGTCCGTTGGTTTGGGTGCGTTGCCCAGGGCAGGGGGCCACCAGGAGTCGTCCCAGGCGGAGGGTGATGATCCTAGGATGAGGACTTCCGTCTTATCTGAGTTCAGTTTCAGGCGGCTGTTCCTCATCCACTCGGCTACGTCCTTCATCCCTTCATGTAGGTTGGTTTTGGCGGTTGTGGGGTCGTTGGTGAGGGAGAGGATCAGCTGGGTGTCGTCGGCGTAGGAGATGATGTTGAGGTTGTGTTGGCGTGCGATGGCTGCGAGGGGGCTCATGTAGACGTTGAAGAGGGTGGGGCTGAGTGATGATCCTTGTGGTACGCCGCAGATGACTTCGGTGGCCTCGGAACTGAACGGGGGAGGCGGACTCTCTGGGTTCTTCCGGCGAGGAAGGAGATGATCCACTCCAGTGCCTTCTCTTGGATTCCGACGTTGTTCAGGCGTTGCACTAGGGTGCGGTGGCAGACTGTGTCGAACGCTGCGGAGAGGTCCAGGAGGATGAGGGCCGCTGTTTCCCCGTTGTCGAGCAGGGCTCGGATGTCGTTGGTGGCTGCGATGAGGGCGGTCTCGGTGCTGTGGTTGGCCCGGAAGCCGGACTGTGAGTGGTCGAGGGATCCATTCGCTCTCGATGAAGGCGGCCAGTTGTCTGTTGACGGTCTTCTCGATGACTTTGGCAGGAAAAGGAAGGAGCGAGATGGGGCGGTAGTTTTTGAGGTCGGTGGGGTCCGCTGACGGTTTCTTCAGTAGGGCGCAGAGTTCGGCGTGCTTCCAGCTCTCTGGGAAGGTGGCGGTGTCGAAGGAGGTGTTGATGATGTCCCGGAGGTGGGGTGCGATGACGGCGTCGGCCTTGTTGAAGATGTGGTGAGGGCAGGGGTCGGTTGGTGATCCGGAGTGGATGGAGTTCATTGTGCGGATAGTGTCTTCGGTGTTGATCGGGGTCCAGGCTCGGAGGGTGGAGGTGGGGGACGTTGGAACGGTTGTAGGGTACGTCGGCTGTGTGCTGAAACTGTTGTGTATGTCTGCGATCTTGCTGTGGAAGAACGAGGCGAGCGAGTTGCAGAGGTCTTGTGAGGGGGTGATGTCGTTGTTTCCGGCGCTGGGGTTCGAGAGCTCTTTGACGATGATGAAGAGTTCCTTGCTGTTGTGGGCGTTGTTGTCCAGTCGTTCCTTGAATGCGGTTTTCTTGGTGGTGTGGATCAGCTGGTGGTGTTTTCGGGTGGCGTGTTTGAGGGTGGTCATGTTGTCTGCAGTCGGGTCTCTGCGCCATGCTTTCTCGAGGGCCCGGCAGTTCTTCTTGGATTTCTTGAGTTCGTCGGTGAACCAGGGTGCTTTCTTGTTGCCGGGTCTGATTGGGGGGTCTTCAATGGGGCGAGGATGTCAGCGCAGTTGGTGATCCATCTTGTGAGGTTGCTGGCGGCTTGGTTGGGGTTCGTTGAGCTGGCGGGAGGGTTCTGGCTCAGGGATGTGGTGAGTTAGTCGGTGGTGATCTTGTTCCAGCTTCTGCGCGGGAGCTGTTGCGGGTGGTGGTGCGTGGTGGTCCTGCTGAAGCTGAAGTGGACGCAGCTGTGGTCTGTCCAGTGGAGTCCGGTGGTGTGGCTGAAGGAGATGTCCTTGCTGGAGGAGAAGACGGGGTCAAGCGTGTGGCCGGCGTGGTGTGTGGGGGTGGTCACTAGTTGCTTGAGTCCGAGGTTGGCGAGGTTGTCCAGCAGGGTGGTGGTGTTGCGATCGTTGTTGTTCTCTAGGTGGAAGTTGAGGTCCCCAAGGAGGATGTAGTCGGCCGAGAGGAGGGCGTGCGGGCTGATGAGGTCGGCGATGTCTTCGCTGAATTGTGTGTGTGGTCCTGGGGGTCTGTAGATGAGGGTGCCTCTGAGGGTGGTCTTGGGGTCGGTGTGTATCTGGAAGTGCAGGTGTTCGCCGGCTGTGAAGGTGTCGTCGGAGTTGGTCGTAATGCGGATGATGTTCTTGTGGTATCCTACCCTACCCTATCCTATCCCATAACGCTGCCTTAGTAATAGTGCCCCTTTCACGCTAAACTTAGCGTGAAAGGGGTGTGCAGTGGGTGTTGCGGTGGGCGTTCCACCGCAACACCCATTCACTTTGGACGCTGCCACCTATTATCAAGAGAGGCTATAATAGGTGGCAGCGTCGAACTTAAGACCCGGAAAATCCTGTTCTTAAGGTGGCGATACGAGGAGAAATGCTTCATTTCTCCTCATTTTTGCTTTTTCTATGTGTGCTGCCTTGTGCAGCACACATGGAAAAAGCAAAATGCCATAGAGTATGTTTATGTACAGGAAGGTGTCCTTCCTGTACATAAACAAACCTTTTAAAATGCCATTTTGTAACTTACATGTGTGCTGCATGAAGCAGCACACCTGTAAGTTACAAAATGGCATTTTAGGTTTGCAATGAGTATTGGTTTGTAAGGGTATTGGTGTGAGTCCCTCTACCCTATCCTGCCCTATCTTACCCTATCCCTATCCTACCCTATCCTATCCCATCCCTATCCTATCCTACCCTACCCTATCCTACCCTATCCCATCCCTATCCTACCCTACCCTATCCTATCCCATCCCTATCCTACCCTACCCTATCCTATCCCATCCCTACCCTATCCTACCCTACCCTATCCTACCCTACCCTATCCTATCCCATCCCTATCCTACCCTATCCTTCCCTATCCTACCCTATCCTACCCTACCCTATCCTATCCCATCCTACCCTACCATACCCAATCCTATCCCTATCCTACCCTAACCTAACCTACCCTATCCTACCCTACCCTACCCTATCCTATCCCATCCCTATCCTACCCTACCCTATCCTAACCTACCCTATCCTACCCTATCCTACCCTACACTACCCTATCCTATCCCATCCCTATCCTACCCTAACCTACCCTATCCTATCCCATCCATATCCTACCCTACCCTATCCTACCATACTCTATCCTATCCCATCCCTATCCTACCCTACCCTATCCTACCCTACCCTATCCCATCCTACCCTACCCTAACCTACCCTATCCTACCCTATCCTACCATACCCTATCCTATCCCATCCCTATCCTACCCTATCCTACCCTACCCTACCCTATCCTACCCTATCCTACCATACCCTATCCTATCCCATCCCTATCCTACCCTATCCTACCCTACCCTATCCTACCCTACCCTATCCTACCCTACCCTATCCTATCCTACCCTACCCTAACCTACCCTATCCTACCCTATCCTACCATACCCTAACCTATCCCATCCCTATCCCATCCCTATCCTACCCTACCCTATCCTACCCTACCCTACCCTACCCTATCCTACCCTACCCTACCCTATCCTACCCTATCCTACCATACCCTATCCTATCCCATCCCTATCCTACCCTATCCTACCCTACCCTATCCTACCCTACCCTATCCTACCCTACCCTATCCTATCCTACCCTACCCTAACCTACCCTATCCTACCCTATCCTACCATACCCTAACCTATCCCATCCCTATCCTACCCTATCCTACCCTACCCTATCCTACCCTACCCTAACCTACCCTACCCTACCATACCCTATCCTATCCTATCCCATCCCTACCCTATCCCTTATAGGGATAATAGGCCTTTAAATCTTGTTTTCATATTACCACAATTTTATTTAATATCATATTTTTGAACTCGATTGTGGCCCACATAAAAATAGAAAAATAAATCCTTTACACATGAATTATTGCAACATTATAAAAACATTAAAATGAAAATGAGTGAATAACTGTAAAATTAGGAATTATAGTTCCTTACAATACATTAGCACAGGAGAGAGAGAGAAAAACAATATGCACAATGGACAATCTAAAAAATGTCCCAAAGCATAAAGTACCAAAGATGGTATGACGGCATAAATAAAATATACAATTCAAGCCACTCGATAATAAACTGCGAACATTCAAATATGCGTATACGTATACACATTAAAGAACACAACACATCTGGAGCGAAGAAAAAATGTATAACTGAATAAGTAAAATATACAGAGCAATACACGTCATACTAAAATGTGAGAGACCTAAAATGTGCAACACAATCTAATGGAAGTCACAGCAAGTAAAGTGCATTTAGAACAAATGACTGCAGGGGTAGAACACACAGTTCAATCCACTCAATAATAAAGTGCAGGACACAAGTGCACGCAGCAGACAACCTATAGAGGTCGCAACATATACCGTGCAGATGAGGCGTATAACTGCATGATGACGTTTACGATTCATTGCAAATCCATTATCAAGTACAAGGTGTCACAACTCATATCATGCATAATTAAAACACATTTAGAAAGTTGAACATTTTTGCACAAACCATTTCAGTTGGGGGAACAAATAAACACTGTGAAGCTTCTGCTGCCAGATTTGTGTTATATTTCACAAAGATTGTGCTCAAAAAGTGACAGCATGCACAGTGCAGATATGGACGTTCAAAAACCACGTGATTCAGATCTTGAACATATTTGAGACAAAGATCACAACATCTCTCTTCCTTCGGAGCACCTTCCCATGTTCCAGTAATCACCCGCTAAGGGAGCAAAATGAGCCTTAAATCCAAGATAATTCTGCGAACACCATGCAGAAGGTTCCATGTGAGGTAGGGTTGTGTAGTGCCACCCTCTATTACAATCTTATTCCTCTCATGCTGTGAACTAAGTAAAATTGCCCTTTTTCTGCTCACTGTGTGCAAAGATTTTGTATTAAACTTTTAAAAAGGTTTTGGAAATGGATCATCCCCACTTTGAACAATCTCAAACCTTTCCATGGCTTTTGTGACAGAGGAATAAAAGGCACTTCTCTGTCAGTGTGAAATATTTTGTGCTTTAATGCGGCTCAGATTAACCCCTTTTAGCTTCCAAGCAAACTGTTCCCCCTCCTCAACACTGCTGCTCTAGCAAGCACAACTGTTGAGGGTAACCCAAGTTTGAGTCGAAGAACAGCCAGAGAGGCCAGAAAATTCATATTGTGGACTTGACTGCAAATATGCCCCCAAGAATATTGACAAAAAGTCCCATTCTGCATGTCCATCACTTCTTCATAGGCATAGCTCAATGTGGGTGGAATGTTTGCCTTGTTGATCGATAAGACATGTGCAAAGTGCCTTTTCCCACAGCACTTTTACAATCTGTGAATGGCAGAGGCCTGGGAGAGTGTCAAGTCAAGTCTATAATACTTTTATTTGATTTCGTTAAAAATCATAAAAGAATGGAAAAAGCACATAATACAAAATGGTTTAAAATGAGGGTTTGAAAGTTACGAGAGATAAAAACACTGTTCCAACCATTACTCAATCGTCATAAAAAAATAAGAGATATTAAGTTTGTAATCAGTGCAATTTAAAAGATGCAAGGCGGTTCAATGAGGAAAAATCAGAAAATAGTGCAAGTGCAGATGAGGAGAGTCCAAGCAGTCTTGTCAAAGCCACTCAAGTTAAATCATGTTTATTATCTAATTCTTTGGCTGCCATTTTCCAAAACGTGATGGCTTTGCTGGACAGTTGGATTGACAAACCTCCAAGGCATTGAATGACTGCAGCTCTGCATGTCCTTAATTGGTTTTTCCTGAAGATCTCGCGAAGGACAATTTTTTGAGTTTCTAAAAGCGAGGGGCAGATTCATAGGAGGTGTAATAGTGTCTCTTCTCCTTCTCCGCACAAGCGGCAATCTTTTGTCGGCCATGTACACTTCCATTTCGGGGTCATATCCTTCGTGGGGAATGACCCCAACTGTAACATCGTCAGGTAGTGCTTTTTGTGATGTGAGAAGTGTTCTGACAAATACGGTTGTGGTTTCAGCAGCTGATAAGATTGAATCACTGCCCATGCATGATTTTTTTTGGGCGAAAGCAGTTTTATCCATTAACAGCGAGATTCGTTTGGTTGCAGTATTCACCGCGTTTTTGAACACAGACTAGGAGGTAATTGTATGCCAGGCCTCTTCGAGGTGTAGGTCCGTGAGTGATTCTTTTAAAACTGTGACGATGGAATTATTTTGCCTCGCTTGCTTTTCAATTTCTGCCCAACAAGAGTGGGCTAAAGTATTTTCTTCTGATTGCCTCATCCACCAGTAATATTTGACCACCGCCCCTTGTCTGGCCGCTTTCTGGTTTTTGAGCCCATATTCCAGTCGGATTTGTGACTGGGAGATGTGCCGGGGGATTAAAAACAGACTCTTGAAGAAACTCGACTGGGCTTGGTTTAAGGCGGCTGCATCTTTTGTGTTCATGGGAGAGTGCTTCACTTTTACAATGGTTTATGTTATAATTATAGGTGCAGTTACTTGAAAAAATCCTGCCAAGGTAAGGATAAAATTGCACTTTTTCCATTTCAACACTCCCCAAGAACCAACTTAAATTTTTGCCTAATTCTGACACCCTCCTTTCTGAATTCCAGGACTTTACTCTTGGAAATATTTATTTTTTAAATAGTGTTCCTCCGCGTAGATTTCCAAAGCGCGAAGGCTCCTTTGGAGTCCTAGTGGAGTTAAATCCATCAGCATGACATCGTCAGCATATGAAAGAAAGCAAACATCCATTAAACCAAGTTTTGGCGGGTCCCCCTTTACCAGACCTGCTCTGTGGGGCAAATCTTGAGTGTAAAGTGAGAGGAGAACTGGTGCCAGCAGACCCCTCTGTTTCAAACCCTTCTTTGTCACCACTCTGCTCGACAAACCTTGGTTTCCTCACATAAGGCCTTGAGTCCACGTAGAAGAGTGAAGGGCTATTATAAGCCTCAAAGATGAGCAGGAATTCCTAGCGCAAACATTTTCTCCACAGCGCCCCTTGGTCTACCCTGTCGAACGCTGTGGAGAAATCACTAAATGCAGAGTACATAGGCATACCCCTTGACTGAGGGTAATTTTCTGTAAGTGTTTGTAAAGCCGTAATATTGTCAAGGGTACCACCATTCTTACGGAAACCAGACTGCTCTAAGGGAATGATGTTGTTACCAAATGCCCATTCTGGGAGATGAAGTGAAACGCTTTGGACAGACGGGGAGTTAGGAGAACACTGCCTCACATCCCATCACTGTTCGCCCCTTTGCATCCTGGTAAATGCAGTTCACATTTAGCACTTACTTCAAAATAAGCTGTAGTTTTTCATCAAAGTTGGTGCAGACATTGCTGTATATCTCTAGACACGTGTTTCCTCCAACTTTGGTGAAATACTACAGCTTATATTCAAGTAAGCATTTACTGTGAACTGCATTTACCACAATGCTAAGGGGTGAACTGTGCTGGGAGGTGAAGCAGTGTGCTCCCATCCCCCTTCTGTTTGAAAAGGCTCCCTTGAGCCATTGAGCTGACAAGCTTTTGGAGATGCACCTGTGCGCCAGAGAGAGGTACTGAGACCTGAGAGGATTGTGGCAGCTTTCTCAGCAACCCCAGATAAATTTTGTTTTTATCTCTACTGATGAAGGATAATATCCAGAAACACGTGTCTAGAGATTCACAGCACTAACCTGCACCAACTTTGGTGAAACACTACAGCAAAAACTCAAGTAAGCATTTAAAATGAACTGCATTTACCAGGATGCTAAGGGGTGAACTGTGCTGGGAGGTTTAAAAGGCTCCCTTGAGCCATTGAGCTGGCGAGCTTGTGGAGATGCACCTGTGTGAGGTACTGACACCTGAGAGGATTGTGGCAACTTTCTCAGCAATCCCAGATACATTTAATTTGTCTCTACTGATGAAGGATAATATCCAGAAACACGTGTGTCTAGAGATTCACAGCACTAACCTCCACCAACTTTGGTGAAACACTACAGCAAAAACTCAAGTAAGCATTTAAAATGAACTGCATTTACCAGGATGCTAAGGGGTGAACTGTGCTGGGAGGTTTAAAAAGGCTCCCTTGAGCCATTGAGCTGGCGAGCTTGTGGAGATGCACCTGTGTGAGGTACTGACACCTGAGAGGATTGTGGCAGCTTTCTCAGCAACCCCAGATACATTTAATTTGTCTCTACTGATGAAGGATAATATCCAGAAACACGTGTGTCTAGAGATTCACAGCACTAACCTGCACCAACTTTGGTGAAACACTACAGCAAAAACTCAAGTAAGCATTTAAAATGAACTGCATTTACCAGGATGCTAAGGGGTGAACTGTGCTGGGAGGTGAAGCAGTGTGCTCCCATCCCCCTTCTGTTTGAAAAGGCTCCCTTGAGCCATTGAGCTGACGAGCTTTTGGAGATGCACCTGTGCGCCAGAGAGAGAGGTACTGAGACCTGAGAGGATTGTGGCAGCTTTCTCAGCAACCCCAGATAAATTTTGTTTTTTATCTCTACTGATGAAGGATAATATCCAGAAACACGTGTCTAGAGATTCACAGCACTAACCTGCACCAACTTTGGTGAAACACTACAGCAAAAACTCAAGTAAGCATTTAAAATGAACTGCATTTACCAGGATGCTAAGGGGTGAACTGTGCTGGGAGGTTTAAAAAGGCTCCCTTGAGCCATTGAGCTGGCGAGCTTGTGGAGATGCACCTGTGTGAGGTACTGACACCTGAGAGGATTGTGGCAGCTTTCTCAGCAACCCCAGATACATTTAATTTGTCTCTACTGATGAAGGATAATATCCAGAAACACGTGTGTCTAGAGATTCACAGCACTAACCTGCACCAACTTTGGTGAAACACTACAGCAAAAACTCAAGTAAGCATTTAAAATGAACTGCATTTACCAGCATGCTAAGGGGTGAACTGTGCTTGGAGGTTTAAAAAGGCTCCCTTGAGCCATTGAGCTGGCGAGCTTGTGGAGATGCACCTGTGCGAGGTACTGACACCTGAGAGGATTGTGGCAGCTTTCTCAGCAACCCCAGATACATTTCATTTGTCTCTACTGATGAAGGATAATATCCAGAAACACGTGTGTCTAGAGATTGACAGCACTAACCTGCACCAGCTTTGGTGAAACACTACAGCTTATATTCAAGTCAAACCAAATCCTCCACATGTAGCTCTTCACTGTGAACTGCATTTACCACAATGCTAAGGGGTGAACTGTGCTGGGAGGGGAGGCAGCGTGCACTCATCCTCCTTCCATTTCAACTGCTTTTGCCTGTCGCATCCAGAAGGGCAATTAACCTATAACTGGGGGTAAAGTTTTCGGTCCTTTTTAGGTCACGCCTGCCCAGCGCTTGCGCTGTTCTTGTGAAATTTATTGTATTAAATATATCTTACATCCCACCTTCCCTTCTTATTGGTCCTTGTGCTCGTCACTTTACTTGTTTCTGTTAGTTGTAGGCATTCTATTTCCTGTTCTTCCATGTGTATTTCTCTTATCAGTTTCCCATCGGCAAAGTACTGTTCGTCTGCTCCTGGGGGACTCTTTTTATGTTTTGACTGCACAGAGCTTGTGCTGTGCTTGTTTTGTGTTCCGCTCCTTATGCAATCTCCTGGTGGCTACCTTGTTGCTGACAAAGGCCAGCGTCCTTGTGTGCATTCAGCTCCAGTGCGCGCCTCGTTCTCGGTTCTGGTACTTTCTTTTATTATTACACGAGGCTTGAACCATGGTCTCCAAGCCTTGCTTTCAGCCCTGAGCCCTGAGCCCTGAGCCCTGAGCCCTGCCTCCACAAAACATTTCTCAGCTCAAGTCCTACTGGGCCTCGCCAGCTAACATTTCATTCTTTTAGGACCGGAGTGGGTTGGGACAGGTTTTGCCGAAAGACATTTTTTCTTCTTAAAGGGCAGCAGCTGGGATTAGAATAGAGTTTCTTTTCCCCAAGGCGCACTTCAGCTCTTCTGCTAAACATCTGGCCTCAATGAAGCTTCAGAACCCTCAGATTCCACCCCTGGCCTTCATAAATGAAGAAATGTGGCTGAAGGGCTGAGAAGGCCATGAGCTTGTAATGTCACATCTGCCCAAGGTGTAGGGAGGCCTCCGAGGGTAAGTTGGTTGTTTTTTTAGTTATCACCTACACCTGCTCCTGCATTTACGTATTTTTCTGCTCCAGTCAGGGTAACACAGGTACCACAGTGGAGTACAGTGACAGCGCGAGCGACCACACTTAAAGTCTCAGTCTGGTGAGAGCGTTTTACAGATTGGGGGCACGTGGACGGGCACGTTTACCATTTAACCTTTTGAAAGTTAAGAATAATGGATCAAATCTTGAAAACCTTAAAGGCTTCAGAAAATGAGGCACTGGTACCGAGCAGCAAGCCTGCACCTCTTACCCTCTTCCTATTCTGGTGTTTATTCACATAAAAACCCAATCCATGGGCCTCACAGCATCTTTGTTGCTTTCCTCCCGTCTGGCTTTTGGCTGCTTGCTTCCTTCTCAATACCTCTGCGATAATCTTGTGCATTCATTCTATAGCTGCAGCATTGCATGGGAAAGAGAAAGGCGAGACTTTTGTCATCTGCATGGCCCGCAGGCTTTGGTTACCTTTTGATTTTCCATGCAACGGTGTTGGCTCTCTATGTTCTCTGAATGGTTTTCTTTCTCCCTATCTTTTCTCTATTTTTTCCTCTCCTTGGTTGTATCTTCCAGCCTTCCACTTCTGCGTTCTCTTTGGGTCAAATTAACAGGCAAATGTGCTGAGGTTGAAGAAGAGTTGAAAACTGTGACCAACAATCTGAAGTCGCTGGAGGCTCAAGCTGAGAAGGTCGGTCTGAGAGGTCTTCTGCTAGCAGTGCAGGGATAAGATGTCATCTACCTGGTGCTGTTGACTGAGGCCATGCTGGAAGATCTGGCCTTCGAATGAGCCATCTCTGCTCTCCAGCCTTTTGGGAAAAGTGGGTCTGGCGCTTTAATGGCATGTGCAAGCTGTTAGGACTGATTCTTCTGAGCAGGTCCTAGGCACATTTTAGTGATCTCTCTGGATACATGTGGTCAGTGTTGACACTGAGGACTGAAGGGTGGGTGCCACACTGTACAAGGGTGGGTGCCACACTGTACAAGGGTGGGTGCCACACTGAACAAGGGTGGGTGCCACACTGTACAAGGGTGGGTGTCACACTGTACAAGGGTGGGTGCCACACTGTACAAGGGTGGGTGCCACACTGTACAAGGGTGGGTGCCACACTGTACAAGGGTGGGTGCCACACTGAACAAGGGTGGGTGCCACACTGTACAAGGGTGGGTGTCACACTGTACAAGGGTGGGTGCCACACTGTACAAGGGTGGGTGCCACACTGTACAAGGGTGGGTGCCACACTGAACAAGGGTGGGTGCCACACTGTACAAGGGTGGTGCCACACTGTACAAGGGTGGGTGCCACACTGTACAAGGGTGGGTGCCACACTGAACAAGGGTGGGTGCCACACTGTACAAGGGTGGGTGCCACACTGTACAAGGGTGGGTGCCACACTGAACAAGGGTGGGTGCCACACTGTACAAGGGTGGGTGTCACACTGTACAAGGGTGGGTGTCACTCTGTACAAGGGTGGGTGCCACACTGTACAAGGGTGGGTGCCACACTGTACAAGGGTGGGTGTCACACTGTACAAGGGTGGGTGTCACACTGTACAAGGGTGGGTGCCACACTGTACAAGGGTGGGTGCCACACTGAACAAGGGTGGGTGCCACACTGTACAAGGGTGGGTGCCACACTGTAGAAGGCTGGGTGTCACACTGTACAAGGGTGGGTGTCACACTGTACAAGGGTGGGTGTCACACTGTACAAGGGTGGGTGCCACACTGTACAAGGGTGGGTGTCACACTGTACAAGGGTGGGTGTCACACTGTACAAGGGTGGGTGCCACACTGTACAAGGGTGGGTTCCACACTGTACAAGGGTGGGTGTCACACTGTACAAGGGTGGGTGTCACACTGTACAAGGGTGGGGGCCACACTGTAAAAGGGTGGGTGTCACACTGTACAAGGGTGGGTGTCACACTGTACAAGGGTGGGTGCCACACTGTACAAGGGTGGGTGTCACACTGTACAAGGGTAGGTGTCACACTGTACAAGGGTGGGTGTCACACTGTACAAGGGTGGGTGCCGCACTGTAAAAGGGTGGGTGTCGCACTGTACAAGGGTGGGTGTCACACTGTACAAGGGTGGGTGCCACACTGTACAAGGGTGGGTGCCGCACTGTACAATGGTGGGTGTCACACTGTACAAGGGTGGGTGCCACACTGTACAAGACCCGCTGCACGAGTAATGCCCCTAGAACATGATGAGCAGACGAAACACGAGCTTGGCCTTGAGATGCTTTTATGATGAGCCTTGTGCTCCCCAAGTCTAGTCTCCCCCAGTTCAGTTGCACTGGTTGGGTTCTCTCTGCACCCCAGTAGTCTCCCCTCATTATAGACTGGTCATCAATGCATGATTGGTCATTTGCCATTGAGATTCAAGGTGTTCTAACGCTTCATCTTATGCGCCTGCAGCACTCCCAGAAGGAAGACAAATGTGAGGCGGAGATCAAGGTCCTGACCGACAAGCCGCAAGAGGTGAGCGATCTGTCTTGATGCCCAGGAGTCAAGGACACAAAGTATATTTGGGGGGCAGGGGTATAATGGAGGTGCTTATATCTGTTATATCTAAGGTTTTATATTATGCATCTTCCCTGTTCCTCTGCCTCTGCTGCTCAGCCAGTGTGAATGTGTTGGGTAGAATGTTGTTGTGGATGGTGATGTCATTGGAATGTGAGGATTGCGATGAGGCAGACTGTCAGTTGGATCCTGGGTTGAGCAGCAGAGAGGCTGCTCCTGGTGGGGCCTTATTTACATCTTTACTGGAAGACCTACTTATCATCTAAGAACAATAAACTTATTCAACTGTAACCTAACCATGTCTACTGGAACTCCTTACTACGACACAACATAAATTGGCAACGAGTTGGATCAAAAACTACGCGTGAGGACTTACTTCAAACTTCATAATAAACTTTTATTCAAGTTCTTACTTAAAAAGAACCTACCTAAGGATTTGACACCATCCCACCCCACCAGTGTCCAGATTCACGGGATAGCCCATTGACAGGGCGTATGCTTCCTGCTTCTGGTTACATCCACTACGAGTCAGGAGTCAAACCTTTAATAGTAAGTGCAGCTGCGTTTTTACAGCAATTGCAGCAGCCAATTCTATGTCTAACAGTGATTTCTGACAAACTGGCAGAGCTACACTTGTACTGTACGATTGACACCTTACGTGGATTTTGTCTTAAACTTTCTGCTGTTTCAACCCTGTACACTCTCGCTGAAGAGTGATGGCTCTTCGTGCTACATATGCCATGTGTTTCAGAGCGGAGGAGCTGTTTCAACCCTGTACACTCTCGCTGAAGAGTGATGGCTCTTCGTGCTACATATGCCATATGTTTCAGAGCGGAGGAGCTGTTGCCTGCAACATACTTCTTAATTTTGTTTGGATTTGGATTTAAAACATTAGCTGCTCTAGGATTTTGCGCACTCACTGGAGAGACAGTAAGGAAAAGAAGATGGTTTCCTCCCATTCTTTTATGTCCGACAAGTTTGTGCGTCACATTTTTCTTGGAGTGTGATGTTTTTGGTGTGTTCACTCTTCATACAAGCTGGCTTCAATCTCCGATATTTGAATTAAGGCGCTCAGCGTGCACTGATGTCTACCGTTACTGATGTGCGGCTTTCAAATTCCTTTCAGCTGCACAAAGAAGACGTCCGCGTGAGTAAGACTGCTCGTGCTTCAGAGACTCCTGTTGTGACGTGTCCGTGGTGTTCTTCTCCTTGCTGTCATCAGCGCAGTCCTTGTGCAACATGTAGGTGCCCGGAGCCACCCGGGACGTATTTTTTCTACGTGCGGCAATTTATTTATTTATTTTCATTCTTTGTTTTGCCTGATGAGGTGTCCAGCGGTGGGTATGCCTCTCCCGAAGCGTGCTGATGCATACTTTGTGTGGCGCTGATCACACATCAATCCGACGCTATGCCGCTTACCCGGGAATTCTATACCTGCGTTTTCATGAGACTGTTCTGGATATATATATATGCTGGAGACGCCACGTTGGACACCCATCGTTCTTTCTGTTGCTGATATGCTGGTACTAACTTCCCGTTTTGACGTCCGTGGAGCCATATGTATCAGAGGTACTTTCGGAGACATTATTTTCTGCCTTCAGCTTTCCCGCCTTCTGATTAGAGATGCTTTGCAGTTTTCCTCGCTGCGTTTTTTTTTTTCACCTTTATGTACTGAACTTCAGGTCATAATTGGTACTCAGACAACGTGTTTTGCTGTCTCATTTTGGCTCCCATAACTACGGCGTTTTTACTATTATGCACTTTTTGTTTCTTCTCGCACCTGCATTTTCTTTCCATCTCTATTTCTTACCATTTCACTTATACTATTTATCGGTTCTCTATTGATACAATGTGTTGATGTTCATTTGTTTAGTGTAGTACTGCCATTATATTTCTGATATTCCTGCTTTAACTTAATACATGATAGTGTGTTTTTACTACATTGACATTTACATATGACAGTACTGTTAACATGTATCTTTCTTGAATTGCAGGTTTTTTGTTTTTCTTTCTCTTTGGTTGTCAGTGGGTATCTTTTGCTCCTTTACTTGATCTACTTTTAATATGCATTTTTTGCTCTTGTGTACTACTGGTTGAATGTACATTTCTCTTCGTTTTCTTTCCTGTGTGGTCTCATTCTGAGGTGTGTCTGCACCATTTATTTTCTGTGGGGTGCGGTCCATCTAGATCGCTCTCTTCTTTGCGTGTTCTGTCTGGAGATTTCCCTTACTTCTGTGGGGCGTAGATCTCCCTTACTTTATGGTTGGGTGTATGCGACCCATGCGCACTTTCTGGTTGGGTGTCAGTCACCTGTTGCTTGATTTCTGTTTGGGTGTCAGCCACCCTTTGCTTGCTTTCTTGGTTGGGTGTCTGTCACCTGTCGCTCGCTTTCTGTTTGGGTGTCAGCCACCTGTTGCTTGCTTTCTGTTTGGGTGCCAGTCACCCCGTACTTACCTTCTGGTTGGGTGTAAGCCACCCTTTGCTTGCTTTCTGGTTGGGTGTATTCTCATCCTGGTTGAGTGTAATTCACCCCTTGCTTGCTTTCTGTTTGGGTGCTAGCCACCCGTTGCTTACCTTTGGTTGGTTGTAAGTCTTTGTCCTTCTTCTTACCCTTTGTTGTGTTCTGTGTTTCCCATTTTTTTCACCAGTCTGGCCAGCTGGTGTGGTTGTGGTGGTAGTTCGGAGCACTCTTTCCTTGTTTGTTTTCGTGGTATACTTCTTTCTTTTGTATGTCTCTTTCTCCTTTTGCTTTTGTGTTTTTGGACAGTTTCCTCCTTTTTGAAATTTTCTGGTTTCAATTTTGCTCTGCTAAGGAAGGAGATGTGTGTCTTATCTTTCATGTATTCCACGTTCTCCTTTCATGTTTCAGCATTTTTATGTATAGTTGCAATTTAAGTGCCTTGTGTAGTTCACGAACTGCTATTTGCATTTTTGCATTTGCGATATCTTCTTATGCAAGTTCTTTTTTGTAACTGCAATTTTTCTACTTATATTCTAGTCTTTTGCGTTTCTCATGTAATGCTGTTTTCAACTTGTATTTTGTTACATTTTCTCTTGCAAGTTTCTTTTGTATCATTGTGATCTTCTTATATTTGCTATGTTTTTGTGCATTATATAAAGGGGGAAGGTGTGTTATATCTAAGGTTTTATATTATGTATCTTCCCTGTTCCTCTGCCTCTGCTGCTCAGCCAGTGTGAATGTGTTGGGTAGAATGTTGGTGTGGATAGTGATGTCATTGGAATGTGAGGATTGCTGTGAGGTGGTGTCAGTTGGATCCTGGGTTGAGCAGCAGACAGGCTGCTCCTGGTGGGGCCTTATATACATCTTTACTGGAAAACCTTCTTATCATCTAAGAACAATAAACGTATTCATCTGTAACCTAACCACGTCTACTGGAACTCCTTACTACGACACAACAATATCACTAAGGGATCTAAGAGAACCACCTGCAGAAGGCAGGGAGGATTTTTAATCTGCCCATCCGTTCATCGGGCCTGATCCAGGTGAACACTGACATTGCCAAGCACTCCGGTTAATGGTCCCCCGTCTCCACCAGATAATTGTTGGGTCTTCATCCATGCGGAAGGGAGAGTTCGACTGTGCACGTGCAGTCCGGTAAAATGTTAGTGGTGCATGTATTTGCGTGCATGCATCAGTGCTCCAAACCTTTTTAACTTTTGGTCTGGCATTCTCTTCCAAGACTGGGACCTGTGCAGAGTTTGCTGAGAGGATGGTAGCCAAACTGGAAAAGAGCGTTGATGACTTGGAAGGTGTGTTTTCTCCCTTCGTATTCTGTGATTCAGGTATTCATTGGTTAAACTGTTTGCTAATCATTCATTGCCTCATTTTGTGTTTAAAATTTTGCATCTGTATTTTAATTTGGGCTCCCCTTTTTTGGTTTCACTTTTGCTGTGCTTGTGAAATCTATTGTTTTCAAAATAAATTTAAAAGGGACTAACATCCCGCCCCCTTGCTTTCGATTGGTTCCTGTGCTTGCCACTTACTTTGCCTCCATTTCTATTGGCTGCAGCATCTTGTGTTTCCTGTTGTTCCTCATGTGCTCTTATCAATCTCCCATGGCCCAAGTACTGTTTCAATCAGCTTTGCTGGAACTTCTTTCAAGTGAGTCAGCCCCCCTGCTGTCACTACAAGATCTACACCCTTGCCTTGAAGCTACAGTATTGCCTGAGTGCGGTGGCTCAGCGTGCTGTTCTGGTTTAATTGGAGACCTTGTGATCCTAATTCTGGCACAGAACTCACCAGTCCCCTCGGGGCACGTACACTAACCAGTCCCCCTGGGGCCAAAGCAGATACTCACTCTAGTTCTCTTTTGTTGCAGAGGCCGGCGCTTGCAGAGACCCCAGCTGAGGCCATATTAAAGGTATCGAGCACGCAGCAAGAGTGAGCTGCGCCCCTGTAGCTGTGTGCCTGGCTTCTCTTTTTATAAGTCTCATCCTTCTTCAAAAGAGTACTGCACTTTATTGAAGCTCTGCTGGGAATCTAGATATTTGGAGTGTGCATCCTGCTGCTACTCTGCACCTTGTGCAGTTGGGTTCTGGCCGTCCAACAACTGCATCCTGCTAAGATCTAGCTTCAAAACCTGAGCCTTTGCAGAAGCCCGCGTCAATGCTGCGGCGTAAGGTATGGCCAGTGCGGTGTGAGGCCTAGTCACCTACCCATGTGTCAACCTTCCCGGCTCTCTGATCAGACTTAAGGGGCACATATTTCACAATTGTAGGGCTCGATTATAGGACAACTGCATTAGGTTTACCCTCTACTAGGTATTTTATTCAACCCACAACTGCATGTGAATATAGTTTGGTAATCATTTGATACCTGCACTCCGCCAAAGAGCCCTCTCGCGGGGCCCGTGTGGTATTGCAGCGCCGACTCCACGAGGAGCAAACGCCCGATGATGAAGCATGACACACTTACCGGCGTGTGAGGGCACCACTTCCTAAATAGGAAGTTACTCATCTCTAGAGCCTATTGTCCACCTTAAAACACACTCTATTAGGAACAGTTACCCTATTGTTATTTGTGCTTTTGTTCTCGGGAGCAAGGTTACTGGACCTCTCTGTGGCTCCATGTCCCCCCCCCTTCCCTTATTGTGATTTTGTCCATTTCATATTGGTCAGACCTTCACCCTGCTGGCATTCTGTGCTCCATCTCACCCCTCCAAGGAGGAGGAAAGACTTCATCGGTTGGATCCGGATGATTAGCTCTTTATTGTGTGAACTGGAGCGAAGAAATCAAAGCTGTTCAGAAAAGGGCATATCATGCTGGATCGTACTCTGCATAAACATCTGCTATGCATTGGCCAAAATCAAGCTTGCTGAAGGTTTGCAGACTCATTCGACCAGAGCGGCGGCTGCTTCTGCTGTGTTGACCCATGGGGTTCCTGTTTTAGATATTTGTCAGGTCGATACGTGGAAATGTGTTCACAAAGCAATATTGTCTGGACAGTCAGGTCTGCCGACAAAGGCATTTTTCCCGCTCGGTCCATCTGGAGTTTTTGGTTTGAGCCAGTGCTTGGACCCACGACCCAAGAGGTATTCCTGGGGTATCTATTTAAAAGCCAAGGAATATGTGGATTGAAGTCCCTATCAGGAGAACAAGTTACTTACCGTTGGTTGCGCTAATTCTGGTAGAAACTCTGTGTAACCACAGATTCGTCCCTGACCATCCCACCTCCCTAGTCCGTGTCTCTTCAGATAAAATGATTCCACTTTAGGACTCGACACACTGGTCCCGACCAATCTGTTTGGCTCTATGTCTGCGGACGCAGAAGTGTCATGAAAGCAACTGATGTCAGGGTGCAAAGGTGGCACTCGCACGTCACATCCAGGGTGGAACGATATGGACATGGATCCAATAGCTCCACCTACCAGCATGAAGGGGTACTGCTAAAGAAGTTCCAGGTCCAGTCTGACACCTGGGGAAGTATTCCGAAGGGGATGAATCTGCAATTAAATAGAGTATTTACCAAAAAGAGTGTGTTAAAAATAGGGGTTCTGGTTGGCTAGGGTACACACCTAAGCCAGGCATAACCGGCAACTCTAGTCAGGGCAAGTATGTTTCTTTATTTTTTTTATTTAAACCATCTATAAAACACTGATGTTCACCCTGTGGGCATCTTGGTGCTGAATCATTCCAGAAAAACCACAGAGAGTCTTGCATACAGAGGGGGGAAAAGAAGGATCTAGTTTTTTGTATCTCGCCTGTCTAGAGAAAAGCCAAATTTTCAGGCTTTTTCAAAAACTCAACAAATTTGAGTTTAGTCTCAGAGAATTAGGGATCTTGTTCCATATTTGTGTTGCCTTGTCTTAGAGAGATCTCTCACCAAATCTGGACTTTTTAAATCTAGGCCACAGACTAGGTTTGCAGTAGAGGATTTTAAAGGTCTGTAATAACAAAAATGTTCATGTCCATTAAGGGCTTTATGATTAGACGCATGGACTTGAGCATACATCTCCCCTTAACTGGTAGCCAGTGAGTTTCAGTTGCCGAGTCAAACCTGGTTTTATTCAGAGCTAGTTCCGGTCAAAAGAGGGTTACAATGACCTAGCCCGCTCAGGAATGGTACATTGTACTACCAATGTCCCGTCCGGCCGAGGCAATAAAGGGACAATTTTCCCCAAGTTCGTCAACAATCTCTGACATGTAGCCCCTGTTCTCTTGACACGCGCCTCCATGGAGAGTTTATCATCAATCAAAACTCCTACATTTCGAACTGGTTCAGCAGAACTTGGGCTAATGTCCTTTGACCACAGGAAGAAATTATACGGCAGTGGAGACTGTATTTTCCCAGAGGAGCAGCACAAAAATTCGGTGTTACTGCTGGTAAGTTTGAAAGTATTCAAACTGGGCCTATTGATCATCTCTGCTAAGCAGGCATGAATTTCTTTCAAACTCAGCCGGATCATTATTGTCAATAGACAATATTAATTGAGTGTCATCAGCGTAATTTATAAATGACATCCCATAGGATTTAATCATTGTCAATAGTGGCACACCAAAGATAATGTGTGCTCCCCCTCACGCTTATCATCAGAGGCATTGTGTAAAGTGTTCGCACATCACACTCACACAGAAACACAATGAACACACCACAAAAGAGACTCCACACAAGATTATATAAAAATATATTGTATATTATACAACACAAGACCAGAACGACACGAAGCATAAATACTGTGCATACTATGCAAATACTGAAACAGTTTTCGTTGTCCCGACAAGGCAAGCATCAAAATGACATACATCATAACATCACGGCATGTAATGCAGCAGCTTGGTTAGAGGAAAAACACACATATCACCATAAAACCATAAACATTTTGCCAGTAATGCATTCTTGTTTAGCGTCCATCACATGAAATCCCCACCTGACCATTAAAACATAGGCCCAGCGCACCTGCGCTCCTACTAGGAAGGTTACGGTAGAACAGGTGTGTTTAGGCATCAAGCGTAGGGCTCAGGAGCACCTGGGCACCTACTACCTGTTATACGATAGTCCTGGTTAAGCTAGATAGAGCCTTTGGGACCTTATAAGTATTTACCCATGCAGCACATTATCCTGTCACTCAAACAATCACAACTGTAATGTGCGAGTGCTGGTAGCGTCATCTTCCTGACCATGATAACTTTCATGAAAGCAAAGAAGTGTGAGGTTTTCACATATATAAGCAATGAAATGAGTCAACAGAGACCACATCCCCTTGGACTTAAGAGCTACACAGATGCCCTCTCCTGGGCACTCTCAAGGATGGGGATGATGTTGCCTGGTGGGTTAGGAGCCCAGTGTGGCGTCACTTTGGAAGTTTATGCGATGCTGAGTAGTTGCATTAAGATAGCACGTCCCACCACTTAAGGATCTGAGGCCTTTTTAGGTCTCGCCTACGCAGCGCGCATGCGTTGCATAGGAGGGCCTTTAGCCGTCGCTCTGCTCATTTTCAAGCACACACACTCGTGCTTGTGGCGGCATCCACCTTGCGGGAGCGAGCAGCAGTGCGCATGCTGATTGGCTGTTGCTCGCTCCCGCAAGGCGTATGGTGCCACAAGCACGAGTGTGCTTGAAAACAGCTGCTGCTTCTTAGCGCGATCGCTTTCACTTTCGCGCGGCCGCGTCGCTTTCACGGCCGCGCGGCCAATGCTTGTTCTCCTTATATCGCGCGCGTGCACGCACACCACTTGCAGGCTAGCAGTAGCAGATGACCATGCAGAGACTTTTACTTGTTTTTAACTTTCAGCACGAGGCACGCACGCTTGTTGCCTGTGTGTCTGTGCCACGGAAGTGGAAGTGTCTTTACCCGTGTGCCTGTGTGTGCGAGCACATGTTTGTTTTTCTTCTCCACTATGAACCTTTGCATTCAGTGTCCGCATGCTTCACGTGTGATCTTCCGCAGCCGGCACCCATCCCTCACGCTTACTCTGCTTCCATGCCCCTTATTTACCTATAATATTGCCCTAGGTATCTCCCCACATGTGCAGTGCTTCTCTTGACTCCGTGCTTCACTTGTAACTCTTCCACATGTGTAACACTGCTCCACAAGTGCCCAGCTTCCCGTGCCTGATGCTTTACATGCGCTTTTGCCTCAAATGTAACCATCCTCCACATGTGCTGTGCTTCCTTTGTCTCTGTATTTCCCTTGTAATTCTGCCCTCGTGTACCCCTTCTCCCCACAAGTACCCTGTTTCCTTGGCGGATGCTTTACGCGGAGTTCTGCTTCAGGTGTAACCCTCCTCCACATGTGCTGTGCTTCCCGTGTGTCCGTGCTTCTCATGTTATTCTGCCCCACGTTTACCCATTCTCCACAAGTAACCTGTTTCCCGTGCCTGATGCTTTACTTGGAGTTCTGCTTCAAGTCTAACCTTCCTCCACACATGTTATTCTGCCCTGCGTGTACTCTGTATCCCCACTAGTACCCATTCCCCGTTACAGATGTAGTGTTCTGCCTCCGGTGTAACCCTCCTCCACATGTGCCCTGCTTCCTGTGTGTCGTGCTTCCCGTGTGTCCATGCTTTACTCGTTATTCTGCCCCGCGTGTACTCCGTATCTCCACTAGTACCCATTCCCCATGACAGATGTGGAGTTCTGCCTCCGGTGTAACCCTCCTCCACATGTGCCCTGCTTCCTGTGTGTCTGTGTTTCCCGTGTGTCTGTGCTTCACTTGGTTTTTTGCCCCGCGTTTACCCCTTCTCCACAAGTACCCATTCCCCGGTGACGGATGCTTTAGGTGGAGTCGTGGAGCTCTGCCTCAGGTGTAACCCTCCTCCACATGTGCCCTGCTTCCCATATGTCTGTGCATCACTTGTTATTCTGCCCTTCTTCACAAGTACCTCAATTCCTGTGCCTGATGCTTTTTGTGGCGCTCTACCTCGGGCGCAGCCCTCCTCTACATGTGCCGTGTCTCACGTGTAAATCTGCCCCGCGTGTACCACTGCTCCACAGTTACCTTGTATCCAGCGGCACATGCTTCATGTGTAATGTTGCCCCAGCCCTGTGCTTCCTGTCTCTCTGTGTAGCTGACATGCAGTCGTGCTTTCGCCGTTGTACTGCCCTACATGCACCCTTACTTCCTTTACTCCTGTGTTTCATGCATAACTCGACCCTAGGCGATCTCTCCCTTCTGTGTATCCAGGCTTTGTGCTTAGATCCTCAGGGTAACCTTGTATCCATGCTCCACCCGTATCATTGCCTCCTATGTCCCCATCCCCTGCTCGGTCCTCAGATTCCTGTGTACTACTGTTTTTTAAGCAGCATTTACGTTAAAGCCATTTCGGCTGTTACCCCTGATTTTGTGTTCCCTGCTTCATGTGCATCCCATACTTCACATGTAAACATGGGTCACCGACACCCAACTTTAGGTGCATCTCGTTTTATGCAAACACGCTTCCCGAATTTGAAAACGTGTGCTACATTATAATAACACCTCATCTGCCACTGTAAACACACCATAAAAATAAATCTTAATTTTGCTGCCACAGTAGTGGGACAATAATCACAAAACTAGAAATCATTTTTTATGTTAATTTTATTTTTAATAAGGTCGTTCAGTTGTACATAATGTCTTCTTGGTTATTTATAAGGTAACAAAAATGCTTATAAGACTTTTTTATTCTAACTTTTCAACATGCTGCACAGCAGCCACAATGCTCTACAACATAGCTTGAACACAATGGCAAAGCCAATAGCTCTGGCTAAACACTTATAAGGTCCCAAAGGCGAGACCTATTGGCTATGCCAATGCTTGTTGTGGGTGGGTGCTAGCATGTTACTCCACGCCATCAGACTTCCATGCGGTTCTACCCCAATGTCTCCACTCTCCCACAGACTGTTCGTCCCAGTCCACAGCACACAGGTACACAGCATCACCAGCTTCTTAACCTCGCCTGGGAACCAAAACGTTTGAAGAACAAACATATTTTAAACTTTTTTTAAGTACTCTTTAGTTCATGCTGTTACGAGTAGAGAAACAAGCCTCACATCTGATCCAGCGGAAGCCCCTAAAGAGGAAAGCCCGGGCCCCCAGATCAGCACCGAGAGCGGCATTATCTCTCCTTGCATTGAAACAAAAGAAGGACAAGGCCTGTGCTCGCGTTTATTTGGCAGTTGTTGGAGTCCGACAGCTGTTGTAAATAAGTTGCTAAATTGAACACTTTAGTAAGCAAATGTCGGGGTCTTGAACTGGTAAAAACGTACTCGTGCTCAGAAGCTGACTAATGAAGGAATGGGGCCTGTTATTTAGCGGTATGGAGGAATGGGGCCTGTTATTTAGCGGTGTGGAGGAATGGGGGCCTGTTATTTAGCTGTATGGAGGAATGGGGGCCTGTTATTTAGCTGTATGGAGGAATGGGGGCTGTTATTTAGCGGTATGGAGGAATGGGGGCCTGTTATTTAGCTGTATGGAGGAATGGGGGCTGTTATTTAGCGGTGTGGAGGAATGGGGGCCTGTTATTTAGCGGTATGGAGGAATGGGGGCCTGTTATTTCGCTGTATGGAGGAATGGGGCCTGTTATTTAGCGGTATGGAGGAATGGGGGCTGTTATTTAGCGGTATGGAGGAATGGGGGCTGTTATTTAGCGGTATGGAGGAATGGGGGCTGTTATTTAGCGGTATGGAGGAATGGGGGCCTGTTATTTAGCGGTATGGAGGAATGGGGGCCTGTTATTTAGCGGTATGGAGGAATGGGGGCCTGTTATTTAGCTGTATGAAGGAATGGGGGCCTGTTATTTAGCTGTATGAAGGAATGGGGGCCTGTTATTTAGCTGTATGAAGGAATGGGGGCGTGTTATTTAGCTGTATGAAGGAATGGGGGCCTGTTATTTAGCTGTATGAAGGAATGGGGGCCTGTTATTTAGCTGAATGAAGGAATGGGGCCTGTTATTTAGCGGTGTGGAGGAATGGGGGCCTGTTATTTAGCTGTATGGAGGAATGGGGGCCTGTTATTTAGCTGTATGAAGGAATGGGGGCCTGTTATTTAGCTGTATGAAGGAATGGGGGCCTGTTATTTAGCTGTATGAAGGAATGGGGGCCTGTTATTTAGCTGTATGAAGGAATGGGGGCCTGTTATTTAGCGGTATGGAGGAATGGGGGATTGTTATTTAGCGGTGTGGAGGAATGGGGGCTGTTATTTAGCTGTATGGAGGTATGGGGGCCTGTTATTTAGCTGTATGAAGGAATGGGGGCCTGTTATTTAGCTGTATGAAGGAATGGGGGCCTGTTATTTAGCTGTATGAAGGAATGGGGGCCTGTTATTTAGCTGTATGAAGGAATGGGGGCCTGTTATTTAGCTGTATGGAGGAATGGGGGCCTGTTATTTAGCTGTATGAAGGAATGGGGGCCTGTTATTTAGCGGTATGGAGGAATGGGGGCCTGTTATTTAGCGGTATGGAGGAATGGGGGCCTGTTATTTAGCTGTATGAAGGAATGGGGGCCTGTTATTTAGCGGTATGGAGGAATGGGGGCCTGTTATTTAGCTGTATGAAGGAATGGGGGCCTGTTATTTAGCTGTATGAAGGAATGGGGGCCTGTTATTTAGCTGTATGAAGGAATGGGGGCCTCTTATTTAGCTGTATGAAGGAATGGGGGCCTGTTATTTAGCTGTATGAAGGAATGGGGGCCTGTTATTTAGCTGTATGAAGGAATGGGGGCCTGTTATTTAGCTGTATGGAGGAGTGGGGGTCTGTTATTTAGCGGTATGGAGGAATGGGGGCCTGTTATTTAGCTGTATGAAGGAATGGGGGCCTGTTATTTAGCTGTATGAAGGAATGGGGGCCTGTTATTTAGCTGTATGAAGGAATGGGGGCCTGTTATTTAGCTGTATGAAGGAATGGGGCCTGTTATTTAGCGGTGTGGAGGAATGGGGGCCTGTTATTTAGCGGTGTGGAGGAATGGGGGCCTGTTATTTAGCTGTATGGAGGAATGGGGGCCTGTTTTTAGCTGTATGGAGGAATGGGGGCCTGTTATTTAGCTGTATGGAGGAATGGGGGCTGTTATTTAGCTGTATGAAGGAATGGGGCCTGTTATTTAGCGGTGTGGAGGAATGGGGGCCTGTTATTTAGCGGTGTGGAGGAATGGGGGCCTGTTATTTAGCTGTATGGAGGAATGGGGGCCTGTTATTTAGCTGTATGGAGGAATGGGGGCCTGTTATTTAGCTGTATGGAGGAATGGGGGCTGTTATTTAGCGGTATGGAGGAATGGGGGCTGTTATTTAGCGGTATGGAGGAATGGGGGCTGTTATTTAGCGGTATGGAGGAATGGGGGCCTGTTATTTAGCGGTATGGAGGAATGGGGGCCTGTTATTTAGCGGTATGGAGGAATGGGGGCCTGTTATTTAGCGGTATGGAGGAATGGGGGCCTGTTATTTAGCGGTATGGAGGAATGGGGGCCTGTTATTTAGCTGTATGAAGGAATGGGGGCCTGTTATTTAGCTGTATGAAGGAATGGGGGACTGTTATTTAGCTGTATGAAGGAATGGGGCCTGTTATTTAGCTGTATGAAGGAATGGGGGCCTGTTATTTAGCTGTATGAAGGAATGGGGGCTGTTATTTAGCGGTATGGAGGAATGGGGGCTGTTATTTAGCGGTATGGAGGAATGGGGGCTGTTATTTAGCGGTATGGAGGAATGGGGGCCTGTTATTTAGCGGTATGGAGGAATGGGGGCCTGTTATTTAGCGGTATGGAGGAATGGGGGCCTGTTATTTAGCGGTATGGAGGAATGGGGGCCTGTTATTTAGCGGTATGGAGGAATGGGGGCCTGTTATTTAGCTGTATGAAGGAATGGGGGCCTGTTATTTAGCTGTATGAAGGAATGGGGGCCTGTTATTTAGCTGTATGTAGGAATGGGGGCCTGTTATTTAGCGATGTGGAGGAATGGGGGCTGTTATTTAGCTGTATGAAGGAATGGGGGCCTGTTATTTAGCTGTATGAAGGAATGGGGGCCTGTTATTTAGCTGTATGAAGGAATGGGGGCCTGTTATTTAGCTGTATGGAGGAATGGGGGCCTGTTATTTAGCGGTATGGAGGAATGGGGGCCTGTTATTTAGCTGTATGAAGGAATGGGGGCCTGTTATTTAGCTGTATGAAGGAATGGGGGCCTGTTATTTAGCTGTATGAAGGAATGGGGGCCTGTTATTTAGCTGTATGAAGGAATGGGGCCTGTTATTTAGCGGTGTGGAGGAATGGGGGCCTGTTATTTAGCGGTGTGGAAGAATGGGGGCCTGTTATTTAGCTGTATGGAGGAATGGGGGCCTGTTATTTAGCTGTATGGAGGAATGGGGGCCTGTTATTTAGCTGTATGGAGGAATGGGGGCTGTTATTTAGCTGTATGGAGGAATGGGGCTGTTATTTAGCTGTATGGAGGAATGGGGCCTGTTATTTAGCTGTATGAAGGAATGGGGCCTGTTATTTAGCTGTATGAAGGAATGGGGGCATGTTATTTAGCTGTATGAAGGAATGGGGGCCTGTTATTTAGCTGTATGAAGGAATGGGGGCCTGTTATTTAGCTGTATGAAGGAATGGGGGACTGTTATTTAGCTGTATGGAGGAATGGGGGCCTGTTATTTAGCGGTATTGACGAATGGGGGCCTGTTATTTAGTTGTATGAAGGAATGGGGGCCTGTTATTCAGCTGTATGAAGGAATGGGGGCCTGTTATTTAACTGTATGAAGGAATGGGGGCCTGTTATTTAGCTGTATGAAGGAATGGGGCCTGTTATTTAGCGGTGTGGAGGAATGGGGGCCTGTTATTTAGCGGTGTGGAGGAATGGGGGCCTGTTATTTAGCTGTATGGAGGAATGGGGGACTGTTATTTAGCTGTATGGAGGAATGGGGGCCTGTTATTTAGCTGAATGGAGGAATGGGGGCTGTTATTTAGCTGTATGAAGGAATGGGGCCTGTTATTTAGCGGTGTGGAGGAATGGGGGCCTGTTATTTAGCGGTGTGGAGGAATGGGGGCCTGTTATTTAGCTGTATGGAGGAATGGGGGCCTGTTATTTAGCTGTATGGAGGAATGGGGGCCTGTTATTTAGCGGTATGGAGGAATGGGGCTGTTATTTAGCGGTATGGAGGAATGGGGGCTGTTATTTAGCGGTATGGAGGAATGGGGGCTGTTATTTAGCGGTATGGAGGAATGGGGGCTGTTATTTGGCGGTATGGAGGAATGGGGGCCTGTTATTTAGCGGTATGGAGGAATGGGGGCCTGTTATTTAGCGGTATGGAGGAATGGGGGCCTGTTATTTAGCGGTATGGAGGAATGGGGGCCTGTTATTTAGCGGTATGGAGGAATGGGGGCCTGTTATTTAGCTGTATGAAGGAATGGAGGCCTGTTATTTAGCTGTATGAAGGAATGGGGGCCTGTTATTTAGCTGTATGAAGGAATGGGGGCCTGTTATTTAGCTGTATGAAGGAATGGGGGCCTGTTATTTAGCTGTATGAAGGAATGGGGGCCTGTTATTTAGCGGTGTGGAGGAATGGGGGCTGTTATTTAGCTGTATGAAGGAATGGGGGCCTGTTATTTAGCTGTATGAAGGAATGGGGGCCTGTTATTTAGCTGTATGGAGGAATGGGGGCCTGTTATTTAGCAGTATGGAGGAATGGGGGCCTGTTATTTAGCTGTATGAAGGAATGGGGGCCTGTTATTTAGCTGTATGAAGGATTGGGGGCCTGTTATTTAGCTGTATGAAGGAATGGGGGCCTGTTATTTAGCTGTATGAAGGAATGGGGCCTGTTATTTAGCGGTGTGGAGGAATGGGGGCCTGTTATTTAGCGGTGTGGAGGAATGGGGCCTGTTATTTAGCGGTGTGGAGGAATGGGGGCCTGTTATTTAGCGGTGTGGAGGAATGGGGGCCTGTTATTTAGCTGTATGGAGGAATGGGGGACTGTTATTTAGCTGTATGGAGGAATGGGGGCCTGTTATTTAGCTGTATGGAGGAATGGGGGCTGTTATTTAGCTGTATGAAGGAATGGGGCCTGTTATTTAGCGGTGTGGAGGAATGGGGGCCTGTTATTTAGCGGTGTGGAGGAATGGGGGCCTGTTATTTAGCTGTATGGAGGAATGGGGGCCTGTTATTTAGCTGTATGGAGGAATGGGGGCCTGTTATTTAGCGGTATGGAGGAATGGGGGCTGTTATTTAGCGGTATGGAGGAATGGGGCTGTTATTTAGCGGTATGGAGGAATGGGGCTGTTATTTAGCGGTATGGAGGAATGGGGGCTGTTATTTAGCGGTATGGAGGAATGGGGGCCTGTTATTTAGCGGTATGGAGGAATGGGGGCCTGTTATTTAGCGGTATGGAGGAATGGGGGCCTGTTATTTAGCGGTATGGAGGAATGGGGGCCTGTTATTTAGCTGTATGAAGGAATGGGGGCCTGTTATTTAGCTGTATGAAGGAATGGGGGCCTGTTATTTAGCTGTATGAAGGAATGGGGGCCTGTTATTTAGCTGTATGAAGGAATGGGGGCCTGTTATTTAGCTGTTTGAAGGAATGGGGGCCTGTTATTTAGCGGTGTGGAGGAATGGGGGCTGTTATTTAGCTGTATGAAGGAATGGGGGCCTGTTATTTAGCTGTATGAAGGAATGGGGGCCTGTTATTTAGCTGTATGGAGGAATGGGGGCCTGTTATTTAGCAGTATGGAGGAATGGGGCCTGTTATTTAGCTGTATGAAGGAATGGGGGCCTGTTATTTAGCTGTATGAAGGATTGGGGGCCTGTTATTTAGCTGTATGAAGGAATGGGGGCCTGTTATTTAGCTGTATGAAGGAATGGGGCCTGTTATTTAGCGGTGTGGAGGAATGGGGGCCTGTTATTTAGCAGTGTGGAGGAATGGGGGCCTGTTATTTAGCTGAATGGAGGAATGGGGGCCTGTTATTTAGCTGTATGGATGAATGGGGGCCTGTTATTTAGCTGTATGGAGGAATGGGGGCTGTTATTTAGCTGTATGGAGGAATGGGGGCTGTTATTTAGCTGTATGGAGGAATGGGGCCTGTTATTTAGCGGTGTGGAGGAATGGGGGCCTGTTATTTAGCGGTGTGGAGGAATGGGGACCTGTTATTTAGCTGTATGGAGGAATGGGGGCCTGTTATTTAGCTGTATGGAGGAATGGGGGCCTGTTATTTAGCTGTATGGAGGAATGGGGGCTGTTATTTAGCGGTATGGAGGAATGGGGGCTGTTATTTAGCGGTATGGAGGAATGGGGGCTGTTATTTAGCGGTATGGAGGAATGGGGGCTGTTATTTAGCGGTATGGAGGAATGGGGCCTGTTATTTAGCGGTATGGAGGAATGGGGGCCTGTTATTTAGCGGTATGGAGCAATGGGGGCCTGTTATTTAGCGGTATGGAGGAATGGGGGCCTGTTATTTAGCTGTATGAAGGAATGGGGGCCTGTTATTTAGCTGTATGAAGGAATGGGGCCTGTTATTTAGCTGTATGAAGGAATGGGGGCCTGTTATTTAGCTGTATGGAGGAATGGGGGCCTGTTATTTAGCTGTATGAAGGAATGGGGCCTGTTATTTAGCTGTATGAAGGAATGGGGGCCTGTTATTTAGCGGTATGGAGGAAATGGGGCTGTTATTTAGAGGTATGGAGGAATGGGGGCCTGTTATTTAGCGGTATCGAGGAATGGGGGCCTGTTATTTAGCTGTATGAAGGAATGGGGGCCTGGTATTTAGCTGTATGATGGAATGGGGCCTGTTATTTAGCTGTATGAAGGAATGGGGGCCTGTTATTTAGCGGTGTGGAGGAATGGGGGCTGTTATTTAGCTGTATGAAGGAATGGGGGCCTGTTATTTAGCTGTATGAAGGAATGGGGGCCTGTTATTTAGCTGTATGAAGGAATGGGGGCCTGTTATTTAGCTGTATGAAGGAATGGGGGCCTGTTATTTAGCTGTATGGAGGAATGGGGGCCTGTTATTTAGCGGTATGGAGGAATGTGGGCCTGTTATTTAGCTGTATGAAGGAATGGGGACCTGTTATTTAGCTGTATGAAGGAATGGGGGCTGTTATTTAGCTGTATGGAGGAATGGGGGCCTGTTATTTAGCGGTATGGAGGAATGGGGGCCTGTTATTTAGCAGTATGGAGGAATGGGGGCCTGTTATTTAGCGGTATGGAGGAATGGGGGCCTGTTATTTAGCTGTATGAAGGAATGGGGGCCTGTTATTTAGCTGTATGAAGGAATGGGGCCTGTTATTTAGCTGTATGAAGGAATGGGGGCCTGTTATTTAGCTGTATGGAGGAATGGGGGCCTGTTATTTAGCTGTATGAAGGAATGGGGCCTGTTATTTAGCTGTATGAAGGAATGGGGGCCTGTTATTTAGCGGTATGGAGGAATGGGGGCTGTTATTTAGCGGTATGGAGGAATGGGGGCCTGTTATTTAGCGGTATGGAGGAATGGGGGCCTGTTATTTAGCTGTATGAAGGAATGGGGGCCTGGTATTTAGCTGTATGATGGAATGGGGGCCTGTTATTTAGCTGTATGAAGGAATGGGGGCCTTTTATTTAGCGGTGTGGAGGAATGGGGGCTGTTATTTAGCTGTATGAAGGAATGGGGGCCTGTTATTTAGCTGTATGAAGGAATGGGGGCCTGTTATTTAGCTGTATGAAGGAATGGGGGCCTGTTATTTAGCTGTATGGAGGAATGGGGGCTGTTATTTAGCTGTATGAAGAAATGGGGCCTGTTATTTAGCGGTGTGGAGGAATGGGGGCCTGTTATTTAGCGGTGTGGAGGAATGGGGGCCTGTTATTTAGCTGTATGGAGGAATGGGGGCCTGTTATTTAGCTGTATGGAGGAATGGGGGCCTGTTATTTAGCTGTATGGAGGAATGGGGGCTGTTATTTAGCGGTATGGAGGAATGGGGGCTGTTATTTAGCGGTATGGAGGAATGGGGGCTGTTATTTAGCTGTATGGAGGAATGGGGGCTGTTATTTAGCGGTATGGAGGAATGGGGGCCTGTTATTTAGCGGTCTGGAGGAATGGGGGCCTGTTATTTAGCGGTATGGAGGAATGGGGGCCTGTTATTTAGCGGTATGGAGGAATGGGGGCCTGTTATTTAGCTGTATGAAGGAATGGGGGCCTGTTATTTAGCTGTATGAAGGAATGGGGCCTGTTATTTAGCTGTATGAAGGAATGGGGGCCTGTTATTTAGCTGTATGGAGGAATGGGGGCCTGTTATTTAGCGGTGTGGAGGAATGGGGGCTGTTATTTAGCAGTATGGAGGAATGGGGGCTGTTATTTAGCGGTATGGAGGAATGGGGGCTGTTATTTAGCGGTATGGAGGAATGGGGGCTGTTATTTAGCGGTATGGAGGAATGGGGGCCTGTTATTTAGCGGTCTGGAGGAATGGGGCCTGTTATTTAGCGGTATGGAGGAATGGGGGCTGTTATTTAGCGGTATGGAGGAATGGGGGCCTGTTATTTAGCGGTATGGAGGAATGGGGGCCTGTTATTTAGCGGTATGGAGGAATGGGGGCCTGTTATTTAGCGGTATGGAGGAATGGGGGCCTGTTATTTAGCGGTATGGAGGAATGGGGGCTGTTATTTAGCGGTCTGGAGGAATGGGGGCCTGTTATTTAGCGGTATGGAGGAATGGGGGCTGTTATTTAGCGGTATGGAGGAATGGGGGCCTGTTATTTAGCTGGTATGGAGGAATGGGGGCCTGTTATTTAGCGGTATGGAGGAATGGGGGCCTGTTATTTAGCGGTATGGAGGAATGGGGGCCTGTTATTTAGCTGTATGAAGGAATGGGGGCCTGTTATTTAGCTGTATGAAGGAATGGGGCCTGTTATTTAGCTGTATGAAGGAATGGGGGCCTGTTATTTAGCTGTATGGAGGAATGGGGGCCTGTTATTTAGTGGTGTGGAGGAATGGGGGCTGTTATTTAGCGGTATGGAGGAATGGGGGCTGTTATTTAGCTGTATGGAGGAATGGGGGCCTGTTATTTAGCGGTATGGAGGAATGGGGGCTGTTATTTAGCTGTATGGAGGAATGGGGGCCTGTTATTTAGCTGTATGGAGGAATGGGGGCCTGTTATTTAGCTGTATGGAGGAATGGGGGCCTGTTATTTAGCTGTATGGAGGAATGGGGGCCTGTTATTTAGCTGTATGGAGGAATGGGGGCCTGTTATTTAGCTGTATGGAGGAATGGGGGCTGTTATTTAGCTGTATGGAGGAATGGGGGCCTGTTATTTAGCTGTATGGAGGAATGGGGGCCTGTTATTTAGCGGTGTGGTATCCATGTTCATGTTTTTCGTAATAGACTGAACACTTCCGGCGCTTGTTTTATGATTTTTTTAATGCTAATATGAATATACAGATTGTGAAAATACAGTCAGCGTGTGTGGTTGATATTTTTTGACGCACATGTATCTTTAAGGTTTTTAGGGTGCATATGTATTGCTTGTTTGTATTTATTTGTTATGTATTTTGATGCATATAATGCTGGAGATGATCTGTGTGCCTCTCTCTTCAGAAGGGCTGTTGAACATTGAATTCTTGGGGAAATCATTGTTTATATCTGTTCACGGCTTGCTTTGAGCACAAAAGTAAAAACTCTGCTCTGGGTTATGTTAACCGGATCATGCATTGGGCACCTTTCACAGGGATTTAAGCCCATAGGGCTACAGGCAATCCAACTCAGAGGGGGATCTGATGTGGTTTTATTTGTCCTTAGCTCAACGCTGGGTCACTGCGGCTACGAGCAGTCAGGCTTTAGCAAAGGAGAGAAGAGAGGGGATCTGTCACTGAAAGCAGGATGCCATCTGCAAACATGCTCAATTTTATTTCTTCGATACTGTGAGGTAATAGGGTGTAATATGTGGTGGGGTTGTGAGACCTCACCATGTAAACACTTCCAACCCTTCTGAGGACCAGTCAGGCTTTGTTTGTCACACCTTAGCTCAACCCTGTGTAGCTGTGGCTATGAGCAGTCAGGCTTCAACAAAGTAACAATTGTAAAGCATTTAAACAGCACCAACACATTTGAAGAGGAAGGAAACTCGACTCTCAAGAAATCTGACGCCAATTTATAAAACAAAATTATATTTTTAGGAAAATTATGAGGCGCAAAATAAAAATGATCCACCAGAGGGTTCTGAATATATAGATTTTCAGAGAAACAGAAAATCACAACTTTTTACTTAACTGTGAACAAGCATTGGCAATTTCAACCAATTTGACAAATAGAAACATTTTCAAGAAAACTTTTGTACGGGTGCAATGGGGTTACTTAGGGGCATATCTACAAGGCCCGGCATTAAAATTATCGCCGCTTTAGCGTCCGTTTCCGGGCGAAAAGCGGCGATAATTTTATCGCCCTATCAGCATGGACACGCTAACGCGTGAATCCATGCCTTAGCGCCCATTTTCTTAGTGCCTCGCATCGCTAATGAGATACGAGGTACGCGTTCCCGACTGAAATGCAGCGAAAATAATCGCTAACACAGCTTCTCCCTATCAACAAGGAAATCGCTAACCCGCCTAGCGACATAGAAAGTAGTGCTAACCGGGTATATCGCCGGTTCCTAACACCTGCTAATTTTCTGACTAACCTATATGTATCATGGGAGGTGGATTGTAAAGCTAGGTCCACATCTCCCTATCAACTATTATTTCCCTATCGCTGTTCTTTATCACTGGTAATCAAGCGATATTCCCGCTTTTCGCCGCTATTGCCTGGATTTCTATCGCCTCGGCGATGCGCGTTGTTAATAGCGCGCTAACCGGGCGATAGAATCCGGCGATAGACGGCGATAGAAATGTTCACACTAAACGCGGCCAGCGATAATTATCGCTGCCGCTTGATGATATGCCCCTTAGTAATTTGGGCAACCCTCTCCAGCATGGAGCCAGTCAGAGTCAAGGGGACCACCAAGGTCCAAAAGAACAGTGCCCTTCAGCAGTAAGGCAGTCTTCATTCCAGTTACACTGTAAATTTCCAGTTGCCAATAACATCTTTGGAGTGGTCCTGATGTAAGGGATAAAGGATGCTGAAGATGCTCAAGGATGCTGAAGATGCGGTGTGGTGGACGGGATCCTGGGACTACTCCTCGGTCCATGGTACGAGTGGGGCGATTCTGACCACAGGGGCTGATGCCCCTCAAAGTCCTGTTTGGTCCGGCAAAAAATCCATTCGCCATTGAGCTACAGGTCTCCAGTTACAGCCGGATGACCAGTTCCCTTCTCCTGGAGAAAAACTCTCTTTCTAGGCAACCAAACTGCACTCTGATGGCTCTCCCGGATCCAGTAGACTTGGGATCAACTTTTGAGCATTGGGACTCGTACTCCCAGGCTGCGATGGGTGACGATCCGGTGGCCAGGGCTACCAACTCAACCTGGCAGGCTACTTCAGCTTTTGTGGTCTTGTGCTGCGAACAAGAAGACAGCTAGGCAGTCTCAGGGGACAACTTCTCCAGAAGCAGGACACAGCAGGCACAATCCATCCTTGGCTAGCACAAGGAGCAGCAGGTGCAGCCCAACTTCGGTGTAGCCTCCCTTTGCCAGGTCCTCGGTCAGCAGGGCAGTCCTTCGTTGGTCCTCTTCTCCAATCCAGGTGAGATCTGAGTTCTGGGTGCCAGAGCTGCCCTTTTAATGCCCATAAAGGGCCCTCAGGGGATATAGTGGTCACTAGCCAATGGGCAACTTGGTTCCCTCCCACCTGATGACAACTTCCAGTGAAATGTGGCACCTAGCTGTCACAGAATGTTTTATTCTGCCCACTCCCAAGATGTCGGGCCCATCTCTTGGTGTGTGGAACTCAGTAGCCCACTCCAGGTTTGTCGCTACCTGGGGGCTACACGCCCATTGAAAAACGGTTTGGCCAGTGTTTTCCGCTCTCTGTCCCCGACGCCAGCCTGTCTACCCAGACATAAGAGCAGTCTCTCTCGAGGATGTTCACCATTTACCCTTCAAAGGCAGCTTCCCCTTTGAAGCTCACCTTTTGGGCTCACACCCCATGTGGATTCCTGGCAGTAGGAGGTAACACTTCCTCCAGCAGCAGGCTTCTATTGTAACCTGTCCTGGGAGTTATTTACACATCCCCCCAGGCGGCAGAAGGCTGCCTCGTGACCAGCATCTGCAAACAGCCACTGGGAAACTTGGGCAACAGAGTGGCAACTTTCTAAAAGTTTCATATAGCAAATAGATGCATTAAATCTGACTCAGGCATCAAGTTGGGCTTAATGTAACGAGTTGTTTGATAACATCGCATCTTTGCTCCCCTGGGCCTTTCTGAGCGCCGGTTCTGGTTGCCGGTCGGGGCCTGGGCTGTTGGGAGGCCTTGTGGGCCCGGCTGGGTTTCCCGCCGTGGTCGAGGAGTTGGTCTCGGCCCAGGCGTCGGCCGGCGTGGGGGATCGGCTGCATTGGGGCCTGGGGGCGGGAGGTGCGGGTTCGCGGGCTGTGCCTGCTGGGCCCCGCCGGTACTGTAGGTTGTGATCTCCCTTGAGGAGGGGGGGTCGCCTGGGTACTGGGCGTTGAGGCGCGGTCGTTCGTCGTCGGCGGAGCCGCTGTGTGGGCATTGCTGGAGCCGGCGTGCGACGGGGCGACCACCCGCCGCCTTGGACACTGCGGCTGCCTTGGGGCCCGGCCCTAGGCCCAGGAGTACGTGCACGCATCGGCCGCCATCTTGGCTTCCTCCTAAGGCCCTTGGAGAACAGGCCTTGGCGCCGTCGGCCCAGCCATTTGTCCTGCATTGCTGCTTTGTGCCCCGTGGTGGAGCCTGGTTAAGGGGGCCCTCTGTGTTGTGACACCTTGCCTTTGAGGATACGTCGTGCCGGGCATGCCATACCGCCGGTGAGGGCGCCGCCCCTGGACGTCGGGGTACTGGGGTGTTTCGCACACTGGTGGTCCGGCGAGCTCGGTTCCTTTAGAGGGGCCTGCTTGGCTGTTTGGCGCTGGTTGCAGAAGCAGCTGGATTAGATCCAGTGCGGCTTGTGGCCTAGGGGTAGACAGGATCCGTTAGGACCGGCTGCGAGGCGCCCCCTGGAGATTCCCCTGAAGTGGTGGATTGGTGACCTAGCATTCTTATATACCTCGCTGGAGGGCGATCTCCCAATAGTAATTGGCACTGTTCACTGGAGGCCCCTACAATGGGGAAGGACAAACCTGGCGCCACGGGACCGAAGCAGAGCACCCTGGACCAGTTACAATGTCTGCGGGTGGGGGCCCTCCTCCTGGCCCTGTTCCGGACAATGCGGCCTTGCTTGCGGCCATCACTGACGCAAGGGACACGTTGGAGGCCAAGATTGACGCAGTGGGCACCGAGGTCTCATTTTTGCGGCAGGACCTGCGTAAGGCTGTTGACCGTATCACTGAGGCTGAGACGTGGGTATCCTCCGTGGAATATACCGTGCAGACCCTCCAACAGCAGGTTAATAAATTGACCGTGATCTCCCAGGAGCTTGCTACCCGTGCCGAGGATGCAGAGGGCCGTGCCAGGCGCAACAACCTCTGTTTTGTCGGTTTTCTGGAGGGCTGTGAGGGCAGCTCCATGAACCGCTTTCTCACGTCATGGCTTACAGATCTGCTGCCGGCGGACAAGATCTTGGCGTGCTTTGTGGTTGATAGGGATCATCGGGCGCTCAAAAGAAAGCCTCGTCCTGGAGAAAATGAACTATGCTGACCGGGACGCAGTGCTGCAATATGCCCGGTTGAATAAAGACACGCTCGTCTTCGATTCAAGGCCCATTATGATCTTTCCGGACTACACCCACCTGGTGCAACAACAAAGACAGTCCTTCACTGCAGCAAAACGGATGCTATGTGAACTCAACATCTCTTATATGTTACTGTATCCTGCTAGGCTCCGAGTGATCTATAACTCTAAAACATTCTTCTTTGACTCGCCTGAAGCAGCCTTCGCCTGGTCCGACGAAAGGGTTAATCTGAAGCCGCATTTCCCGCCGCCGCTGGAGTCTGACTCCTCTATGGGCTCGCAGCGGAATCGATCTTGCAGGACGAAGTCCAAGAGGCGGCATCGCTCCGGTTCTGATCGTCGCTCCTCTAGTCCTGTACAAGCTTCTTGACCGACCCACGGTCTGTGATATCCCTGGTTGCATATGCCTGACTGTTCATGGGTTGGGCTTGCCCCGATCATTCAGCACCGAGCAGAACTGACTGTTCCACATGGTGGTTGACTTGCACGGCCACTAGCTCCCCAAGGTTCATGTTTTTTGGGGTGGTTGGGATCCATTGGAGGGGGGTCCTTGGGGTCCGTGGTTTGGGCCCTGAGGTTCCCCCTGCAGCGACAGATTCTCCTAGTTCTTGGCAGTATCGGGTGGGGGGAGGGGGTTGTTGAAGGGGGGTTTCAGAATTGTAGGGTTTGGTTATTTGTTGTTTACACGCACAGATGCACATCCCACTCTTCACTAGGCAGGCCACTGCTCTTGGACCCAGACTAGTTATATGGCTCATTCAGCAATAGCATCCCATATGGGCAAACTGACGGTGGTGACGTGGAATGTCCGTGGGCTGCTCAATAAAGTAAAACGGGGGGCCATCCTCAGGCAAGCCAAACGTTATGTGGCCGACATTCTCCTACTGCAGGAAACTCATCTCCTGGGTAATAAAGCCCCGTGTCTGGCTAGGTTCGGATTCCAACAGGTGTTCCATGTGGGATTCACTAGGGGCTCCTGTGGGACCACCATTCTTATTCATGCTCGTGTCCCTATCCTCCTTACTAAACAGTGGATGGACACTGGGGGCTGGTAACTTCTCCTGACGGGGACGCTTTATGGTAAACCGCTCACGCTGGGCAGTGTGTATGCTCCCCCGCCCCTTGGGGCTGCGTTTGTGGAATGTCTGACTCGGTTGGGGGGTGAGCTCCCTGGGGGTCTGATGTTTTTGGGTGGCGCCTGGAATGACACCATGACATCACTTGACAGGAGACGGGGATCCGGAGCAGCCCCCCAGTGGGTGCCTCTAGACTGTCATCGCTTGCTGGGACTTTGGGTTGGGCGGATTTATGGCGGACGTATCATCCCACAGAGATAGGCTACACATACATATCGGCGGTACATGGTTCCATGTCCCGCTTAGACTACCTGTTCACACCACGGAGTTATATCCACAGGTTCTCCCAGATCTCACATCTCCCGAGAGGGTTGTCTGATCACTCACCGGGTACGGCGACACTCCTCCTAAACTTTCAAAAGCCCCCACTCAGATGGCGGATGTCCCCGTGGCATCTGCGCGATCCTGATTATCAGGAGTGCCTCACTACGGCGGTCCAAGATTATCTATCCCTGAACGTAGACTCCGCTCCTTCAAGAGTTACCCTGTGGGAAGCCTTGAAGCCTACCATTAGAGGGGTGAACATTAGCTATAGGACCAACGATAAACGCCAGCGTTCCGCTCAAAGGTCTGAACTTGAGGCCCAGTGTGCTTCCCTGGAAGCGAGGTATTCTCTGGAGCCCACCCTGGCCCTTCGGAGGAATTTACCCCTGGCGCAACAGCAGCTGCACCACCATTTGACAGAGGAGGCGAAGGACATCTGGTTGGCGTCCCAGTACCGGATATACCAGTGGGGGGATAAATCTAGTAAAATGCTACATAGACTATGTCAGGCTAGACAGGGCCCGGCCATGGTCCCCACCATCCGAGGTGGGGATGATGTCCTGCGTACTGCACCTGCGGAGGTGGTGGAGGAATTCGCCCACCATTTTTCTGAGCTGTATACCCGTAGGGAGCAGGTCTCTGGGGATATTATCGCGGAGTTCCTACGTGATATTCCCCCCCAGCGACTATCGACTCAAATGAGAGATCAATTAGATGTTCCCATTACCATTGACGAACTAACAGCTGCAGTCAACGCGATGCAACCGGGTCGTGCTCCGGGCCCTAATGGGTTCCCTTTGGAGTTTATTCGCTCCCATATGGCCACGCCGAGTCCACATTTACTGGGCACGATTCACGAGGCCCTCGAGTAGCGACTACTGCCTCGGGACTGGCGTCAGGCCGAAATTGTCCTCTTCTTGAAGCCCGGCCGTCCACCCGAGGATCCGTCCTCCTATCGCCCTATCTCCTTAATAAACTTTGAATCCAAATTATTGGGGAAGGTCCTTGTAGACCGTCTGCGGGCATGCATTCAGGATTTGGTCCATTTGGATCAATCCGGCTTTATGCCGCATCGGGCCACCCGACATAACATTCGCCGGGTTCACAATGCTATGGCGTTGGCTCCGGAGCTGGGACGTCCCGCCACTTTACTCCTAGCATATATAGATAAAGCATTCGACTCCCTTAGCTGGGAGTTCCTTTTCCAACTCTTAGAAGCGATTAATTTTGGTCCACGTTTTTTGGCTTATGTGCGCCTCCTTTATACCGAACCTATGTCCTCTGTACATATTGCTGGCCATCGCTCCCCTTTCTTCCCTATTGGCAGAGGCACACATCAAGGCTGCCCCCATCCTCTCTCCTCTTTGCCTTGGCTGTAGAGCCCCTGGCGGTGTGGGTTCGTGGGGACCCGGTGCTCAGAGGTTTTGACTGGCCATGTTCACACCCGGACCGCATTGCACTCTAAGCGGACGATGTCCTGTTCTTCATGACCGACCCCTGGATTTCGGGCCCGCGCATTTTGCAGATCCTCCGGGTCTTCGACCAGAACTCTGGGCTTCAGACTAACCCCGCTAAATCGGTACTGTTCCCAGTATGTGGCCATCAAGGTAGAGGCACCTGGGCATCCCAGTTAAAACACGCCACAGAAGGGTTTCAATATCTGGGAATATTTGTGTCCCCTTGTCCGCAGGTTTCGTGGTCATGCAATATAAACCCGCTCCTCGCCAACCTCCGTGATGAGACAGCTGTATGGTCATCTCTACCACTCTCGTTTTACGGGCGGTAGGCCATTTTTAAGTTGGTCTTTCTCCCCAGGGTTATTTACCGTCTTCAGAATTTCCCGTACCACATACCACGTGCGTGGTTTCACAAATTAACGCCTTACACAATACATTTTATATGAGGGGGAGGGGTGATTTGGGTGGAACTTCAGACCAGTACGCAATCCACTTACTGCGGCGGTATCGCGGCTGCCGATGTATACTCCTATTACGTCGCAGCTCACCTGTTAATCATTAACGACTGGTGGTACAACTCACCTACGGATCCGGCGTTCACACTAGAGCACGCAGCCATGGGGAGGACTCCCCTCCTGCAGCTCCTTTATAGTGCGCAGAACCTTGACCATCTGCCACACGCCAGTCGAACAACGATCAGGCTGTGGCGATACACGGTTCGACGTCTGGAATGGCACAGGCGGCTGACGCAGGCGACGCCCTTATGGTACGGTAATTATTTGCGTCTAGTGGCTGCACTCAAAGGGTTCCATCAGTGGGACCTGATTGGTATTTCCACCTTGGGGGATGTTATGCGGGGCACCGTCCTTAAATCATTCCAGCGACTCCAGGAGGAGTTCCATCTCCACAAAACTCAGTTCTATAGGTACCTCCAACTGCGTCATGCCTTGACTCCCTCGCTTGCAAATATACCTGACCTCCCCAAATTCCATCCGTTGGAAGGCCGACTTCTTATGGGGGATCTAGGAGCCCACAAAATAAGACAGATTTACCAGACACTGACGACACACTCCAACACAACCCTACACAAAACAAGAAGGGCTTGGGAGGATGACATTCCCGACTTGACGGATGACGATTGGGCGGAGGCGATAGCCAGTCCCTGTGGTGCCGCGTTTGCTTCCAGATACCGTCTCATACAGTTTAAATATGTGCACCGCGTGTATTATACTCGCCTACGTCTTTGGAGGATGGGAGTTGTGGCATCCCCCCAGTGTCTACGATGTGACAGGGAGGAGGGGACGTTTCTCCATACGGTGTGGAGCTGTGAGGCCCTTTGCCCTTTTGGCGTAGGGTATCGACTTGCCTTAAAGAGGTATTATCGTGGGACCTCCCGCACGATCCCTGTCTGTTTTTACTCCATAGTACGGAAGACATAGGTGAGAACTGATATAAGAAGCATCTCCTCTTCCTCGCCCTTACTATCGCCAAAAGGGACATTGCCCAACTATGGAAAGGCACCTCTCCGCCGACAATGGGAAAGTGGCGAAGAGAACTTGATAAATACATGGGTGCAGAGATGGCGGTTTTTCAAGCGAGGGGCTGCCCCCAATAGCAGAGGAAAATTTGGTCTCGCTGGGCTACCTACCGGGGCATCGATCTCCCTCCTCTGCCATCACAATCACCGTAACAGCGGTTCTATGGGTGGTTTGCTGACTACACTGTGTATAGTATTGTTCTGTCTATTTGGGTATGCGGAGGTCCTGTCACTTGCTTGCCATTGTGGGTAGGGTGGGAAAGTCTGTGCGCAGTTTTCAGTGTATTATTATCATTTTTTGTTATATACGCATTGTACCCATTACTATTTCCACGCCTGGTAATCTCTTAATATTGTGCCTTCATGTGGATTTTGTTGGGCCCTTGCCGTCGTGGTACTTTCAAAATCTAATATGTAGGAGAGTAGGATCTGCTTCACATGGGTACCCCCACTTTTTGCTGATGCTTCACTGTTTTTCGACATTAGTCTGGCTGGGGCCCTGCTAATCAGAACCCCAGCCAAGCTGCTTCCTCTCTAAAATGGTTTCCATGTGCCTTAGGCACATCACTGATTGGGATCTGGAGTGCCCTTATAAGTCCCTAGTATATGGTATACTATGTACCAAGGGCATAGGTACCTCAGAGGCCTGCCAGGGGCTGCAGCATGTATTATGCCACCCCTGGAAGGCCATCCAAACTGACACCACAGGTCTGCTACTGCAGCCTGGGTAAGGAGGTGCATGCACTCCTTACTGTGATCTAGGTTACCTATATCACTAAATACATACACACATATAAACCTATAAGTCACTCCTAAGGCAGGCCTTATCAATCCTAAAGGCAGAGTGCGTGGTTCCTATGTGAGAGGGTGCCCCTGCATGAGCAGGGCCCCTCTGCAGCGTTCGGAGACCATCTCTGATGCTGTTTTTAGTGCAGCCTGACCATATACTCTTAAGCGCATTATATCCTCGCGGTAAAATGCTAACTTTGGAATGGCTGCACCTAAACATGTCGTGTTTGGTGTCAAACATCTTGGAATACTACCCCCCACCAATCCTGGTGGCGGGGGTAGCATTCCACCCTTCTAGAGGGAAAGACATGTTAACTCTGACTAGTCCGGTAACTTCTTTCCAGAGCCCTGGCATCACAAAATGGATGCTGCTGCCACAGACACGAGTCTGGCCTCCTGCTGCTGGACAAAACTCCGGCAGGGGAGGCCTGGACAATAGGTTTCCTGTCCCAGGGAGGTGTGACCACCTCCCCAGACAGGATAATGTGTAGTGGGGCTGGGCGGGAGCACTTTCGGGTGCTTTGAAGTCCTGCACTGGGGGCACATTTGGTGTCCCTGTGCATACCCCAGTTCAAACCGGATCAGGGCTTGCAGCCCCTGCTTTGGCGCGAACTGGACAAAGGGAAAGGGGTGTAGCCACCCCTCTGCCCTGACCCACCCATAGGTGGGGCCACAGAGTAGTCCAACCCCTATCTTTAGTATAAAGGTAGGAACCCAGTCCTTAGGACTTTAGATTATCCCTGGACGAAACTCTGTAACTGAATCCTGGACCTTCGACGCTCTACTCACAATTAGAGGACAGAAGAATCTCCCTTGGGGTCAAGGAGTGACTCCCCTGCTTGGCAGGCACCAAAGAAGCATCAGTCCAGTTCGCATTTCTGAAGCTCCCGTCGGACGCCGAAGTCATCGCATCACCAGAGGTAGATTTTCAGACTTCCCCGAGGCTACCCTGAGTCCCCAGCAAAGCTGAGGCCCGTGGCTATCGTGGGTGACTTGAAACCCTGAGCCCTGGACACCGAGCACATTTGCAAGTGCATCGTCTTCTGGGTCTCCCAAGAAGTCGTGCTTTGGGCTCCGAGTAGCCCTAGCCTCCAGCACCACCTGCACCGAAGATCACTGGCCCCCACTCCACGAGTGTCCTGTAAGCCAGATCCACGTGCGGCGTCACGAGGCTCCTTCGCGGTCGCTAGCCCGTTGGCTAGTAGCCCTTAACGAAGGCCAATCCTTTTCTATCTTGGTACCCTGGTTGCTCCAGGCCTGCCCTCACTTACCCTCGCTGGGTGAGTTCCACAGACCTTGCTGGTCTGCACCATCGACAATCTACATCTTCACCGAGACTTGCCGTTGCCAAGGCTTGTTGGGTCCAATCCGGTCGCTGATACCTCAGCACTCGACAGACATTGTGTACCAGCCCGAATCCTGCTCCTGGTCGCCGACAACACCTCCTGGACCTCGTGGCTGAAGAGTCAAGACGACCGTCAACGCACCTGAAGCACTCGACATCGGTGGGCATCTGTCCATCGCCTTCCTGGTCACTGGCTAGTGACCCAGACTCTGTCCCCTCTGCTTTCAGGTTCTTCAGAACTCCGATCCACTCTTGGATCCACCCGGACACTTTTCTCTTGGCCGCCAGCAGCACTTTGCAGCAGATCGCCATTCGAATCGACGTCGAAACCCGACCCCGAAAGGCACCTATGCACCCGGCTTCCCTGGGTGAGGTAACACGAGTACTCCGGTGCTCCCGTGGGTAGAGACTCTTCAAAGTCCTAGATCTCAAAGGGTTTTGTCCTAGTCCTCTTTTAAGTGTCCCTTTCTCTAATTTCCCGATCCCGACTTTCTCCATAGAAGTCAACGGCGTATCGCGGTTGTGTATTTACACTGCACGCGTCTCCCGTGGGTCCCCTGTGTCACTACCTTGGGTGGTTCCTTGTGGTCCAAGCACTTCTAGAGGCTCTAGGCCTAGTGTCTAGTTCAGTCGTGGTTCGCATACCACTTTATTGGTATATGGTTTGGTACGCCCCTAGGGCCCAAACGTGTATTTGTGCTATTACTGTGATTTAATAACTTCTAACTTATGTATTTCGAACTCTAGCCTCATAAAGAGACTAGAGGGGTGTGTTTAGCAATAAATACATATATTTTGAATATATACCTGGTGTGGTGCTCTTTCATTTGATCACTCAAGAGATTATAGACTGGTAAAACAAGCTGCTTTACATTCCTTCAAGACTTAGCCTGAAGGCTGCTCTCCATAGCTACCACTAGGATAGCTTTCAATAAGGTTGTCTTTAACTTATCTCCAATAAGGGGTTGTTTGGACTGGTGCAAGGTGCCCACTATAATTAGTGGACAGCATATGCCAGGCCAACTTCTCACATTGGGTGCAGCGTGTGGGATTCCAGCTTGCTATTGTTTTACCAGATAATCTCAATTGAATTGATCAACTGAAAACCACTAAAGGTACCTAAGGTACATATAATTTAAGCTTAGAATACAGTAAGTTCTACTGAACTTAGAGTTGTGTGTTAAGGGATAGCACAACCCTTTCTACAACTCAAGAGAGTTTAGTAGGCCACACTAGAGTAGGTAGTGCATACACCACACCACACTAGTAATGTCTTTAAGGGTAGGATCTAAAGAATCCTTGCAGGAAGCCATTGAGCTTCCACCCTCCAAGTATGATACACTCCCATTCTTGGAATTGAGAGCTTTATGCAACTTGAGAAAAATAAGGACAGGCCAAAGCCCCACCACCCAACACCTCAAGGAGTTGTTGGTGGCTTATGACCTTAGTAAGCCCTTGGGGACTGAAGGGGTAGGAGCTGAGGGTGGGGCAGAGGAAGAGGACGAGGCCAGGGGTACCAATACCCCCAGCCCCCCTCTGAAACTGGCCAGGAGGGTGACAATGACCCTGACCTGGATAACCCAATCCCTCCTGTGGAAGATGATGAGGATGATCAGAATGATGCCCTCTTTGTCCCCCCAGGAAGGATTAAGAGTGTGCCCAGGAAGTCTAGATCTCCTTCTCAGGAGTCTAACCACTCTGGCACCTCCATAGGGAGCTCTATCTCCTCTCACAGGAGGGAATCCTCTCATGAGAGAAGAGACAGACTGGTCCAGTATGAGGAAACTCAGCTGGAAATCAGAAAAAAGCAATTGGCTTTAGATAGGGAATCCCTAGATCTCCTTAGAGAGAGAAGAAAGTTGGGACTAGAGTCCCATGGTGGCAGCCATGTCCCTAGAGACAGGGAAAGGTCCTATGACCATAGGAACCTGAGCAAGATTGTCCCTCCCTACCAGAGTGGAGATGACATCCACAAATGGATAACTGCATTAGAGAGGGCCTGTAAGGTACAGAAGGTCCCTCAGGAGCAGTGGGCAGCAATCTTGTGGCTCTCCTTTGCTGACAAAGGTAGGAGATAAGCTCCTCACTGTTAGAGAGGAGGATGCTGATAATTACAAGGTCTTGAAGAGTGCTCTTATTGATGGGTTTGGCCTAACCACTGAACAGTACAGGTTGAAGTTCAGAGACACCCAAAAAGCACAGACTCAAGACTGGGTAGACTATGTGGATTGTTCTGCCAAGGCTCTGGAAGGCTGGTTGATGGGCAGTAAGGTGTGTGACTTCTCAGGATTGTACAATCTGATAATGAGGGAGCAGATTCTTAATAACTGTCAAAATCAGCTGTTGCATCAATACCTGGTAGACTCTGATCTGACCTCTCCCCAAGAATTGGGAAAGAAGGCAGACAAATGGGTCAGAACCAGGGTGAAGCAGAAGGTACAGAACCAAGGTGGGGAAACCAAGAAGCAAGATGCTAAGAACTCTGACAAGGGTGGGGAGAAGGGTAAAGATCAAAAGTCTTCATCAGGCCCCCAAAAATCTTCTTCTGGTGGGGATTCACAGTCTACCAAAGGGAAAGGCCAAAGAAAACCATGGTGCAAGGTCTGTAAGCAAAAGACCCACTGGACCAGTGATTGCACCAAGTCCAAAGACTCCAGTCCAGCACCCACCAATGCCCCTAAGGCACCTGTTCCCCCTAGTACAGCTGGTGGGAGTGCTCCAGCCAAGGGTTTAGTAGGGTTCACCCTGGGTACTGAGTTGGGCTCTGACCTAGTCAGAGAACTGACTCAGGCTGTGTTAGTCTGTGATGGAGGCATGGATGTGACCTCCACTGTGAGTTCCAGTAATCTGGGCAAGTACAGACAACAGCCTTTAATCAATGGACGTGAGGCTTTGGCATTTAGGGACACAGGGGCAAGTGTCACAATGGTGACACAAGACCTTGTGAATCCTGGGCAAGTTATACTTGGTGAGATGTACCAAGTGACCAATGCTAGCAATGTCAGAACAGACCATACTCTGGCAGTTGTTAACTTCTCCTGGGGAGGGGTAACTGGCCTTAAGAAGGTTGTGGTAAGTGCAAACCTACCAGTCGAATGCTTGCTTGGCAATGACTTAGACACTTCTGCTTGGGCAGAAGTGGAGCTCAGGACCCATGCAGAAATGCTGGGGATCCCTGCAGATGTGTTTGCTGTGACCAGGTCACAAGCCAAAATGTCTAGCACTGAACAGGCCTTGGATTCTGGAAGAATGGACCAAGTGCCTTCCAAGAGGAGGAGTAGTAGGGTTAAGGCAGTGCCTTCCCCCTTGGCTCAGGAGGAAGATCAGTCCCTTGAGGGGGATGATCTCAGCCCTGAAGAAGGAACTGTCCCAGAGGAGTTTGAACCTGACCAGGTTGAGTTCTTGGGGACAGGGGGACCTTCTAGGGCAGATCTGAGCCAGGAGCAGCAGAGCTGCCCCTCCCTTGAACCCCTCAGACAGCAAGCTGCTGCTGAGGCTGCTGGGAAAGCTAGTGGTCCCCATACAGTGTATTGGGATGATGGACTCCTGTACTCAGAGAGTAGAGACCCCAAGCCTGGTGCTACCAGGAGGTTGGTTATACCTCTGAAGTTCAGGGGCTTCCTATTGACCCTAGCCCATGATATTCCCTTAGCAGGTCACCTGGGCCAGAACAAGACTTGGGACAGAATTGTCCCTCACTTTCACTGGCCCCACATGTCTGAAGACAGTAAGGAGTTTTGTCGCTCCTGTGTAACCTGCCAAGCCAGTGGCAAGGCAGGTGGCACTACAAAGGCCCCCTGATAGCACTACCTGTGGTGGGGGTGCCCTTTGAAAGGGTAGGGATTGACATTGTTGGTCCCATGGATCCCCAAACAGCCTCTGGGCACAGGTTTATCCTGGTGGTAGTGGATCATGCCACCAGGTACCCAGAAGCTATTCCCCTCAGGACCACTACAGCACCTGTGGTGGCAAGGGCCCTCCTGGGAATTTTCTCAAGAGTGGGCTTTCCTAAGGAGGTAGTATCAGACAGGGGTGCTAACTTCATGTCTGGGTACTTATAAGTCACTCCACACTCCTTCCACAATGCTTTTAAGTTCACCACACCCTATCACCCACAATTCAATGGTTTAGTTGAGAGATTCAACAAAACCTTAAAGGGCATGATTAAAGGGCTCCCAGAAAAGCTTAGGCGTAGATGGGACATACTCTTGCCCTGCCTTTTATTCGCATATAGGGAGGTGCCTCAGAAGGGGGTTGGTTACAGCCCTTTTGAACTTCTGTTTGGCCACCCTGTGAGGGGTCCACTGTGCTTGGTGAAGGAAGGATGGGAGTTACCTCTCAAGCCCCCAAAGCAAGATATAGTGGACTATGTACTTGGTCTCCGCTCCAGGATGGCTGAGTACATGAAAAAGGCAACCAAAACCTTGAGGCTAGCCAGGAACTTCAGAAGGCCTGGCATGACCAAAAGGCTGTTCTGACTGTTTACCAGCCAGGACAGAAGGTGTGGGTGTTGGAGCCAGTGGCCCCAGCAGCTCTCCAAGATAAATGGAGTGGACCCCACACTATTGTTGAGCAGAAGGGTGAGGTCACTTATTTAGTAGACCTAGGAACACCCAGGAGTCCCCACAGGGTTCTCCATGTCAACAGGTTAAAACCATATGTGGACAGGGCAGACATGGGCTTGCTCATGGCTACTGATGAAGGGCAGGAGGAAGAGAGTGACCCACTCCCTGACCTGCTCTCACAGAACCCTGACGATGGGTCAGTTGATGGTGCAGCCTTGGCAGGCAGCCTCACTACCCAGCAACAAACTGATTGCAGGCAAGTCCTCAATCAGTTTAGACATATGTTTTCTCTGACACCCAGTCAGACCACCTGGTGCACTCATGAAGTGGACACTGGGGACAGTCTGCCTATTAAAAACAAGATTTATAGGCAACCTGACCATGTCAGGGACTGTATCAGGACTGAAGTCCAGAAAATGTTGGAATTGGGAGTTATTGAACCCTCAGATAGCCCTTGGGCTAGTCCAGTGGTCCTTGTACCGAAACCTCACACCAGTGGTGGAAAAAGAGAGATGAGGTTTTGTGTGGACTACAGGGGTCTCAATGCAGTCACTAGGACTGATGCCCATCCAATACCCAGGGCAGATGAGCTCATAGATACTTTGGCCTCTGCCAAATATCTCAGCACATTTGACCTAACAGCTGGCTACTGGCAGATCAGACTAGCTGATACTGCAAAGCCCAAAACAGCATTCTCAACCCCTAGTGGGCATTATCAATTTGTGGTAATGCCCTTTGGTCTGAAGAATGCACCTGCCACTTTCCAGAGGTTGGTGAATACAGTTCTCACAGGACTGGAAGCCTATAGTGCAGCATATCTAGATGATATTGCTGTCTTTAGCTCCACCTGGGAGGATCACCTGGTCCACCTCAGGAATGTTTTACAGGCCCTGCAAAAGGCAGGCCTGACTATCAAGGCCACTAAGTGCCAGATAGGGCAGAGTCAGGTTGTGTACCTGGGCCACCTTGTGGGTGGAGGCCAGGTTCAACCTTTGCAGAGCAAGATCCAGACCATCATGGACTGGACTGCTCCCACTACCCAGACTCAGGTGAGAGCCTTCTTAGGCCTGACTGGGTACTATAGGAGATTTGTTAAGGGGTATGGATCAATAGTGACACCCCTGAATGACTTAACTTCTAAGAAAATGCCCAAAAGGTTCAGTGGACAGTTAGCTGTCAAAAGGCATTTGATGACCTGAAGCAGGCCATGTGCACTGCTCCAATTCTGCAGAGTCCTGATTACTCCAAGAAGTTCATTGTTCAAACTGATGCATCTGAATTGGGGGTAGGGCCTGTACTGTCACAATTGAATGAAGAAGGTCAGGATCAGCCAGTAGCTTTCATTGGCAGAAGGCTGACCCCTAGAGAGAAACGTTGGTCAGCCATAGAGAGGGAGGCCTTTGCTGTGGTCTGGGCTCTGAAGAAGTTGAGGCCATACTTGTTTGGTACACACTTCCTGGTTCAGACAGACCATAAGCCCCTCTTATGGCTAAAACAAATGAAGGGTGAAAACCCCAAACTGCTTAGGTGGTCCATTTCCCTACAGGGGATGGACTTTACAGTGGAACATAGGCCTGGGAGTAACCATGCGAATGCAGATGGACTCTCTAGGTATTTCCACTTAGAACATGAAGACTTAACTGGGCAAGGTTAGTTTAATGTCCCTACGTTTGGGGGGGTTGTGTAGGAGAGTAGGATCTGCTTCAAATGGGTACCCCCACTTTTTGCTGATGCTTCACTGTTTTTCGACATTAGTCTGGCTGGGGCCCTGCTAATCAGAACCCCAGCCTAGCTGCTTCCTCTCTAAAATGGTTTCCATGTGCCTTAGGCACATCACTGATTGGGATCTGGAGTGCCCTTATAAGTCCCTAGTATATGGTATACTATGTACCAAGGGCATAGGTACCTCAGAGGCCTGCCAGGGGCTGCAGCATGTATTATGCCACCCCTGGAAGGCCATCCAAACTGACACCACAGGTCTGCTACTGCAGCCTGGGTAAGGAGGTGCATGCACCCCTTACTGTGATCTAGGTTACCTATATCACTAAATACATACACACATATAAACCTATAAGTCACTGCTAAGGCAGGCCTTATCAATCCTAAAGGCAGAGTGCGTGGTTCCTATGTGAGAGGGTGCCCCTGCATGAGCAGGGCCCCTCTTCAGCGTTCGGAGACCATCTCTGATGCTGTTTTTAGAGCAGCCTGACCATATACTCTTAAGCGCATTATATCCTCGCGGTAAAATGCTAACTTTGGAATGGCTGCACCTAAACATGTCGTGTTTGGTGTCAAACATCTTGGAATACTACCCCCCACCAATCCTGGTGGCGGGGGTAGCATTCCACCCTTCTAGAGGGAAAGACATGTTAACTCTGACTAGTCCGGTAACTTCTTTCCAGAGCCCTGGCATCACAAAATGGATGCTGCTGCCACAGACACGAGTCTGGCCTCCTGCTGCTGGACGAAACTCCGGCAGGGGAGGCCTGGACAATAGGTTTCCTGTCCCAGGGAGGTGTGACCACCTCCCCAGACAGGATAATGTGTATTGGGGCTGGGCGGGAGCACTTTCGGGTGCTTTGAAGTCCTGCACTGGGGGCACATTTGGTGTCCCTGTGCATACCCCAGTTCAAACCGGATCAGGGGCTTGCAGCCCCTGCTTTGGCGCGAACTGGACAAAGGGAAAGGGGTGTAGCCACCCCTCTGCCCTGACCCACCCATAGGTGGGGCCACAGAGTAGTCCAACCCCTATCTTTAGTATAAAGGTAGGAACCCAGTCCTTAGGACTTTAGATTATCCCTGGACGAAACTCTGTAACTGAATCCTGGACCTTCGACGCTCTACTCACGATTAGAGGACAGAAGAATCTCCCTTGGGGTCAAGGAGTGACTCCCCTGCTTGGCAGGCACCAAAGAAGCATCTGTCCGGTTCGCATTTCTGAAGCTCCCGTCAGACGCCGAAGTTATCGCATCACCAGAGGTGGATTCTCAGACTTCCCCGAGGCTACCCTGAGTCCCCAGCAAAGCTGAGGCCCGTGGCTATCGTGGGTGACTTGAGACTGTGACCCCTGGACACCGAGCACATTTGCAAGTGCATCCTCTTCTGGGTCTCCCAAGAAGTCGTGCTTTGGGCTCCGAGTAGCCCTAGCCTCCAGCACCACCTGCACCGAAGATCACTGGCCCCCACTCCACGAGTGTCCTGTAAGCCAGATCCACGTGCGGCGTCATGAGGCTCTTTCGCGGTCGCTAGCCCGTTGGCTAGTAGCCCTTAACGAAGGCCAATCCTTTTCTAACTTGGTACCCTGGTTGCTCCAGGCCTGCCCTCACTTACCCTCGCTGGGTGAGTTCCACAGACCTTGCTGATCTGCACCATCTACGATCTACATCTTCACCAAGACTTGCTGTTGCCAAGGCTTGTTGGGTCCAATCCGGTCGCCGACACCTCAGCACTCGACAGACATTGTGTACCAGCCCGAATCCTGCTCCTGGTCACCGACAACGCCTCCTGGACCTCGTGGCTGAAGAGTCAAGACGACCATCAACGCACCTGAAGCACTCGACATCGGTGGGCATCTGTCCATCGCCTTCCTGGTCACTGGCTAGTGACCCAGACTCTGTCCCCTCTGCTTTCAGGTTCTTCAGAACTCCGATCCACTCTTGGATCCACCCGGACACTTTTCTCTTGGCCGCCAGCAGCACTTTGCAGCAGATCGCCATTCGAATCGACGACGAAACCCGACCCCGAAAGGCACCTATGCACCCGGCTTCCCTGGGTGAGGTAACACGAGTACTCCGGTGCTCCCGTGGGTAGAGACTCTTCAAAGTCCTAGATCTCAAAGGGTTTTGTCCTAGTCCTCTTTTAAGTGTCCCTTTTCTCTAATTTCCCGATCCCGACTTTCTCCATAGAAGTCAACGGCGTATCGCGGTTGTGTATTTACACTGCACGCGTCTCCCGTGGGTCCCCTGTGTCACTACCTTGGGTGGTTCCTTGTGGTCCAAGCACTTCTAGAGGCTCTAGGCCTAGTGTCTAGTTCAGTCGTGGTTCGCATACCACTTTATTGGTATATGGTTTGGTACGCTCCTAGGGCCCAAACGTGTGTTTGTGCTATTACTGTGATTTAATCACTTCTAACTTATGTACTTCGAACTCTAGCCTCATAAAGAGACTAGAGGGGTGTGTTTAGCAATAAATACATATATTTTGAATATATACCTGGTGTGGTGCTCTTTCATTTGATCACTCAAGAGATTATAGACTGGTAAAACAAGCTGCTTTACATTCCTTCAAGGCTGCTCTCCATAGCTACCACTAGGATAGCTTTCAATAAGGTTGTCTTTAACCTATCTCCAATAAGGGGTTGTTTGGACTGGTGCAAGGTGCCCACTATAATTAGTGGACAGCATATGCCAGGCCAACTTCTCACATAATAAATATGTTTTTTTTTTAAAAAGAGGGAGGTTTGGGTTTTGACATTGCCTGAAATAGCAAAGTGGAGTTAGCAGTATTCCAGGCTGCTGTGGGGTGACACTCTAACTTACATTGCCTGGGTACCCATGGTACCATATACTAGGGACTTACAAGTAAGTTAGCCTATGCCAGTTGGGTATAAGCCAATCAAACATACAAGGGTCATGGCACTGGCACTGGGCAGATTAGCGGACCTCAGTGCACGCTGAGACCACGAACAAGCAGCATCAGTCAAAAACTTTGTGGGTGATCATGCAAAAAGAGGCATTACTTACATCTCCACTGATTCCTTCCACAGCAGAATGATATCAGCATGGGGTCACATAGCGCCGCCTATTGGTGCTTAGAGGAACTGCATAAAAAATGTTCAGATCTAGTCGGACGCCTGGAGATTATTCACAAGGTGAGGAATCTGCGGTTATATAGAGCATCCACCGGAAAGATTGTCAGTGAACGCAAGTAACTTGTTTTTTGGTATTAAAAGCAGTCGGAGACCCTGAAAACCTTGCCTTTGATATTATCTGGAGGTTGCTCTGCAAAATTCAGACAAGTCAGACTCCTCACCCTCTTTACTTTTAGTATACATGTATTTTGATGAGAACTGCTTCGGGGACCCCACAGGCAGTGGGGAATTCCAATGTTGACAACTTCAGTGAGGGTTCCTGTGATGCAGAAGTGGGACTACAAGTACACAACCCTTTCATCCTACTGCAGAGGGACAGGGGTCTGCAGAGCAGGCGCAACTTATGATCTGTTACTAAAAGGGCTGCCAAACGTTTGTGTCTCACAAGGAAATGGGTGCAACACTGTTCCATTCACTTAGATTCTGACTGATTAACAAGTGACTGAAGACATGAGGCCCTTATTAAGCAGGGTGCTCAAACTTTGCAGCCAGAGTTCAGTCTGACATTACTCTGTGGTGTTTGTGAAAGTTTAGGCCTGCACCCACTGATCAGCCATACTTTTCCTGACATCTTCCACCAGAAAGTTTAGTAGCGCAGGCGTGCTCTCGAAGGCAAAGCTCATGAGCATCTGCATGATAATCACACACATATATGCCAACAGGTCCTACTCAAGCTTCAAACTCCCTAATTTTAAAGCCAAAAATGACTTTAATTTAGTGTTCTCCTGCCTGAAATTATCCTAACTTCAAAATAAGTCAATGCAGAAAATAAATCCCCCTGATTATTTTTTTAGCCCCCCTCTTTCTATTTTCCAAATGTTTGCATGTATGGAGCTATCCTTTGTGAGTGCCTAAAAAGCAGAGCTATCTCCATGCTACAGACCCTGCCATGGGAACGACTCTAACTCACACAGCAGTCATTGTCCCTGGACAGCAGAGCTATCTCCACGCTGGAGACCCTACTGCTGTGATGGGCAGCACAGCTATCTCCATAGTGGAGATCCTACCACTGTGACGCCTCTAACCGACACAGCAGTCATTGGCTCTGGACAGCAGAGCTATCTGGAGCATGTGGAGAAGTGTGGCTCAATGGTTAGAGCGGCAGACCCTGATGCAGAGATCTGGCCCGGGACCAGGGTTCAATTCCCGCCTCGGCGGGTCTTGGGCTCAATTTCCTCGGACCTGATAATTCTCGCCTCGGTGCCTATTCTAATCATGGGTCCCACTCTGCAACTATGGGCAATAGCTTGCTTAATCTCCACAACGGCCCCAACAGCGCTGGGATGCCTGGCTTCACCCTGGGGGTGCCCAGGAGTGGACATTTCACAGGGAAAAGCCAGGAAGGGTTCCACAGCGGTATGCGTACAGCGCCTGGACACCCCTTTGGGGGTATGGGTGCGCTTTACAAGTACAAATTTCATTTCATTTCATCTCCACGCTGGAGACCCTACTGCTGTGATGGACAGCAGAACTAGCTCCATGCTGGAGATGCTGCAGTTGTGAGGGACTGCAGAGGTATCTCCATGGTGGAGATCCTGCCGATGTGATGGACAGCATAGCTATCTCTGTGCTGGAAACCCTGCCACTGTGTTGCATCTAACTCACACAGCAACCATTGCCCTGGACAGCAGAGCTATCTCCATGCTGGAAACCCTGCCGCTGTGATGGACAGTAGAGCTATATATTTCCAGCTGGAGTTCTTGCCGCTTTGCTTGGCAGCAGAGCTATCTCCACATGGGAGATCCTGCCACTGTGTTATGAACAGCAGAGCTATCGCCACGTGAGAGATCCTGCCGCTGTGTGATGGATAGCAGAGCTATCTATCTCCACGCAGGAGCTCATGCCGCTGAGATGGACAGCAGAGCTAACTAGCTCCACGCGGAAGATCCTTTCTCTGTGATGGACAGCACTCAGGAGGAGAAATGCAGGGATAGGAGGCTGCCCGCGGCACACGCAGTTTGCCCACTCAAGAGGGCGGCCACCCTAGTGCCACATTAGGTACAGCAACATGTCTAGTGGTTGGGACCCTCTGGGCAGTGCTTAATTTGTAAAATATTAAGTGCCAGGGCTCTGACAAGGAGGCCACTGAAGCATGCACCACCCATCGCCCTTGTCATCGCTGCCAAAACAACTACTAACCATCTCTCTCGCATGTAAATGCGACACTTCAGATTATTCCAGGTCCCCAAAGCTAACGGAATGGCTGAGGAGGTAGGTGTTAGCAATTCTTTAATGTAAATTGTATTCCTAAACAACCGTTGTTCTGCTCATCTCTAAATTAGTTGAGCAGCGCCAACATGTGGTAGACTGTTCTAAGTATGGTGTTGGCAATTAGGTGCCGGTGCCGAGCACCGGAAACCAATTCAGTGCCGGTGCTGAGCACCGGAAAGCACCGGCTCAAATTAAGCACTGTCTCTGGGAGTCCCCAAAGTCCGGTGCGGGTCACGCATTACGTCCGGCGCATCAGAGGGTGGTAGCAAGGTACTTATACCTGCCCCCTCCCATCGGGCTTTCCTTTTGTGCCTTCTGGTCACGCCGTCTACCGTGTATCGTCGCGTTCCCGGGTCCGGAGGTACCGCGGGCATCGTTTGGTCATGGTGAGTTGGGGCTTCTGTGGCCTGTGGTCCCTGTAGTATTCAAAATAAGGTAGACTGGGCGTGTACTTTGAGGCCTGGAGGCAGTCTGGAGCACATGCAATCTTTTTTCCAGGGTATTGTTGTGCGGTGTCTTTTTGTCCCGTGCCGGAGCGCGTATGCTGATGGGCTCGCGGGGTATCCTTCGGTGAGTTTGGGCGCCCACCTACTGCAATTAGGACCAGTCTAGATATGGTCCGTATATATTTATATAGCCCAATGTAGTAAATACTTTTTTGCTTTGGTGACTCGAGGGGTTTTTCACTTACTTGTGCAACGCTCCTATCACTGGGGAATACGTTTTTCCTGAAGCTGTTCCTTGCACTGGCGGATTTGTCTGATTCTTCATAGGGGGCCTCTATCCACACTCTTTTTATTAAGTGTAATGCTGGTATCGATATGGTTGCGGGTTTGACCCATGCAGACCTCAAAACGTCTCGAAAAGCTGGGCCCACATAGGGCTGATAGCGGACATGGCCGCAGAATGTTTTTTATGTGCGGTTGTGGGGGGTGTTTGGGTTAGACTGCCATAGGTTAACAGCAGCCGCGTCGTCGTATTGTTAGTGGCCTGCTTGCAAACTCTGCCCCAGTGTTAAAACATGACGGACTACCTTACTTTGTTTTTTGAAGGGATGCCCCTTGATTAGAGTTTCTTTGTTGAAAAGTTGATTATATATGTAAATCATTTCTATAAAGTGCATTGCATGTGTTAGCGATGGTTCTCCGTGCCAATTTTATTCTTATTTTAGAGAAATTTAATATATGACTCCAGAGGCCTAATGGTTATGAAACTGGCCTCCCGTGGAAAGGGGTTATGAGATTGAGACACATCTGGGGTGGAAGACAGACATTTGCATGTTCTAGCTTTTGAATTGATGATTCAGGAAGCCTGCATCGCAGGGTGTCCGCAATCAATCAATCAATCACAGAATTTGTAGAGCGCACTACTTACCCGAGAGGGTCTCAAGGCGCTGGGGAGAGAAAGGGGGGGTGCTGCTACTGGTCGAACAGCCAGGTCTTGAGTAGCCTCCTGAAGGTCAGCAGGTCTTGGGTCTGTCGTAGGCTTAGTGGAAGGGTGTTCCAGGTCTTGGCGGCTAGGTGTGAGAAGGATCTGCCGCCGGTGGTTGTTCTTCGAATGCGAGGGACGGTGGCGAGGGAGAGGTCGGCGGAGCGGAGCTGGCGGTTGGGGACGTAGAAGAAGAGTCGTCTGTTGAGGTAGGCTGGGCCAGTCTTGTGGAGTGCCTTGTGTGCGTGGATGAGGAGTTTGAAGGAGATTCTCCTGTTGACGGGGAGCCAGTGCAAGTTCCTCAGGTGGGGGGTGATGTGGCTGTGGCGTGGTACGTCGAGGATCAGGCGTGCGGAGGCGTTTTGTATGCGTTGCAGTCGCTTGATGAGCTTGGCCGGGGCTCCTGCGTAGAGGGCGTTCCCATAGTCGAGTCTGCTACTGACGAGGTCCTGGGTGACTGTTCTTCTTGTATCTGTCGGGATCCACCTGTAGATCTTGCGAAGCATGCGGAGGGTGTTGAAGCAGGAGGAGGAGACTGCGTTGACTTGCTTGGTCATGGAGAGCGTTGAGTCGAGGATGACTCCCAGGTTGCGTGCGTGGTCGGTGGGTGTCGGGGCTGCTCCCAGCGTCGTTGGCCACCAGGAGTCGTCCCAGGCTGAGGGGTTGGAGCCGAGGATGAGGACCTCTGTCTTGTCCGTGTTCAGCTTTAGTCGGCTGATCTTCATCCAATCGGCGACGGCCTTCATTCCTTCATGGAGATTGGATTTGGCGGCGAGGGGTCCTTGGTGAGGGAGAGGATCAGTTGAGTGTCGTCGGCGTAGGAGATAATGTTGAGGTCGTGCTGTCTGGCGATGCGTGCGAGCGGGGCCATGTAGATGTTGAACAGCGTTGGGCTGAGGGAAGATCCCTGGGGTACGCCGCAGATGATCTCGGAGGCTTCGGATCGGAAAGGTGGGAGGCGGACTCTCTGGGTTCTGCCGTCGAGGAAGGAGGTGGTCCATTCCAGGGCCTTGTCTCGGATCCCTGCGTTGTGGAGGCGTGCGCGTAGAGTGCGGTGGCAGACAGTGTCGAAGGCGGCGGAGAGGTCCAGCAGGATGAGGGCTGCGGTCTCACCGTTGTCCAGCAGGGTCCTGATGTCGTCGGTGGCGGCGATGAGGGCAGTCTCAGTGCTGTGGTTGCTGCGGAACCCTGATTGGGATGGGTCCAGGATGCTGTTTTCTTCGAGGTATCGGGTTAGCTGTTTGTTGACGATCTTCTCGATGACCTTGGCTGGAACGGAAGCAGGGAGATGGGCCGGAAGTTCTTGAGGTCTCTCGGGTCCGCCTTGGGTTTTTGAGTAGGGCGTTGATCTCTGCGTGTTTCCAGCTCTCTGGGAAGGTCGCGGTCTCGAAGGAGAGATTGATAACGTTGCACAGGTGGGGTGCGATGGAGCTGCTGGCTTTGTTGAAGATGTGGTGCGGGAAAGGGTCTGACGGGGAGCCGGAGTGTATTGTGCTCATGGTCTTGATGGTGTCGTCGATGTTCACGCTGGCCCAGGCTGGCAAGGGGTCATGGTCGATGGTGTGCGGCGGGTCTGGTGTATCTATCTTAGTAGGGGCTGTCTGGGTGTTGAAGCTGTCGTGGATGTCGGCGATCTTGCGGTGGAAGAAGGTGGCGAGGGAATCGCACAGGGCTTGCGACGGCGGGATGTCGTTGGTGTTGGAGCTGGGGTTGGAGAGTTCCTTCACGATGTTGAAGAGCTCCTTGCTGTTGTGTGCGTTGTTGTCGAGGCGGTCTTTGAAGGAGATTCTCTTGGCGGACCTGATGAGGTGGTGGTGGTTACGGATGGCGTCTTTGTGGGCTGCGTGGCTGTCCGGTGTCTTATCACTGTGCCATTTCTTCTCTAGTTTCCGGCAGGTACGCTTGGAAGCTAGGAGTTCCGGGGTGAACCAGCTGGCTCTTTTGGTGGTGTCGCTGTAGGTGAGTTTTTTCAGCGGGGCGAGGGTGTTGGCACAGTCGTCTATCCATTGTCTGAGGTTGCAGGCAGCGTCGTCGGTGTTGGATGGGTCGGAGGGGGCTGAGAGCGAGGTTTGCCCGTAGTTGGTCTTCGGTGACTTTGCTCCAGCAGCGGCGTGGGATCTGTTGGGTGCGGTGGTGTGTGGTGGGTTTCTGGAAGGTGAAGTGGATGCAGCGGTGGTCGGTCCAGAGGAGTTCCGTGGTGTGGCTGAAGGAGACGTGGGAGCTTGAGGAGAAGACGGGGTCGAGCGTGTGGCCGGCGGAATGAGTCGGTGTTGTGACGAGCTGTCTCAGTCCGAGGTTGGCGAGGTTGTCGATCAGGGTGGTGGAGTTGCTGTCGTTGTTGTTCTCCAGGTGAAAGTTCAGGTCTCCGAGGAGGATGTAGTCGGTAGAGGTCAGGGTGTGCGTGCTGATGAAGTCGGTGATGGAGTCGCTGAACTGGGGTCGGGGCCCAGGGGGTCTGTAGACAAGGGTGCCTCTAAGGGTGGTGTTGGGGTCCGTGTGGATCTGGAAGTGCATGTGTTCGGCGGTGCGGAGAAGGTCGTCGGTTCTGGTCGAGACCCTGATGGAGTTCTTGTGGACGATGGCGATTCCTCCTCCTACTCCGTTGACGCGGTCTCTGTGGGTGATCTTATAGCCGTCTGGGATGGCTATGGCGATGTCGGGTGCGGAGGAGTCGTTCATCCAGGTCTCTGTCAGAAAGGCGACGTCCGGTGATGATGTGTCGAGCAGGTCCCAGAGCTCGACGGCGTGTTTGCGTGCGGAGCGGGTGTTCAGTAGGATGCATCGGAGGTGGTTGAGGTCCTTCTTGGCGGGCGCTTCGGTGGCTCTGAGGCTGGTGTAGCTGCAGTTTCGGCAGGTGAAGGGGCCATGAGTGCGTTTCGGGGCGGCCTTGAAGCAGTTGTGTGTCTGTCCCGGGTTGAGAGCGTGGAGTGTGGTGGCATTGTAGCGGCGTCGGTCCTCAAGGCTGGTGCGGGGGGGCGCGCGGCCCAGGGGTTCTGGCACTGGGCGCGGTCCAGGCGCGGACGGGCGCAGACGGGCTTGCCTTAGGCGCGCCTTTGGCGCGCCAGCGGCGCGGCCCCGCAGCGGCCACCATATATGGGGGAGGTGGGAGGGAGGAGCAGCTGGGAGGCGGGAGGCAGGGGCAGCGAATGGGCAGTCAGGGGGGCGGGGCCGCAGGGGACACAGCGGCGGGAGCGGAGAGAGGCAACGGGGGTACAGAAGGCAAAAATCAGACACACAGAATGGGGCACGAGGGGAAACAGAAGGCAAAATCGGGCACAGTAGATGGGGGCACGGGGGGAAACAGAAGGCAAAATCGAGCACAGGAGATGGGGGCATGGGGGGAAACAGAAAGCAAAATCGGGCACACAGAATGGGGGCACGAGGGGAAACAGAAGGCAAAATCGGGCACAGGAGATGGGGGCACGGGGGGAAACAGAAAGCAAAATCGGGCACCAAGGCAGCAGCAGAGGGGCGAGCTTACCAGCAGCAGTAGCGGGCAGGACAGCACAGGCGGAGCTGTGTGGCGGGGGAGCGACCTACCTGGCAAGGTCAAGGGTCGTTCTCCTCACCGCACAGCGGCCGCCATATATGGGGGAGATGGGAGGGAGGAGCAGCTGGGAGGCGGGAGGCAGGGGCAGCGAATGGGCAGTCAGGGGGGCGGGGCCGCAGGGGACACAGCGGCGGGAGCGGAGAGAGGCAACGGGGGTACAGAAGGCAAAAATCGGGCACACAGAATGGGGGCACGAGGGAAACAGAAAGCAAAATCGGGCACAGTAGATGGGGGCACGGGGGAAACAGAAAGCAAAATCAGGCACAGTAGATGGGGGCACGGGGGGAAACAGAAAGCAAAATCGGGCACACAGAATGGGGCACGAGGGGAAACAGAAGGCAAAATCGGGCACAGTAGATGGGGGCACGGGGGGAAACAGAAGGCAAAATCGGGCACAGGAGATGGGGGCACGGGGGGAAACAGAAAGCAAAATCGGGCACACAGAATGGGGGCACGAGGGGAAACAGAGGGGCGAGCTTACCAGCAGCAGTAGCGGGCAGGACAGCACAGGCGGAGCTGTGTGGCGGGGGAGCGACCTAGCCTTGCTTGACAATTACAATTTCCGATAATGTTGCAGTGATGGACAGCAGAGCTATCTCAACATTAGAGATTCTTCCTCTGTGATGAACAGCAGATCTATCTGCATGCTGGAGATCCTGCCGCTGTGATGGATTGTAGAGGTATCTCCACGCTGGAGATCCTGCTACTGTGATGGACCTGCCACTGTGATGGACAGCAGAGCTATCTCTAACCTGGAGATCCTGCCGCTGCGATGGACAGAAGAGCTATCTCCATGCTGGAGATCCAGCCGCTGTGATGGACAGCAGAGCTATCTCCATGCTGGAGATCCTGCCACTGTGATGGACAGCAGAGCTATCTCCACTCTGGAGATCCTGCTACTGTGATGGACCTGACACTGTGATGGACAGCAGAGCTATCTCTAACGTGGAGATCCTGCTGCTGTGATGAACAGATGAGCTATCTCCATGCTGGAGATCCTGACGCTGTGATGGACAGCAGAGCTATCTCCACGCTGGAGATCCTGCCACTGTGATGGACAGCAGAGCTATCTCCACTCTGGAGATCCTACCACTGTGATGGACTGCAGACGTATCTCCACGCTGGAGGACCTGCTACTGTGATGGACCTGCCACTGTTATGGACAGCAGAGCTATCTCCACGCTGGAGATCCTGCCGCTGTGATGGACAGAAGAGCTATCTCCACGCTGGAGATCCTGCCACTGTGATGGACAGAAGAGCTATCTCCATGCTGGAGATCCTGCCACTGTGATGGACAGCAGAAGCTGTCTCCATGCTGGAGATCCTGCCACTGTGATGGACAGACGAGCTATCTCCATGCTGGAGATCAGGAGATCCTGCTGCTGTGATGGACAGAAGAGCTATCTCCATGTGGAGATCCTGCTGCTGTGATGAACAGATGAGCTATCTCCACGCTGGAGATCCTGCTGCTGTGATGGACAGAAGAGCTATCTCCATGCTGGAGATCAGGAGATCCTGCTGCTGTGATGGACAGAAGAGCTATCTCCATGCTGGAGATCCTGCCACTGTGATGGACAGCAGAATCTGTCTCCATGCTGGAGATCCTGCCGCTGTGATGGACAGAAGAGCTATTTTCAACCTGGAGATCCTGCCGCTGTGATGGACAGAAGAGCTATTTTCAACCTGGAGATCCTGCTGCTGTTATGGACAGAAGAGCTATCTTCAACCTGGAGATCCTGACGCTGTGATGGACAGAAGAGCTATCTCCATGCTGGAGATCCTGCCGCTGTGATGGACAGCAGAAGCTGTCTCCACGCTAGAGATCCTGCTGCTGTGATGGACAGAAGAGCTATCTTCAACCTGGAGATCCTGCCGCTGTGATGGACAGAAGAGCTATCTCTACTCTGGAGATCCTGCCGCTGTGATGGACAGAAGAGCTATCTCTACTCTGGAGATCCTGCTGCTGTGATGGACAGCAGAATCTGTCTCCATGCTGGAGATCCTGCCGCTGTGATGGACAGCAGAGCTATCTCCACGCTGGAGATCCTGCCGCTGTGATGGACAGAAGAGCTATCTCCATGCTGGAGATTCTGCCGCTGTGATGAACAGAAGAGTTATCTCCATGCTGGAGATCTTGCTACTGTGATGGACAGCAGAGCTATCTCCACGCTGGAGATCCTGCCACTGTAATGGACAGAAGAGCTATCTTCAACCTGGAGATCCTGCCGCTGTAATGGACAGAAGAGCTATCTTCAACCTGGAGATCCTGCCGCTGTGATGGACAGACGAGCTATCTCCACGCTGGAGATCCTGCTGCTGTGATGGACAGAAGAGCTATCTCCATGCTGGAGATCCTGCCGCTGTGATGGACAGCAGAAGCTGTCTCCATGCTGGAGATCCTGCCGCTGTGATGGACAGAAGAGCTATTTTCAACCTGGAGATCCTGCCGCTGTTATGGACAAAAGAGCTTTCTTCAACCTGGAGATCCTGACGCTGTGACGGACAGAAGAGCTATCTCCATGCTGGAGATCCTGCCGCTGTGATGGACAGCAGAAGCTGTCTCCACGCTAGAGATCCAGCCGCTGTGATGGACAGAAGAGCTATCTTCAACCTGGAGATCCTGCCGCTGTGATGGACAGAAGAGCTATCTCTACTCTGGAGATCCTGCCGCTGTGATGGACAGCAGAAGATGTCTCCATGCTGGAGATCCTGCCGCTGTGATGGACAGCAGAGCTATCTCCACGCTGGAGATCCTGCCGCTGTGATGGACAGAAGAGCTATCTCCATGCTGGAGATCCTGCCGCTGTGATGAACAGAAGAGGGTGTCTCCATGCTGGAGATCCTGCTACTGTGATGGACAGCAGAGCTATCTCCACGCTGGAGATCCTGCCGCTGTAATGGACAGAAGAGCTATCTTCAACCTGGAGATCCTGCCGCTGTGATGGACAGAAGAGCTATCTTCAACCTGGAGATCCTGACGCTGTGATGGACAGAAGAGCTATCTCCATGCTGGAGATCCTGACGCTGTGATGGACAGAAGAGGGTGTCTCCATGCTGGAGATCCTGCTGCTGTGATGGACAGAAGAGGTATCTCCACGCTGGAGATCCTGCCGCTGTGATGGACAGAAGAGCTAACTTGAACCTGGAGATTCTGCCGCTGTGATGGACAGAAGAGCTATCTCCATGCTGGAGATCCTGCCGCTGTGATGGACAGAAGAGCTATCTCCATGCTGGAGATCCTGCCGCTGTGATGGACAGACGAGCTATCTTCAACCTGGAGATCCTGCCGCTGTGATGGACAGAAGAGCTATCTCCATGCTGGAGATCCTGCCGCTGTGATGGACAGAAGAGCTATCTCCACTCTGGAGATCCTGCAGCAGTGATGGACAGAAGAGCTATCTCCACTCTGGAGATCCTGACGCTGTGATGGACAGAAGAGGTATCTCCACGCTGGAGATCCTGCCGCTGTGATGGACAGAAGAGCTATCTCCAAGCTGGAGATCCTGCCGCTGTGATGGACAGAAGAGCTAACTCCACGCTGGAGATCCTGCCGCTGTGATGGACAGCAGAGGCTGTCTCCATGCTGGAGATCCTGCTGTTGTGATGGACAGAAGAGCTATCTCCATGCTGGAGATCCTGCCGCTGTGATGGACAGAAGAGCTATCTCCATGCTGGAGATCCTGCTGCTGTGATGGACAGAAGAGCTATCTCCACGCTGGAGATCCTGCTACTGTGATGGACAGAAGAGCTATCTCCACTCTGGAGATCCTGCAGCTGTGATGGACAGAAGAGCTATCTCCACTCTGGAGATCCTGACGCTGTGATGGACAGAAGAGGTATCTCCACACTGGAGATCCTGCCGCTGTGATGGACAGAAGAGCTATCTCCACTCTGGAGATCCTGACGCTGTGATGGACAGAAGAGCTATCTCCACTCTGGAGATCCTGACGCTGTGATGATCAGAAGAGTTATCTCCACTCTGGAGATCCTGACGCTGTGATGGACAGCAGAAGCTGTCTCCATGCTGGAGATCCTGCCACTGTGATGGTCAGAAGAGCTATCTCCACTCTGGAGATCCTGACGCTGTGATGGACAGAAGAGCTATCTTGAACCTGGAGATCCTGCTGCTGTGATGGACAGAAGAGCTATCTCCATGCTGGAGATCCTGCTGCTGTGATGGACAGAAGAGCTATCTCCACGCTGGAGATCCTGCTACTGTGATGGACAGAAGAGCTACCTCCACTCTGGAGATCCTGCAGCTGTGATGGACAGAAGAGCTATCTCCACTCTGGGGATCCTGACGCTGTGATGGACAGAAGAGCTATCTCCACTCTGGGGATCCTGACGCTGTGATGGACAGAAGAGCTATCTCCACTCTGGAGATCCTGACGCTGTGATGGACAGAAGAGCTATCTCCAAGCTGGAGATCCTTCCGCTGTGATGGACAGCAGAAGCTGTCTCCATGCTGGAGATCCTGCCGCTGCGATGGACAGCAGAAGCTGTCTCCATGCTGGAGATCCTGCCACTGTGATGGACAGAAGAGCTATCTCCACTCTAGAGATCCTGACGCTGTGATGGACAGAAGAGCTATCTCTACTCTGGAGATCCTGACGCTGTGATGGACAGAAGAGGTATCTCCATGCTGGAGTTTCTGCCGCTGTGATGGGCAGAAGAGCTATGTATCTCTAAGCTGGAGATCCTTCCCCTATGATGGACAGCAGAGCTATCTAACTTCACGTGGTCGATCCTTCCCCTATGATGTACAGCACTCAGGTGGAGCTCTGTGTGCGCTGCCACATGTGGAAAATGCATGGATATGATTTTAAGTGGTGAGGTCACCAGTTGAAAATGAAATGAAATGAAAAAAACATTTATAAAGCGCATAGCTACCCTAAGGCATCCCAGCGCTGTTTGCAGCCGCGGACCGAGAGAACACCTTTCCTGGGCAGTGACTTTGAAAAGCCAAGTTGTAAGTAGTTTTCGGAAAGGCAAATGGTTGGATTCCTGACGTATGTAGAGAGGGAGGGCATTCCAAAGCCTAGCAGCATTATAAGAAAAAGAGTGGCTGCCGCTTCTTGCTCTCTTTATTTTTGAAACAACGATGAGCAAGAGGTTCACCGTGCGGAGACTTCTGTTAGGGTAATAAGGGGTGGTGATAGATTGATTAATCGCCGGTCCTTTCTCCCAGAAAGACTTGTGGGTAATACAAAGAGCCTTAAATTTAATTCTATCCAGTATCGGTAGCCAATGAAGAGTCTTCAACGCAGGTTTGGCAGATTGCCGATAAGGGACATCTAGGAGCAGCCGGGCTGCGCAATTTTAAGTGATCTGTAGTCTAGTGGTAGTGGCCTGAGGTGCTCCGAGATATAGCGCATTCCCATAGTCCAGGCGTGAGAGAATCAAAGCCTGGACCATTGTCCTTCTCGCAAGGAATGGGAGAAGAGGAAGAATTGTCCGAAGCATCCTCAAGATGGCATAGCATGTGGAAAACAATTTTGCTGATTGATGGTCAAAAGTCAGGGAGCGATCAAGCCACATGCCCAGACTTTTGATCTGATTCTTTGGTGCTGGAGCAGGGCCCAGGCAGTTTGGCCACAGAAGTACTGAATTAAAAATTGGAGAGTTGCCTAGGAGCATGAGCTTCCTCTTATCTCCGTTCAGTTTTAAGCAGGAGAGCTCCATCCATTCGGCACCCTTCTCCAGACAGGGGCCTAAGCTAGAAGATGAGTTTTCTGGGTGGTTTAAGGCCACAACACGTTGTGTATCATCGGCATATGTAACTATTTTTATGCCAAATGGATGGACTATCTCGGCCAGCGGCCTCATGTATATATTAAATAACGTAGGGCTCTAGGAGGACCCCTGAGGCACACCGCAGCTAAGAGACATACGCTTAGAAACGACATCTCCTTCAAAGACCTGAAAGGATCTGTCTTCTAAGAAGGATTGCAACCAGGTGATAACATCCCCAAGACTCCTGGGTCTAAGGGTCAAGATATTGTAGTTAACGGTGTCGAATGCGGCGCTGAGGTCCAGGAGAATAATAGCTGCTACGCCACCCTGATCTAAAATCCACCCGTCTGTGATGAGTGAAGCAAGTTGTTAGACTCTAAAAACCCGGATAGCACAGAATTAACATGCCTCTCCAAGATTTTACTGATCATCGGGAGGAGGGAGATAGGACGATAATTCCCCAAGTGCTCCGGGTCGATATTGGGTTTTTTGAGTAATGCTTTCACCATGGTGCATTTCCAAGGTGGAGGAACCACTCCCGAGGAGATAGAGATGTTAATCAATTCGCGGATCACTGGGAGAATTGTACCAGTCGCCAATTTCAGAACATGAGGAAGGGCGGGATCCCTAGGCGAGCCTGATTTTACCCGGGCCAGGATGGATTCCAGAGAATTGAGGTCAAGTAAAGGGATATGTTCCAACGTTACTTGCGTGCCAGAAGGAAACATAGCCATGGGGGACAGGTCCTTATAAGTGGTTGCAAGAGGGAAGGTAAGATATATGCTGTGAATTTTCTTGTAAAAGAATTCTGCCAGATTGTTACAGCGGACAAGGGCGCCATCAGTGGTAGCTTGTGGGGAGGGGGGTTTGATGAGGAGTTTTAGCAATGCAGAAGATTTCACACGGAGAGTTGGATGCAAGAATAATTTATTCCCCATAATAGGCCGCTTGTGCGGATTTAATTTCGGCTTGGTAGATTTGAATAGCCTCCCTATATTTTTGTTTACTAGATGCTGCATAGTCCCATCTCCATTTTCTTTTTACATTTTTACCAACTTGTTTAAGTTAGCGGAGCTTAGGAGAATACCATGGAGAGATCTTAGACCTGACTTTTTTGCGAATTAATTTTTTAGGGAGAGCACGGTCTACAGAATTTTGATCCACTTGTTAAACGTATCATTGGCCACAATAGGGTTTGACTCACTGGAAGGCGTAGTGGCATCAAGAGCTGATACCCACTGTTCGAGGGGAATCTTAGACCATGAACGTTCCTGTCTACTAACCATACTAAACAAGGACGGTGGACCCGTGATGGCCCATGACAGGGGGATCAAGAAGTGATCTGACCATGGGAGCGGTGTTGGAACCCCCACTGAGAGTTCCTCACTATTAGTGAAGATAGGGTCCAGTATATGACCCTCAACATGAGTAGCTCCGTAAACTTTTTGTCTGAGCTGGAGTGCTAAGAGATTCCTGGCTAACTCAAAAGCGACAGTGTTAGTGGGGTCATCTAGATGCAAGTTAAGGTCCCCCAATACCGTGAAATTGGAAGGGGAACTGGCTAAATTGGCAATAATTTCAGAAAATGCTTTAAGAAATTGTCCCGGTGCTCCGGGGGGACGGTAGATCAATAAGCCGTAGAACGTAAGGGTAGGTGAAAAGCTTATTGAGAAAGCAAAGTTCTCACAGTTAGGTAGCGGATCAGCTGTGATGCGGCATTTGAACAGGTCTTTATATATAATAGCAATCCATCCCCCTTTACCGCTTTTGCGGTCTAACCGCTGGATGAGGTAGCCAGGAGGAAGAGTTTGTACGAGGACTGGATCTGACTCATTGTTGAGCCAGGTTTTGGTTAAGAATATAGCATCAGGGAGCTCATCCTCTAATAGCATAAACATTTCAGTGGCATGTTTGGGCAAAGACCTACAATTTAAAAGCCACATTTTATAAGGTGCATGTTTCTTACCTGAAGGCTCGGCTTTAAGAGATGGTCTAAATGTAAAAGAGCAGTGTGGACAGGTGTTATTGTTCTTAGATGGACGTAAGGAATGAAGACAGCTTTCATGTACAGTCCCCCTAAGGCAATGGAGGAGATGAGGGGCATAGACACGATTACCTGTGGGGGAACGGACAGGGGCTATGGCCCCTGGCCCCGACCGGACTTGGACGGGCGCAGACGGGCTTGCCTTTGGCGCACCCGCTGCGCACGTCCGCTGCGCATTGCGATTGCCATTGCCTTAAATAGGTTCAGCAGCTAGACTGCTGACTGTAAGCTCCGCCCCCCTGCCTCCTTCCCAGAAATGATGCTCCTAATTGCCACCTGCTCCCTCCACGCAATCTGTACAACCCGTGGTGGACCGGGAAGCGGGGCGGTAGGAGGCTGCCGGATGAAAGATGAGGAATAACAGGTAGGGGCAAAGTGCAAGTGCAAATGCGCTCAAAGTAACAAAGTAACAATTCACATTAAAAGTTAAAATTCTTCGTGAAATAGATTTAAAATTGGTTCAAAGTGCCTCGCTCAATCGAGTTGAATTATTCATGTCTGTAAATGAAAGTCTTATCAGTTTCAGTTTCAAATAGCTTTATTCGACAAATTAAGTCATAAAAGCATATAGGAACCATCCATCATAAAATACATGACCTAAAAAGAATATTTTAAAATATATACAGTGTTGTAAAAAGTAATATATTAAAACCAACTTTTAAAACATATAGCATGTACATTTAATAATACATTAAAAGGACCTTCCCTTCAGAAATATTTATGATTACAAGACTTGCAGGGCAGCTCTTAGTATAACTCGCTTATGCATGTCGTAGGTGATTTGATCTTAGGGCCCACGACCACCCTAGGTATTTCGCCATTGCTATGACAACAGGTGCTGTAGTATCCGAGCGCAATATTCTTTCAGCCTCCTGCTCCCTTCTTGTACCTATGAGCTTACAGATTGGCCGTAACCAAACACGGCGTGGTCTTTCGTATCCGACACAGACAAATAGTAAATGCGTCAAAGACTCAACACTATCTTTGCAAAAAGGACAAGTTTTATCACTAGATACTTTCCATCCTGCAGTAAAAGCTCTCAAGGGTAGGGAACCTACCCTAAACTGGAAATACAATTTCCGGTCCAATGGCTTTGTAATGAGGTCCCAATAGGACTCCATCCTCGGGGTGGCTTTGAATTCCAAAAAGAACCAGTCAAAGTGGAAGAATCACTGGATCTAAAAACATTAAAATAAACCTATTCCCAATATAACTCCTTCATACATTGTTTTGAAGGGAAGACAGAATTTTCTGGATCATTCCACAACTGGATCATGCCAATATTAAATAAAATATCTCTAACTGTCCGTAGCCACTTTATTGAGTGAAAGGTGTCGGCTCTAATTATATCCAGAAACCCTGCTGCATAACCTACAAGTTCTGGTACACTCCATACTCTACGCCAATACAGTAAAGGACGCAGTTTCGCTAGAGCTGCAATCGGTTTTCTCCCCAAATCATTCAATAATGGGCACATTGGGGTGCTTTGGGGTAGTTTAATAATATTCCTCAAGAATCTATTTTCAGAGGATGTAAGCACCACCAGATTTTCACAGCCCCACAGCTCCGAACCATAAAGGGCTGAACTAATAACTTTTGTGTTGTAAATCTCCAGGGCAGGACTTATGGGTTTTGTATATGATTTATTATATTCAAGTTGAACCGCCCCGCGAGTTGTCTATGCTTAAGGGATGCCAATTCTATCTGATGATTCCATTTCAGATTATTTTGGATGTTAACACCCAGATAAGTGAACTCTTTTACATATTCTAGCGGTCTATTATTCATAACAATTCCGCCCTTCAATACCTTTTGTGTATTAAATGCCATCAATCTTGTTTTCGACACATTAACCTCTAATCCACGCAATAAGCAGAACTCCTCAAATATTTTGAGGGCCTTTCGCAGTCCGCTAGGGGTCTTGGAGATGATTAAAGTGTCGTCCACAAACAACAGTATGGGGATTTTTACTCCAGCTAAACTTGGGGCATCCGTAGGGGTAGAGCTCATACTACTCACTATTCCATTAATATATAATGAGAATAGTGTCGGGGCCATCACACAACCTTGTCTCACCCCTCTTTCCACAGGGAACGACTCAGTCACTTCATCTTGATTCCCCCATCTTATCTTGGCACTATTCTCAACATGCAGCCTAATAATAAGTGACAAAAGCTCATGTGGCATCCCTAACTCATGTAGCACCTTCCAGAGTTTTGCTCGGGGAACTAGATCGAATGCTGACTTGAGATCAACGAACGCGGCGTATAATCTACCCTTACCCAAAGTAACAGTTTTCCAATAAAGCAAAACAAATCTAAACACCTGATCGATGGTGCTGGTTAATGCCCTAAACCCTGCTTGGAAGGGAGATAAAACATTGAGCTCATCGATCCAGGTCTGTACTTTATTCAATACCAATCTCCCCGTAACCTTTTGCATACAGTCAATCAGACTGATTGGCCTGTAATTCCCGGGGCATGACCTATCCCCTTTCTTATAGACTGGTATAATTATTGCTCCTCTCCAGGATTCTGGTATTGGCGCCCCCTGAGCGATAGCATTTGTCAGCAAGAGGATGTAACGGTTCCACTTGTCTCTATCATAAAGGAAAACATCCCCCGCTATGCCATCCGGCCCTGGTGCTTTTCCCGCTGAGATTGCCCTGAGTGCAATGTCGACCTCTTCCTCACAAAAGACTGGGCCTTGATATGGTGTAATGGTGAAGCCACCTTCATCATAGACTATTTCTGAGGCATACTGGGGTCTAAAGTGAGTCACCCAGTCCTTTTGGGAAACATAATTCAGGGGCTGCTGAGCCTCCCCTCCCCTCCCCCATTTGTAAACATTCCAAAATTCCTTAGAATTTTTTAAGGCACAGGCCACCTTAAGCTCAAGCCATCTTTTGTCATCCCAGCTTCTCTTTGCTGAGGCCTGAGTTACTTTGTAAACACTTCTTGCCTTACGTACTACTATAGGGTCTCCTACCTTAATGGCTTCCCTAACTCAAGCCGAGCTTCTCTACACTCTTTGTTAAACCAGCGCTCACCTTTCTGTCTATAGACCTTTTTTGTCTCCCCTGCCTAAAGAAATAGGTGCGCAAATCAGCAAAAAAAAGATTATGAGTACTTGTTATTTCGTCTAGTCCATTAGAACTTTTCACCTTCCTTTCAAGTTCGGTGGTAGCACTATCCACTCCCTTCTTTATACAATCTAGTAATTCTGGTGTTTCGATAATTTGAGCCCATTTAAGACTTTGCATATCGTTTGAACAACTAACTTCATTTGCCACATTACTATCACTAGATCCTATTTGTGTCTTAGGCCCCCACGGGTGGGTAGTTATGCACAGCGGATTGTGGTCACTTTCCTCCCTATCAATTACTACCATATCGTTCAAAAGATGCCATAGGTCCAAACTCAACAATACATAGTCAATTCTACTGGAGCTGAATCCATTATTAAAAGTCTTGGCTCCAAACCTATCGGAGTGCGTACGCCCATTGACCGCCCTCAAACCCCTTTCCATACAGATAGTATTGATTTGGATGACCACATCTGTCCACTTTCTTATGGGATCCAGTTCCAGCTTCGGGATGCCCCAGTAAATATCTGCATCATCTAGGTGGTTACCTCCCTCCTGGACTAGAGGCTCGAATGTCATGTTGAAGTCCCCAGCAATGATAGCTTTAGTAGATTCCTGGTAAGAGTCTAGGTGGGCATCTAGAACGTCCATGACTGCCGATGTCTTGCCTCTTGTGCCCCGCACATAGATGTTATAGATATCGATTATTTGACCTGCACTCAAAATCAGCCTAACTACCTGGATGTCTTTACTTTGGATTTCCTTTATAGTTAACTGAAGATTTTGTCGCACCCAAATGGTCAAACCCCCAGATGGCCTCCCTTTTTCTCCCCTGCAGGCTGGTATGTGATAGTTTAAATACCCTTCACAATACAGTGGATTCTCTGCCCAGGTCTCTTGAAAAAGGCAGATATCATATTCTCTAATGAATGCATGCCATTCTGGAGAGACCATCTTTTTACTCAATCCTGCAATGTTCCATGACGGATAGAATTCTTATATGGTGAAGTATTCCAAGTCAAAGCCCCATCTATAGAGGGATGGGACAAATGACACTCCATCGAACTACTGTCTGCCTGAGCTAGGCTGGCTAAACTTAACATGGAAGTCTGTGTCATTTCCACTGTTGAGACCTTTGGGTGCACAGAACTACCATTCTCATACACTTCCTTTACTAGCAGTGTAGGAGCTTTATTAAGCGGGGTAGATTGGGCCAATTCTGTCACCCGATCTTGCGGGCACACAGGGTTCTTCCTTATGGTAGAATTCAGGATTATACGGTCTTGTTTTCTTAATGCTGAACCCTTAGTAAGTCAATCATTACTATCCAACGCAGAGCTCCCTTTCAAATTAGTAGGCCTTTCTTGTGCCAAACAGTTGCTGTAATCATTCGGAAGGAAGCGTCTGAACTGGATAGCTGAGTGGCCTGGTGATGAGGTACGAAACTCAAGTGTAAAAAGATTTTCTACTAGCTCTACACTATTCATTTGAAGTTCAATACAATCAAGTCTTATCCTCTTCCTGCATCATCAACGCTTCCTGGGTTATCGATTATTACTGTCTTGCAGCAGCCACAGCTGAGTGAGCTGAGCCCACCGCCCGCCGCTACAAAACTCAACGTGCTTTCAAAGAAGCGGGTTTGTCTCTTTTACTCAATTGTCAAGGACAAACCACCTAATTTAGAGGTCACTGTGGTCCTTAAAGATAGGAAGTGAAAATGCACCGTCCTGACAGGTTTTCATGTTCAAGCCCCCCTGCATCTGAGCATTTTTTGGAAAAAATGTTTTGTCTGCTAACATTTTATGTCCCGCTGTAGATTGTACTTAAAAGAAGTGAAGCCTGGGGCATGCACTGATGATGTTCCTTCTTTGGGCTTCGTTTCTCACACAACGTCCAGCCTGTGGTAAGTGACTGTATTGAAGCCCCTGGGGTGAGGGAGTGATGGGTCGCCCCCCTAGCACCTTGAGACCCTCACGGGTGAGTAGCTGCGCTTTACCAACCCCTGATTGATTGATTGCTAGACTGATTGATTGAAGGGAGGTAGGTATGGATGGGATCCCAAGAAATGCCATCTCTGACCACAGGAGAAGCAGGTTCATCTTGTGATTCCGAGGCTCTCAAGGTCAGCCTTGGACTGAGACATGAGTTTCCACCCACAGCCCCGGAGAAAGCACCAGCTGAGGTATTTCCACAGGAGCAAGGCTCCCGTAATCAGGGCATACAGACGAGTAGTGCTCCATTCCCACTCGTGCCTTCTGCTCTTTGTTAAACATCCTTTCATGCCACCTGGCAGTAAGACACCCCCTCTCAGTGCTGAGACACACAGGGCCTCCAGTCTCACAACAAGCATCGGCAAAGCCAACAGCTCTGGCTTGTAGTTTTCATCTTTCTATACTTTACTTGTTTTTCTCAAGGCAAACATCATCCAGACAATATTCACAGTTGTATTACCAAACGTGTGCATGATTCAAGAACCGGTCCAATACAAAAGGGGTAAGAAGGAAAATAAAATAGAGAAAAACAGAAGAGTAGAGAGACTTTACACATCATGGATGGTCAATAGGTAATGCCAGCGTAGGAGAACTAATGAAATGAAAATACATGAGCCCACTCAAGATACCATGGATTCACCCCATCTAGCACTGAGAGGCGCCTTGAGGCAACAGGATAGAAAGCACCACACTGGGCTTAGGTATCAGGGAGGGAAGGATTCTATGTGAGGCGTTCACCACCTAACCACATACACCCCTGCTCCAAGCGGGAACACCACAGTCACGCCTTTCCAAGAAGACTGACTTTCACTGCCCTCCCAGTGCCCCCCCCCCCACTCCACAAACAAACACACTAGAGGGGTAGGAGCTGATGTGCCCACAATTCCCATGAGATTGTAGGCAAGGTTATGCGGCATAGACCTCTGACAGTGGAATGGGGGGAGATGTTCCCTGGGTGGTGCACAGTCAACAAGACCCCCTGAGCTAGACCCCGTCCAGTTCAAATCAGGAAACAGTCCATATTTCCTAAAATATTGTCAGTTTATCATTCAGTTTCTAGATCAGGTGTCTCCAACCAGTGGACTGCAAGCTACCAGCAGCTCCCAGACACCTTCAGAGCAGCTCACAGCCTTGAGTTCATGTTTAAATAAGCACAGGGTCACATTTTTCTTTTAAAGTAAAGAGAAGGCTGTGTTTACTTTACATTATAGTCATCAGGCTGCAGATAACAGGGCCTGATAATGAGCTGTACTTAGTCAGATTGATGGCCCGGAGCACAGAGGTGAAGAACTGAAGCATTGAGGTATTAAACTCTTAAATAAAAGTCCTTGTGGACTCAGTATTGGAGTGTGAGGACAAAGTTATGTTTCTGAATGCTTTTAAATGGTAGAAAATTAAAATGAACAGTTACCTTAATGATTAACTCTTTGTTTTAATTTTATCCCATTTTACAGTGTCAGGGTTACAAGCAGCAAGCCTTTTGCTCACAGTGGCCAGTAGACACTGTGTGATATTTACAGCTGAAAAATGGTAATTTTTTTCAAATGAGAGAAACTAAAAGTGAAGAATCTTTTTCTGTGAAACATTAGGTATTAATGTTTTTCTTCACTTTCAATTAAGCCAAATACCCCTTAATGATTTATGAAGCATGTTTACTCACTTAAAATAACCCCCAATTAAACAACTCTATTTTTCTGTTATAAATATGGTGCCATGTCTACAGGTCACTGGAAGCCAGGGCCGGAATCGCCGTACAGGGCATCAGGCATTTCCCCGGGAGGATTGAAGGGTGGCGGGCTGGTTTTGTTACTGGGGGCCGGTTTTGCAGCAGTGCTGCAATATCAGCCCCCAGTAACGAAAGCAGTAAGCTAGTGTTTCCAGCCTCCCAGGGCAGACAGTGCTTCCCCGGGGGCTGGTCCAAGAAAATTGCCAGGGCTGCTTTGGGTTGCCAGTCCGTCCCTGCTGGAAGCAACATGATTGGTGTTTGTAAATGTGACAACTGGAAATGGGAGAAAATGTAAATGAGTTTTATAGAATTCACATAAACAAAGTTAACTCTTCAGTTTGATTTTCTCGACACAGTCTCACATTTATAAGTGTAAAATACAGCCATTAGTTTAAGCTGGAGAAATGTAAAGTGCAGAAACATTTTCCATACTTTGAACATTTTTGCAGAAAATGTTTTTGCACGTTAAATCTCTCCCAATTGTGTTATACATGTAACGGTGCCTCATATGGCAAAAGGTATGTCCTGTGCCACAAGTACACACGACACGTTCTCTCAGTCACCCTTACACATGTATCCCATTCATATGCACATATGTTCATACATCCCCAAAGACCACGCTCTCACTGACACACAAGGTAAGCCCTGTCGCAGTGCCCAGAGTCAAAGTATTTTGTTCAAACCATAGTATCTGCCTGTATGGACTTTGGGCTTAAAGCCAATTAAGTGGGCGTGTCTGGTAACAATGCACAAGTTCCTTAGCATTCAGTAGCTCACAATGATTTTCACTGATCAGAAGTAACTCTCACTACAGAAAAGGTTGAAAACCCCTGTTATAGATCATTTTCTCAAAAGCTGCTATTTCACTCTTATCGTACAACCAAGTGTGAAGGGCCAGGCCTGTTAATGTTTTCCATAGCCTTAGAAAGCCCATTTTCACTACCACGAGGGCTGTGGACAGTCACCTGTTCAGGTGGGTGGAGAGCAGCAGACCTGCCAACCTAGAAACTGATTTCACCGTGTGATGAGGGGGTGTGACCTCATGCCCAGAGCTACCTAAGATGCACTCTGCCCCTCACCGTGACCCCACCTTGTTCCCCCAAAAAAACGAAGGGTCGCAGGGCTGTTGTCCATGTCCTGGGGCGTTTTCACACCTCTTAATGGACATTGGCTGCTCAGAGCTTCCAAAGACAAGCTGGAATGCCACCACGCCTGGACACCCTCATGGGTGATTAGCAGAGCTATACAAATCCCATTTGATGAATTGATTTGTGCAGTGGTATTCAGCTCGCCTTACCTGCCACTGTGCCTTTCCCACCTCTTGTAATGTCCTTGGCGCAGTTGAAAGAGTAATTTCTCGGCTTGAAGTGTGTACAGGGTGATCAAGTCATATTTTGCTGTGGTGAAGGTCAGCGGGTTAGTCTTTGGTAGTTAGTGAGCATAGATAACTGAGAGCATTCGCATGAGGGTTTCCAGACATTTGTGTGATCATAGGGTTCCTCGTTTGTTCAGGGCTGTGTCCCTCATCAATCCTCCTCTGGCCAGGAGGGTGCTACTGTTCTGGAATGAGTATCTAAGTAGCATTTATATCTTGGCTCCCTATGGCTGGCAACATTCATTCGCCAATGACAATAAGAAAGCTTAATAGTTTCAAGTCTAGTTGGACCTCAATCAAATGATGGTCCGAGAGCGCTTCTGGGAAAATAATGGATGCTACTAAGTGTTGCACTAAGGGGTGGGTCAGGAGAAAGTAATCTATTCTAGTGTGCATGCCAAGGGGTCAAGAGGTGAATGTGTAACCAGGGTCAGTCGAATGGAGTAAGCACCAAGGTTGACCCGGTGCATTGTGGTGGGTGAGAACATGTAAGATGCATCCATCCCTCTCATGCCTGACATCGGGATTCCCAGAGCGGTCTAGGATGAGGGCGACGCTTGCATTCCAGTCAACCATCATCTTTGTCTTACCGAAGGAGACAAGGAGCGTCGCCACTCGTGCGAAGAAGTCAGATGTGTCCACTACTGGTGCTACCCCGGGCACGAGTTCTGGATTTTAAGTTTAACAAACTTAAACATGCCTTCCACATCTGCCCAGTACTCCAGCACCTTTACAGGTAACGATCTGTGGATGATAATAGCCACCCCTCGTTTCCCATGGCTGAGAGGGAGGTTGGCCTGAGGAGTACAATACACACAATTGATGGACGGAATGCAGAACAAATCAAAACATTCACCCCCAGTCAAGAGATCTGGGTTAAATCCATCATTCTTTTGCTCACCATGCCACCCCAGTTTAGACCTGGCCATATGCAAATCAGTCTTGACCCTGTGCCTCATGGGAACAGTCCAGCCCGAACTGCCAAGCCAGGTCCTCACTGGACCAGAAACAAGCATCCTAGGACCGGTTACGGGGTTTCACCCCTCTTCAGCCAGAATAGCTTGATTCTAGTGGCACAGTGAGCCCAGGACCCACGTCTGGGCATACCTGGCGCACTTAGGGCGAGAAAGCAAAAGACACACAATTGATGGACGAAATGCAGAACAAATCAAAACATTCACCCCCAGTCAAGATATCTGGGTTAAATCCATCATTCTTTTGCTCACCATGCCACCCCAGTTTAGACCTGGCCATATGCAAATCAGTCTTGACCCTGTGCCTCATGGGAACAGTCCAGCCCGAACTGCCAAGCCAGGTCCTCACTGGACCGGAAACAAGCATCCTAGGACCGGTTTTGGGGTTTCACCCCTCTTCAGCCAGGATAGCTTGATTCCAGTGGCACAGTGAGCCCAGGACCCACGTCTGGGCATACCTGGCGCACTTAGGGCGAGAAAGCAAAAGACACACAATTGATGGATGGAATGCAGAACAAATCAAAACATTCACCCCCAGTCAAGAGATCTGGGTTAAATCCATCATTATTTTGCTCACTATGCCACCCCAGTTTAGACCTGGCCCGAAACCGGTCCTAGGATGCTTGTTTCCAGTCCAGGGAGGACCTGGCCTGGCATTTCGGGCTGGACTGTTCCCATTGGGCGCAGGGTCAAGACTGATTTGCATATGGCTGGGTCCAAACTGGAATGGCATGGTGAGCAAAAAAACAACGGATTTAGGCCCAGATCTCTGTACTGGGGTGAATGTATGACATTGTTCTGCATTCTGTCCATCAATTGCTGTTTTTGCATTTGTCACCCGAGTGGGACGGGTATGCCCAGACGTGGGTCCCGTGCTCTCCATGCCACTAGAGTCAAGCTATCCTGGCTGATGAGGGCTGATAGCCCGAAACCGGTCCTAGGATGCTTGTTTCCAGTCCAGGGAGGACCTGGCCTGGCAGTTCGGGCTGGACTGTTCCCATTGGGCGCAGGGTCAAGACTGATTTGCATATGGCTGGGTCCAAACTGGAATGGCATGGTGAGCAAAAAAACGATGGATTTAGGCCCAGATCTCTGTACTGGGGTGAATGTACGACATTGTTCTGCATTCTGTACATCAACTGTAGTTTTTGCATTTGTCACCCCGATGCCGGTATGCCCAGACGTGGGTCCCGTGCTCTCCATGCCACTGGAGTCAAGCTATCCTGGCTGATGAGGGCTGAAAGCCCAAAACCGGTCCTAGGATGCTTGTTTCCAGTCCAGGGAGGACCTGGCCTGGCAGTTCGGGCTGGACTGTTCCCATTGGGCGCAGGGTCAAGACTGATTTGCATATGGCTGGGTCCAAACTGGAATGGCATGGTGAGCAAAAAACGATGGATTTAGGCCCAGATCTCTGTACTGGGGTGAATGTATGACATTGTTCTGCATTCTGTCCATCAATTGTTGTTTTTGCATTTGTCACCCCGAGTGGGACGGGTATGCCCAGACGTGGGTCCCGTGCTCTGCATGCCACTGGAGTCAAGCTATCCTGGCTGATGAGGGCTGAAAGCCCGAAACCGGTCCTAGGATGCTTGTTTCCAGTCCAGGGAGGACCTGGCCTGGCAGTTCGGGCTGGACTGTTCCCATTGGGCGCAGGGTCAAGACTGATTTGCATATGGCTGGGTCCAAACTGGAATGGCATGGTGAGCAAAAAAACGATGGATTTAGGCCCAGATCTCTGTACTGGGGTGAATGTACGACATTGTTCTGCATTCTGTCCATCAATTGTTGTTTTTGCATTTGTCACCCCGAGTGGGACGGGTATGCCCAGACGTGGGTCCTGTGCTCTCCATTCCACTGGAGTCAAGCTATCCTGGCTGATGAGGGCTGAAAGCCCGAAACAGGTGCTAGGATGCTTGTTTCCAGTCCAGGGAGGACCTGGCCTGGCAGTTCGGGCTGGACTGTTCCCATTGGGCGCAGGGTTAAGACTGATTTGCATATGGCTGGGTCCAAACTGGAATGGCATGGTGAGCAAAAAAACGATGGATTTAGGCCCAGATCTCTGTACTGGGGTGAATGTACGACATTGTTCTGCATTCTGTCCATCAATTGTTGTTTTTGCATTTGTCACCCCGAGTGGGACGGGTATGCACAGACGTGGGTCCCGTGCTCTCCATGCCACTGGAGTCAAGCTATCCTGGCTGATGAGGGCTGAAAGCCCAAAACCGGTCCTAGGATGCTTGTTTCCAGTCCAGGGAGGACCTGGCCTGGCAGTTCGGGCTGGACTGTTCCCATTGGGTGCAGGGTCAAGACTGATTTGCATATGGCTGGGTCCAAACTGGAATGGCATGGTGAGCAAAAAACCGATGGATTTAGGCCCAGATCTCTGTACTGGGGTGAATGTACGACATTGTTCTGCATTCTGTCCATCAATTGTTGTTTTGGCCTGAGGAGTACGGCATTCGGCGTCCTTTCCAACCCAGTCTCTGGGCAGGTTGTCACCGTCCTCAGCAGTCAGATGCTTTTCTTGTAAGAGGGCTGTGTCCGGGCATCGAGCTTTGAGGCAGGTGAGGCCCTTTTACGTTAAATGCAATGTGTCAGCCCATTGGCATTGAGAGAGGAGGTGGTGAACGGTATCACGGTTGGTGGTGCCATGCTATGGCGGTGGATAATATCTTCTAGATGGACAGTTAATTCCAGCAGATGATGAAGGCCCCTACATTAACACTGGACAAGTGCTCACGGACAGGGGGTTTGAAGCGAAGGAACCATTTATGCCACTCCAGAAGGGTCAAGGCAGTCAGTGGAAAGCACTGATGAGGAAGTCGGAGGGGAACAAGCATCATCAAATAGAGGGGCGGGGCTTGAAGTGACTAGAGTGTGTATGTGGTGTTCGAAGGGTAAGTGGTAAGGACAGCACCGGAAATATAGCGCTTGTTAGGTGGGGTTTGTGTTCCCATCTCCCCACTCCTCACCCTCCTGTCCCTAAAGTAAGCACACACTGCAAACCAATGTCTACATAGTGGTGAAGCTTCTGAGAGGGTTACTTCCCTAACCTTCAAAGAAGGAAGAAAGCAACAGAGAATCAACTATTCTTGAAACAACCAAACTTTTACACTGAGCCCGTAGGGGTCTCTCCACCAGTGGCGATGCAGGCCCTTTGTCACTAGGTAGACTACCAAGAGGGCTTCAATTAGTGAACACTTGTGCATTCTGAGATTAGCAAGCCCACTATAGTCCTACAGGAGACCCTGCACCCCACGCGGATCCAGAGTCCAGCGAACCCCACTTTTACTCACAGCCGTAACCACGTCACTGGTCCTAAATCAGAAGTGTTGCAACCAGATGTGGTCCTATGCGATGCAGAGGCAGCCACTCCCACTAAAATCTGACTGAAGCCAATAAAATGCAATAAATAAACTTCCCTCTTCCCTCAGGACTTTTCTAACACAGGCCAGGGCAAACATTTATATGTGAATGGAGTGTTTTTATCCTAAAGGCAGATTGGACTATTGAAATACAGTCCCATCTAAAAGCCCGGCTTGCAATCGTATTAATATGCTGTTAATAATCACCTGAGCTTTCTAATTAGAACTGCAGCTTGAAGCTACACAACACACACAGATCTCAGAGTTAGCTTGCCAAGTTTAGAGCCTGAGCTTGCAGATCGCGCACACATATTAGAGGTAGCTTTCCAAGCTTGGATCCTGAACTTGCAGAGTGGACACAGATCTCAGAGTTAGCGTGCCAAGCTTGGAGGCTTGTTAGCAATTGAGTTTCTAGTTTGCAGTAGTATGCACCCTGTCCAAGTGGGAACCACAACCCTAGTCATGGTAAGTCAGATACACACCCTAAATTAACCTGTGCTTCGCCACTGATAGTTTGTAATAGAGCAGTCAGGCTTAACTTAAGAGGCAATGTTGAAAGTATTTGTACAACATTTAATACAGTTAAAACAGTGAAAGCACCACACAGAAATATACCACACCTGGTTAGAAAAATAGAGCTTAAAATTTTGGAACAAAACAAGACCAAAACGACAAAAATTCAATAAGTTGAACTGAGGTTATGAATTTTTAAACAATATCTACTTATTGGAGACATGAATTACTGGGCAAATGAGGAGGCTGGGGGCAAGTACTCCAAGGATCTAACCGATACGCTACACAGCCTCAACCTCGACTAACATATATGCATGCCTACACATACAAAAGGACACACGTTGGGCCAAGGTTTGGTCCATAAAACGTTCCATATCCAATGTTTCTATCTATCCGTGCATATGGTCAGACCACTATCCAATAAGGTTTACACTAGGTGAGATCATTCTACTCAAAACTATCACTCTCCCTAGGACCATGACTAGAAACTGGAATCGTATAAACGCAAACTCATTCTGCGACACGTTGGCATCTAACTTGCCCTTTATCATGGAGAATCTGGACGAACTCGAGGGACCAATCTCAAACTGGCAAAAGAGGGCCAGTAATATACACACCCCACTCCAAAAAACTAGGGGGCATATTATCAAGGAGTAGCGATATTTATCGCTAACCGCGCCTAGCGCGAAATTTTTTAACGCCGCCTATCGCTGGAAATTATCGCTGAGATAACACCCTATTAGCAAGGTTTATCTCCATTGCGATAAAATTTCCAGCGATAGCGGCGAAATGCGAGAATATCGCTGGAAAACCAGCGATATTCTCGCATTAACGCTATGGTGGATTTAGCCTTACAACCCACCTCCTATACTACAAACAGGTAAGTCATTCTCAGTAGCAGGTGTTAAAATCTAGCGATAAACGCGCTTAGCGCGATTTATTTTATCGCTTCGCCTGCCTTGCTAATAGGGGGTAGTTGTGTTAGCGACTGTTTTCAGTCGCTTTTAGTTGGGAACGCCTACCTTGCATGTCATTAGTGATAATTATCGCTGGCATGCAAGGCGATGGGAAAAGCGGCCGCTATCGCCTGAAAGCTGTCGCTAACGCCTGTTAGCGACAGCTTGCTGATAGGGCGATAAAAATATCGCCGCTTTAGCGGCAAAAAGTGCCGCTAAAGCGGCGATAAAGCCCTTGATAATATGCCCCTAGATCTACCTGCCATCACGAGGCGTCTAAATGTTTCTCAGAAGAGCTAAATATAGCCAAAATAAAAATGCGGCAGACAGAACAGAAATGGCGAAGATCATACCTGTCATAAAATAAGGAACTTTTTATAGAAAGCATGAAAGATTATAAAAAGCCATCCTACAGGCTAAAATAACATTCTTCTCAAACAAAGTGATAAACTTCAACAATAAAACAAAAGACTTCTTCAATATAGTGGGAGAACTATCAGCCCCAGATCGAGTAATACTACCGGTTAACCCGACACAGAAATTATGTGATGACTTAAACTCCTTCTTTGTGGACAAAATTAAGAAAATACAAGCCACCATTCCCCCTAGTATGTTAGACACGAAATCACACCAGAAAATAGAAACCTCACCTTCATCTCAACCTTTCCCTGCATCAGTAAAGAGCATCTAGCGGAATTAATAATACAAGTGAAATCTGGCTCCTCCAAAGATGTATGCCCCCTCAAATAAAAAAAAATCATTTTTACTTCCTTTTCAGAAATAGTCTTATCACTCTTAAATTCATCCCTCACAAAAGGTTGTGTTCCCCAATCGTTTAAAGAAGCCATAGTAATTCTGCTATAAAAAAAAAACCTGGTGAGGATCCACAGCTGCTAAAAGGTTGCAGACCAATCTCCTTTCTCCTGTACCCAGAAAAAATCTTAGAGGCACATGTAGCAAAACACCTCTGCTCATTCTTAGAAGAGAACAAATATCTCGACCCCTACCAGGCAGGTTTTCGCCCCTCTCATTCAACCGAATCAGTCATCCTCTCAGTGGTGGATGACATGAGAAGTATGGCAGATGAAGTCAGCACTCAGGCACCGGTCCTACTGCATCTATCCGCGGCATCAGATACCGTTGGTCATAGGATTCTGACTGATTGAATCGCAGCAGCAGGCTTAAAAGGGACAGCCCTACACTGGATGAAATCCTTTCTTAAGGACCGCACCCAGTCAGTCTGCCTCTTCCCTTATTGCTCAGCCAAAGTTTGCGTGAACTGCGGAGTACCCCAAGGTTCCTCTTTATCCCCTCATCTCTTCACCCTCGATATTCGCCCTTTGATAAACACTCTTCAGCAGAAGAAGGTGAAAATATATAATTATGCTGAGGACATGCAGTTGATTTTCACTATTGACGAGACATCAGACTTGAGGGAGTTCTTTCAGAACACTATGGTATACATCAGAGACTGGATGGACAGCAACCAGTTAAAACTCAATTCTGATAATGCCAACTGAGGCTCTCTGGTCGTGGTTGACCAGGGTAAATCAGAATGTTCAGGCCGATCACGATGGGGCGTGGGTTGGATACAGGGACCAACCTTGCCCTGCTGAAAAAGTAGCTTGGGTGGAGTATGCATCGACGTTGAGGCAAGATGCAAGGAGCAGGGAGGCAATGTGTCAGTTCTGATCCTTAGTATTTTTAGGCGATGCATCGTCATTGAGCCGCGCACTCATTGATGTGTCAACGTCAAGGCGAAATGCGAGGAGCAGGGAGGCGATGCATTAGTTTCGAACCTCAGGATTCAAAGACAATGCATCATCATTGAGCCGCGCACTCAGTGATGCGTCGTTGTCAAGCAGCACTGGACGTAGGAGATGCATCGGTGTCGAACCCACGCAAGAGGCAAAGTGATGTCCTTGAAGTGTCTGCACCAAAGGAGATATGTCGGTTCTGAACGGCACAACGATGGTGATGCATGGAGTTTGAAGGTACAGAACAGAAAAACCCACTTCCAAGGGCCCAGGACTTGACTGGCACCACTTGGCAGGGCAAGACGCACAGATGCCAGAGTCCAGGTGCTGGGCACGGTTGCTGGAAGTCTTTTATGTCCCTGAGACTTTAGAACAGGAGGCAAGCAGACAAGCCCTTGGAGTCACTCTGGTTTCAAGTGTTTTAGGTCCAGTTCTTCCAATGTACCCAAAAAAAGAGGGCCAAATGAGATTTAGAGACCAGCAAGAGGTGACTCCCCAATACTTATCATAAATGCAAATAAACATCTGGGTCTAATAGAGAGAAGAGAAACAACAAGAGTTTTCGTACCTAACGGATGTGGGGTGTTCCCTTTATAGGACAAATTCCCTCACCCACCAGAGGTGGCACGCTTCATCATTGAGAACCTCCTCACACTGTGATGCCTAGTCACAGTGCAGGCTGCAACCCTTCACTAGAGGGAGGGCTCAGGGATGTTTTCTGAGGTATAATAAATACCTTTCTAATGAGCACCATATGGTGAGGGAAGCAGGGAATGAGTGAAGGGTGTGTAAATTAAAACTGGCTCCACGGTACGCAACACAATTTATTCATACGTCCCTGGGGAAGGATTAAAATCAAACAGAGAGGCAGCCGGGCATGATCATACCCGCTGGATTTTCTCAAAAGAGTAGGTTGACATGTTTCAGACTGACTCTTCCCAGAGGTGTTGCGGCATTCCTCAGGACCTATATAATCAGTGCTCCTGCTTACCTGCTCAAAGTGATAGAATAAATATGAAGATACAAAGATACAAAACCAGCAGTCCAATTGTAAATCCAAAATAGGGGTTAACTGGTAGTTTCCTGAAAGAGATACTCTGTATAGTGTTAGCCATTTACCAGAAACAACAGCTAGGAACAACCAATTCTTAATCAACAGCCATACAAAACCAATTGGATATTGTAGGATTTCTATGTACATATTTCTATACATCACCCATGCAACACACCCTGGGCCCTTGTGGAACAACTAAGGGGACAGGTGACTGTAACGGGGGTGGTCAAGGCTTACGCACTAACGTCGGTATTGAGGCCTTAACTCATGCCTTAGCGTGAGGCTCAGGGAACACTGTCCCCTACAGTAGCATCATAGGAGAGAACAAGAAGATAAAAGAACAAAAGATATTTAAAAAAAATTAGAAATTGGGAGTAATTAAAACTGCTGAGAATCAAATTGACTTCAAAGATGTTAAAAACTAAAGGTAAGTGCTGATAGGTGGCTCTGATACCAGGAGCCATTAAATTCCTGTCTATACAGCAGTGCTTACTACCCCTGACAAGGCGTTGAAGAGATTTTTGGGCGAGTTGCATGCTACTCTGAAACCCCAAAGGATTAGTGGAGAATTAGTATAGTGAAATATGAAATTAAATTATGCGGTGGATATGTTAGTCTGTTATTTGGATTAAGAAGGATAGTGGGGGGATGGAAGAGGGAAGGGTTTGGATTTATATAGCACTTGCTACCCCTGAAGAGGTGTTGAAGCAAGTTTCGGCGAGTAGCACGCTACTCCGGAACCCAAACAGGATTAGTGGGGAATTAGTATATGGAAATATGAAATTAATTTGAGTGGTGGACATGTTAGTCTGTTATTTGGATTATAAAATGATAGTGGAGGGAAGGGTTTGCATTTATACAACGCTTGCTACCCCCTGATGAGGTGTTGAAGCACTTTTTGGCTATTAGCATGCTACACCAGAACCCAAACAGGATTAGTGGGGAATTAGTTTATGGAAATAGGAAATTCATTTGAGAGGTGGACATGTTAGTCTGTTATTTGGATTGAAAAAGAATAGTGGGGGGAATAGAAGAGGAAGGGTCTAGGAAGTTTTTTTTTCTTTGGGAGTTCATAGCAGTAGGAGGGGGTTTGAGATGAGTAAAGGGGAGGTGGAGGGGGAAGAATCAGAGAGAAGGGTTGAGAAAGTCTTGTTTGGGAAATCTGAATAGCAAAAGAGGTATGAGATGATGCAAGGAGGGGTAGAGGAGGGAAGAGTCTAGAAACGGTTATTTTGGGGATCATAGTAGTGGCATGGGATTTGAATGAATGAGAGAGTGGAGGTAGAGAATATATTAACAGAGGTATAGGATGAGAAAGAGGGTAGTGCATTGGAAAGAGTAGTAGAATGAGGTTTGAGATGAGTGAGAGAGGAGGTACAGGATATATTACAGAACTCCCTTCATAAACACTCGTGGAAGTTGGAGGACAGTGAGGGAAAACAAGGCACAGGCAGCCATTTTTGAGAGCACACAGTAGCAGAAGACAGAGCTGGAGCAGGGAGTATGCGGGGCACAAACCTTGCCCGTCGGTATTACTACAACCCAACACAGGGTACACCCGAGCTCTGTACCCCCCGCGCCAGTACTCGCGCACATTAACAGATAAGCTACTCTCTGAAAAGCGCAAGCACTAAGGCCACCCCAACAAACACCCCTGTGTACAAACCTAAACCACCAGGCAGCTTTCATTTAAAGCCCAGTCCACCTAAAGCTGCTTGGCGCCCTGCAGAGCTGCTGGCCTGTGTACATTAAGTGACCCCAACACTGGTTGTTTTAAAGTATTCAATCCTAAACTTAACAATGACATAGCAGCATAAATGCCCCAGTATTGTTAGGAGAAATACCCTGCCTACCCTGTTCTATGAACACAGGCCTCAGAGCCCTGAACCTGCTCACCATTTGAGCAACAAACATGCCTATTCAGGTTAGTGCATACCAGCCCCAAATAGTTGGCCCTGACAACCACCAGATACCATGTATGCACAACCAAGTGACAGCATGCTTGAACGACTGTCCCCTTGATGATCATGACCCCCGTACATACCGGGTAAAAGATTTTCAAGATATTCCTGGAATTCTCAGCCACTTTAGTCATCCTTTAGTTAGAATGACTAAAGGATGCCAAGAATATGACCCCTTTCAAGCCGAAACCCCTACCCGATACCCCCTCCCACTCCCATTCCCCTCAGCAGCCATACCTTCCCATGGAGGCACACGGCTCTATAATCACATTTTCTTTGTATTTTTCTCCATTACTCCAGCCCCCTTACCTGCGGAGTCTTGGGCAAGGGCTGTCCGCTGCTGCCGGGACTGACAGGTCTGTGAGTCCCCTCTGCTGCGCGGCCCCCCAGCCTCCAGCTCCAGGTGGACCTCCATATTGCGGGGCGGGAACTTTGTCAGGACCCTCGGTGGGTAGCCGGGGTAGGCGCGGACGGGCGCAGTCAGCAACTGGTTCAGAGTCGGGGTGGCAGTGGGGGGTCCCTCTAGGAAGCGCTGGGGCCCACAGAGTAGGGCTTGGCGTGAGGGGAGGGCAGGTACAAATTTGTATAAATACATAAAGTAAGCCAATTGTCACAGGGGTGTGCTGGCTCGTCCCGCTTTGAAACCATCTGTCATCAATGCTTATAAAAGGTCCTAGGACCTGCATTTAAAAAAAGAGGAAATACAACCCTCCTTGATCTGACTGTCTGAAAATGCTAGCGCACAGGATGTTAGCTAGTGATTAAAGTCTAGGCATGCAAATAACCCTGAAGTTCTATCACAGGTGCGCAGCTATGGGACCCTGGCTCCAAATATATCAGAGCGTTTTTAAGAAACCCACGACACAACCAAAAGACGACCAACACCATAAATCACTCATCGGCCATTCTTGCTCGAGATAGCAGTATTCCGGCACCAGGTCAGTGGGGAACGGCCATCGCACTGCTTCTGGTTTAAGTAGTCGGTGCTTACATTAAACACTTCAGATTCTCAAAATCAGAAATCAGCAGAGGTGCCATGCCTCATGGGAGAGGTAGTATTTTTGTTGGTCGGGTACCAAGGGTCACATGACGGCCCTGGTATTGTTGGGCACTGCATTGTTGGTATTAGCGTGGGTTATAAGCGAATGGAATTTTGGATTTTTTAAGGGCCAATCCACCCGTCCATGAGTACTACTGGGAGGGCTGCATGACCTTACTGCATTCACTAATTACGATTACTCGAGTAATCAGAGGACTACAAACCCACATAGCCTAATGGGAAAGATAGTCATGGATGTCAAAAAAGTCACATGACATACCTGGATCTATGAGAACTGTAATGTTCCATGACAACCTTGGTTCTATGGGAGTAGTGTATAGGGACACCATTCCTCATCAAACTAAAAGTGACAGGTCCCACGCCCTTAAAACGGCGCAGAAATGCTGTAGAAATGACGTGTGTGTATGAGTGACAGCCCTCCCCAGAAGAGGAGCTGTGAATAATCAGACATCCCAAGTTCCCCAACCCCCATGGAATCGTGGCTGCCTAACACTGGTGTTTGCTGCGCAGAGGTGTTTTAAAAAAAAAGAAGTGTCTTTCTTTAGAAGCAGCTATGTCAATATGAAATGCCTCCCTGACAAAGGTGCGGGCATCAAACTATCCACGACAGGCCTCAAAAAGGGTTGCAGCTGCTAAAATGTTAGAGTGGAAACCCCTTGTAAGGATCACAAGTCATAAAGTGAAAACATCTGCCAAAGGGCAGCTTTCCCGGCAGGGCTCGGTCCTGATTAGCAGATGTCAAATTGATACAGTGACAACAGTCGTGAGCAGAGCTGTGTTGAGAAGAGGGAAAAACCAAGCCCGGGCTGGGCCCAAACTTCCCCAGGAGAATGTAAAACAGGATAACACTAGATTGGATCCAGTGTGGCGCACTCCTGGTTGAAAAAAGTATATAGGTGTAGTTAAACAGGTCGGTGGTGCAATCGGGTTAATTCTCCTGAGTAAGAGGATAGTCTTTAGGATGCCGATGGATGCTGACCTCTGACCCAGAGGTGCATGTCCCTTATGCACTCAATAATAAAATATACAAAGTAGATAGTTGTCTGTTAACTTAGTGAGAATGTTTTTATTCTCATTCAATTACATTTAATTGGATCTGTTCATCATTTGCGTTCTTTCATTTGTTATTACTTCATAACAATAATTTCACATGATTATTCATTCATCTATGCCCAATGCATTTCGGGCGGGAAGCCCTTCTTCAGGGGCTGTTTGAACTGAAAAGTAGAGGAAATTTCAGGTTCAGTACAAGAAAACTGGAAGTAATTGAAATCAATGGTGTATAAGATAGCGATATCAGTTAGATCTGTAAAAAGTCGAAATATATGGGAATCACCATGCAGTTATAATCTGTGCGAAGTAGACCCAAAAGTTTGGGAGTCTGTTGGTATTGTTAGTATCAAATTGTGTCTGGGATGCCGCGTTGCGTCGATTGTCGAAAAGGTGGTTTACAAATAGAACGTAGTGCTCGGTGAGCGATGTGACTCCATGCAATTATGTACGATTATATGGCAGCGTAAAATTATACCTTGTTTGACTCAGAGCGGTAAAAAATCGGCTTAGTGCAATTGCGTACAATAACGTTATCAAGTAAGATTGTGCCTCATTTAACTCAAAATGCCATCAGGCAACTACATGCAATATCGGGTGAACTCGTGCGTCGTGTGTAAAAACTGTTCAAACGTGCTGTGCCATGTCCCGATGCGTTGATAAATGGTCCGTAAGTTAATAAAGTGCGAACACGGACATGTTAAAAACTTACGTAGGCTGCTGAATTCAACAAGGTCGTCATGCACTTGTGCTGCACGGAAAAACCGGAAATTTAAAATAGTGCACATGTGTTTAAGTATCTGCTAAAACAAAGTGTTGGGCTGGTAAACGGCACGAATTTAAGGGAGCTTACCCGTGATGATCGGACTGTCACATGTGTAATCCTTCCGTGAGGTTGAAAGCGCGATTGAATCTGATCGCGAGTGTGTATAATTTTAACGTGTGCACATACCGGAAGTAAGCGCGGTGTGAGAAACTACTCGAGTAATGGTATAAGACAACAGACTCGTAGTCCGCTCCGTTGTTCATGTTGTAAATGTGTCAATAAAGTGTCAGTGAAACGGTGCCGCGTTGATAGAAGATGAAATAAAACTTGAATCCTTTAATAATTCAATATGTTTTATTCTCTCAAACAGAAAGGACCCCCAACATGTAGTAGGGGGTGTATAAAGGATTGTGTAGAAGTTATAGGCCCGTAGGTTGTCTGTGGTTAGTGTAAACTGTTTATGCAGGTTCCTTTTTTTTTTCTTTTCTTCTAATATATATATATTTTTATGTTACATTCTAGGAGCAGCTCAAAAGCTCACTGGAGAAGAGCCAGGCATGGTTGAGAGGATGATGGCCCTGTTAAGCGACATCACAAAGACAGTCCAGAACATCAAGCCTACAGCAAAATGTGTGAGTAGGCGTGTACGCCAGGACAAACTATGCTCTTACTATGCACATGTCCAGCAGAGACCCGGCACAGACATGAAATGTCAAGTCAAGCCACCCTCCAGCCTGTTGAACACTCCTACAGGAATGCCTATTCTGCACAGGGTGGGAGATTCCAGAGGAGGACCAGCCCTTAAGAAGAAGAGGGTGGTCCCAGAGCCCCAAGCCGTTCCTTTAAACCTTAAAAAGAAGCGGGTGGTCGCTGAGTCCCAAACAGCTCCTTTAAACCTCCAGAACAAACAGGTGGTCCCAGAGTGCCAAACGGCACCTTTCGATCTCTCATTAAAAAAGGTTATTACAAGGATGAATGATCCCCTTACCCCCCTGATCTCTAAAGGGCTATTGGCTACGACGGCTGTTGCAGAAGATCTGGTGCAACTCCAAACCCCAAAAGTGAATCGTCTATCAAGGAAAAATCTTAAGAAGAAGCACATGGTACCTGAGCTACACGTAGAAGCAGTAGAAGGGAACTTAAACAAGCCCGTTACACCACAGCCCCCTTCCCACACCCTGAAGCACTCTATAGTTTCAAATAGGCTGAGGACGCCTGTAGAGGCGGTCCCCCATGGGACACCCCCAAAGCCGTCTATAATCATTCCTAACAGGCTTTGGGACACACCGATTGTAATTGATCAACCCTTAGAAACAACTTATACCGACGGCTTAGGGTCTCTCAAGGCCTTGGCAGGGTTGGTGAACAGTATTGACAGACCCACAGAAGCCGTGCACAGAGGGCCTTCTAATGTGGTCAATGGGGGGTTACCGGCGAAGGATAGACACACACCTGACCATAACTCTGACGATTCCTACACTTCCTGGTCCATTGAGTATTTTGACCAGCTTTTAAATTCCCCATATCCTATGTCTCCTATCACCCCACCAGGAGCGTACGACCCAACCAGCCCTGTGTCCAGTGTAAACCCCACATCACCAACCTCAACATACCCCGAGAGCAGTATAGTATGGCCCGGCTGCCCAAATAAAAGTTTGGATGTCGTGTCTAGTGAGGAACCGGCCACGGGATCCCCAGGATGTTCGCGTTGGGACCCTATTTCTTTGATCCCTACAGGCCCCACATTACAGAATGGCATTGTGGAGGACCGTCTGAGTATGGCCCCAGGGGTACTTCAGGGTAATGTACAAAACAACCCTGTGTTCATCCCTAATCCCCCACAATATGATTCTGTAGACCCAAAAGAGGTACAAGGGGCTGTTGGCGGTCCGAAAACTAAAACGACAGGTGAACGCCGCCACCTTAAAACTGGGGAAGGGGAGAAGAGGTGACAGGGTCATGACGGACGCACAGCTGAAGATCCTGCAAAGGGTTGAGCTGTGTAAAAGTATGATCCTACAGGCGCGTCAATCGGCAGCGACAGACATAGGTGTTATACAGGCGTGACTAGGTCCATGGCGTCCCCTAAAGAGCCCCTATTCCACTGGTGTTAATAAAAGTATACAGACATCAAAATATAACCCCAAGGTCTGCACAATACTGACAAAGTCCCTACGCTTCTTACGATGCCTCAGGCATAAAAATACATAGAGCCCCGCAAACAAGGTCTTGCAGTATCAAACACCATGCCTGAAACATATAAATTAATACCCATAAGTCGACAATACATAAGTTCAGGAGAGAACATCCCGAGGGTGGGTCATTTGAAACGCTCAATGGGTAGAGCTGCAATACACCGACACCAGGAACACACAGACGGGGCAAATGTAGGGTCTGTAGCAGAGGTCTCTACGAGTACAACGCTTACAAGTACAAACCATACTGCTCAAATAGGCTGGGGGCTGTTGCCTAAAAAAGGGTGGTCCAGTAAAAAGCAAAAGTGGATTAATAGCGCTAAGCAGCAGTGGCTTCTAATAGGTAAACTAAAGAAAGCCAGAATATGTGCTACACAACGGTTTAAAAATACACCAGAGTCAGGGTTAAGTCTGAACCCCCAAATGATGCTGCATCGAGTTCAACAATCCCAATTCATGAGGATTCAGAGCCTGTGTTTTTAGAGAGCGTTCGAAGTTACAGTCGTACGGTAACGCTACAGAACACTATGAGGAATTTAGGTTTGTTAACCTACACCACATAAGGTCCTCTGATCATGGGGTTTTAGCCATACATCAGGCTCTGCAAACGCTTATAGAAAGGTTGTTATACGATGTGGGTCCTAACGATTTCTTCCAGCTATGCTGCCAGGACCTTGACAGTCCATTGTTCACCAAACGAAGGTTCCACGATGTCTTTGACGCTGAGGAATTTCTAGAAAACCTCTCAAGACTTTTACAGAGTAAGGCTGAACTAGTCGCCTATGGTACTTTCAGTGTCATAGCCCTCATTGTACGGGGTCGTGAGGGGGGTGTTTCCAGGCCTTTAAAGAGTGTGCTGTACAGTAAGATCATTGGTAAGAAACAACGTTAGTTGCTCAACTTTAACAACAGAGCAGCCAACACCTGTATGGCGGCCCGCATCGTGGGGTTGCTGCAGGGTCGCAAAACCCCTGACGCTGTCATCATGTCTAGAGCGGCTGAAGCCCATGAGGTGCTTGAAATACCTCCAGACCGCATGGTCGGCTTTGGCGACATAGGTCTTTTTGAGAACTATTTCGCAGTTACGGTGAAAGTTCTTTATCACAACGGTTCTTGGAAGTACTTTACAACCAGGGAACGTGTGAAAAACAAGACCGTATATGTCCTCCACCACGAAAATCACTTTTACGGGATATTGAACCTTAAAAGTTTTCTAGGGGCCAAGTACGTGTGCACCCACTGAGATCACATCTACAACACTAAGGCAAATCATCAGTGTGAAATGCATTGTAAGATGTGTCAAAGGGACGGTTGCGTCGTAGACGCTGCCCTGAAGGTGAGGTGCCGCACCTGTAATCTTTTTTGTTGCTCGCAAGACTGCTTCAGCATACACAACAAAACTGTTAAATGCATCCCTAAAATGGATTGCCTTGAGTGTGGCCGGTATGTGGTAGAAGATCACAAATGCAAAGAGATGAAATGCCCAAGGTGTCAGACTCCTTTTAGGGCAGGAACTGTACACAGGTGCTACATGGTTAAAGGGAGGCCCCAGACCAAAACAGAAGACTACATAGTGCTTGATATAGAGTGTACACAGGAGACGGGGGTACACCAACCTAACTATATTTACGCACACCATCTAACTTCTGATGACAGCTGGGAGTTTGAAGGGCGAACTTGCGTTGGTGATTTCCTTAACACTTTCATTCAAACCAAATTCAAAGGGTATACCATGCTGGCCCATAACTCAAAAGCATATGACTTATTCTTTATTTTACAAAATATGATTTGTGAAAAGGTACAAGTAGAACTCATCACTCAGGGTTCCAAGCTGATGTTGTTAACGGTTGGCCCGTTACAAATAAGGTTCATAGACACCCTGAATTTCCTACCCATGAAATTGAGCAAGCTGCCAAAAACCTTTGGTTTTCCAGGATGTAAAGGTTATTTTCCACACTTTTTTAACACCTGGGCGAACCAGAATTATGTGGGGTCCATGCCGCATCCCGACAGCTATGGGGCTAAGTATATGATGCTTGGTGAGAAAGAGAGCTTTCTACAATGGTACGATGAAAACCGTGAAAAGGAGTTTCATTTTCAAACAGAATTGAAAGCTTATTGTCAGGCTGATGTTATGATCCTGCGAAAAGCCTGCAACCTCTTCAGAGATGTTGTGGTGTCTATGACTAAGAAAGTAAGGGTTTTGAAGCCCAATACCCCTCAAATGACAAAGACAGTCAAATACATAGACCCTTTTCAAAACATCACTTTGGCTTCCATGTGTATGTCCATTTACAAACACATGTTTTTAAGACCTAAAAGTATTGCTCTAGTTCCGCCAGACCTCTATAACGGTAAACAGAAACGTTATTCAACCCCCTCTATCCAATGGCTCATGTATGTCTCTGAGAAGGAAGACATACATATTCAACAGCCCTTACAGGGTGGTGAATACCGCCTGGATCCCTATTACCTGGATGGGTACGCTGTAATTAAGGGAGTGCCAACGGCCTTTGAATACTGAATGGCTGCTTTTACCACGGCTGCCCTCAGTGTTACAAACCCCACGAGTTTAACAGATTGATGGGTGCCAAATTTGAGCACTTACACAGACGTACTCTGATGAAGGCCCAGTATGTTGAAAAATGTGGCTTTGCTATGAGGTCCCTTTGGGAGCATGAGTGGTTAGATATGCTAACATCCGATACAGAACTCTGCTCTTTCCTTAAGAGGTGTGATTTACCAGAGCCTCTGGAGCCCCGTGATGCCTTATTTGGGAGACGTACAAATGCTATACAGCTGTATAGGGCCGCTGGTGAGGGTGAGAAAATACACTACTACGATTTCACTAGTCTGTACCCGTTTGTGAACAAGATGAATGTATACCCCTTAGGTCACCCCACCATCATATATAGAGATTTTAAACCCATATCCGAATACTTTGGGTTAGTTACATGCCAAATCTACCCTCCAAGGCATCTTTACTTTCCGGTGCTACTATACAGAGTAGACGGTAAGCTAATGTTTTCCCTCTGTCGAACATGTGCTGTGAGTAAAGAGGTCAGTGTGTGTACACACACACTGAAGAACAAAGGATGCTCACAGGGACATGGTGTAGCATAGAGGTCCAGGCGGCCTTAGAGAAAGGCTACAGGCTTGGCAGAGTACACAAAGTGTGGCATTTTAAGAGGACCACAACACGCCTCTTTTCTCTGTATATTAATTTGTTTCTCAGAGACAAACAGGAGGCCTAAGGATATCCCGAGTGGTGTACTAGCCAGGATGCAAAGCAAAAGTACATCGATGACTACTACACTCACGAGGGCATACGCTTACGACCCCATCTGATAGAGGTCAACCCTGCCAGACGACAGTTAGCCAAGCTCTGTCTAAACTACTTATGGGGAAAATTCGCATAGCGTACAAACATGTCAAATACAACCATCATAACAGATCCTGATGAGCTGTTTAAGTACCCTTTTGCCCCTTGTTACGAGGTGTCAACCTACGAGTTTATCGATGACGAGTCCGCGGCTTTGTGCTGGAAATACACAAAAGAATACCCCACAACGTGTAACAACATAACCATCTTCATAGCGTGCTTCACGACCACTCACGCTCGTTTAGAGCTTTATGGTGTAATGGATAAACTCCAGGACCAGTGTTTGTATCATGATACCGACTCAGTTATTTTTGTGAGTAAACCAGGGGATGAAAACCCTCCTCTTGGTGATTATCTAGGTAATTTGACTAGTGAACTTGATATGGATGAGTATATAGTCGAATTCACATCATCCGGACCTAAGACCTATTCTTACAAAACAAACAACAACAAAGTATGTATGAAGGTCAAAGGTATAACATTAAATGTGAACAACACCCTAAAAATCAATTTTGACCGTCTGAAGGATCTGGTGCACGAATACTCTGCTTCGGACAACCGTGAAAATTATAAAACCATAGCTGTTAATCAGCCCTGCATAGTCAGATCTAAAAAGAAGTGGGATATTACAACTCAGCCCTACATAAAACCTTACGTGTTGTTTTTGATAAAGGGTCCTGACTGAGGACTATAAAACACTGCTGTACGGCTATTAGTCGCATTAGATCAACTGACTCGTACACTATGAACACACGATTACAGCATCCGTTCTCCTGTGTTTTAGCAGGTCCCTCAAACTGTGGTAAAAGCTACTTTATAAAAAAGCTCTTAGAAAATGCTGCAGGGGCTTTATCCCAAACACCCAACAACATTGGGTGGCTTTATTCTTGCTGGCAAGATCTTTATACTGAGCTATCCAAAAGTTTCCCACATATCAGGTTCATAGATGGTATACCTGATAATCTCAACGATGATGAGCTACTGCCGCCGAACCTTGTAACCCTTGTAATTGTAGACGACCTTATGTGCAAAGGTGGGGATCATCCTGAGCTAGAGAAAGCTTTTACTCAATAGTCACACCATCGCAATCTAAGCATATGCTACATCGTGCAGAACCTGTTTTACAAGGGTAAGAACAGTCGTTCTATAGCTCTCAATGTCTCATATCTCATTTTATTTAAAAACCCCCGTGACAAACAACAAATATCCATCATAGCTAAACAGATGTACCCTGGAAACACACATTTTTTCATGGAGGCCTTTAACGACGATACTGCAAAACCCCACGGCTATTTGCTGGTTGACTTAAAAAATAATGCTCTAGAAGACTACAGGCTCAGGGCCGATATTTTCCCCCCTGATCTCCCCGTCGCTTACACACCTAAGGCCAAGCCCAGAGCCTCTAAAAAGAAGTGTTGAAGGAGCTTTAGTGACATTTACAATCTAGATCTTATAATATAAGGTGGTGACTATGTCTGTCCGCCTGCGGCGTAATTTAGCTCTCCTAAAAATGCTGGTTACAGCCAGCCCCCAACACAGAAAGGCCATCCTGTGCGCGGCTTCAGATGATTTAGTGGCTGCCATTTCAGGAATAGCCCTAAACACCCTAAAAGGTAACGTCCCTATATCAAATCGCCAGTTGCAGGTGCTGAAGAAGAAGCGACACCTTATCAAGCAGCTCAGTAATAAAAGGGCGTCCCTCATTTCCAAGAAGAAACTGGTAAAACAGTCTGGTGGGTTTATAGGATCGCTGTTGGGTATAGCTATACCCCTAATTACAAGTATCCTCTCGAGGCAGTGATGGAGCATGCCTCAAAGATGTATTTGGTGCCTAGACAGCAGTTGGAACAATTGGGACCATCTACGGACAATGCCTGGGATATAAGGAAAAATGAGACTGTGAGGCTGGATGCTGAAATTAAAGAAATTTTGAACCGGACTGACCTAAATCCGTACGACAAAGCAAACCTTTATACCAGCACCCTAAAACATTTTTTGGACTATTACAAACAGTGGAATACAGAAAAAAATAAGCTAACTCTATATGCCCCAGACTCTGAACAGCAACCAGCAAACCCTGCAGCCCCGCAGGAACCACAACAGTCACCTCAAGGCCCCGCACCACCCTCGGATAACTTTGTTGAAGATCTCTTAAAAAATATAAGTCAAAGGTACCGAGGGGCTGCGCAGATGTTGATGAGTAAGCTTGCAGCTTCTAAAGACCTAACAGCGTGGAATGAGCGGGCGAATTCCTCTACAGGGGGCAGCCGATTGTTGGATCACACATGTACGATCTAGTCAAAGGTCTCACGCATGCCAGACCCTTAACAAGCCAAAATGCTCCTAGAGGTTGGGAGCAGTTTCTGCAAGCCTCTGCTGAACTCAATATCCCTACAACGCTCGTGGGTAATGGTGACCATCGGCACCTGCTTGAAAGTCTGAAGGGACCCATCCTGTCTTCACCACCATCCTCAGGCGTTCCGCGGCTATCCCCTGCTTGGACCACACCAGTTACGACATCTGTATCTCGAAAAAAAACACTGGCCGAACCCCCCTCGTGGATTACAAACTAATGTTTCTCCAGACTTTTTGAACAATTGTACCGTGTACAGGTGTGTGTATAGTTATACACCTGCTAACAAATGTGCCTGATTTTTTCTTCGTATAGTTCTTTAGTGAATGAATGAATGAAATGAATGAAATGAAATTTATAGAGCGGGATGGCTACCCTGAGGCCTCCCAGCGCTACGGACAACACAGCCAGGACCGGGCAGGAGAGAGTTAGATACAGTTCTTGTAGAGCCACGTTTTTAAAAGCCTCTGAAAAGCAAGCAAATTGGATTCCTGTCGGAGGGAAAGTGGAAGAGTGTTCCAAAGAATTGATGCATTATAGGTAAAGGACCGCCCACCACTTCTAGCTCTCTTTATTCTAGGGGGAAGAGAGAGGAAAGCAGTAGTAGAACGGAGGGCCCGTCTGGGTTGGTATGGGATAATCAAGGATTGAATAATCGCGGGGCCGATCTTCCAGAAGGCTTTCTGGGCTAGGCACATGGCTTTAAACTGGATCCTTTCTCTAATCGGCAGCCAGTGCAAGGCCTTCAGGGCAGGTTTCGCAGACTGCCGCCGAGGGATCTGTAAAAGTAGGCGTGCAGCACAATTTTGGATTGTCTGGAGCTTGCTGATGGTGTATTGAGGGGCGCCCAGATAAAGGACATTCCCATAGTCCAGGCGAGAGAGGATGAGCGCCTGGACCATGATCCTTCTAGCCTGAAAAGGGAGAAGGGGAAGGATCTTACGCAGCATTCTGAGTAAGCCAAAGCAGGAGGCAGAAAGTTTTACAGCTTGATAATTAAAGGTGAGGGAACGGTCAAGCCATACTCCCAAACTCTTAATCTGATCTTTGGGAACTGGAGCGGACCCAAGACAATTGGGCCACAACAAGGCAGAGTTGAATACAGGGTAGTTACCCAGGAGCATAAGCTCCGTTTTGTCCCCATTAAGTTTAAGGCATGAGAGGTCCATCCACTTGGCGATCTCCTCTAGACAACAGCCCAAGGTGCTAGGTGCTAGGTGACCGCTCGGGGTGGTTTAACGTAGTAAGTTTGTCACTGTAATACCTTTCCCTGCAAAAATGTTTGTAATAAAAACTTTTAACTTTTTACACTGTCTCGGTCTTCTTTTAAAGTACTGTAATTATGTTGTATGTGTCAGAATAAAAATACGCACTCTGTATTCAGGTTTTAAAATTCCTTTATTTTAGACAATAATCATTAAATATACAGCCGCTACACGAACTTACAATTTTGACATACAGCGTATTCCGTTTTAACAGGACGGACCATAGCACCTGTGTTTTCTTTTATATATTTCACAACTATACGGTCATTGTTAACAAGATCCTTCGAATATAGATTTAAGAAATTACTAAACGTCATTCCCTCTGACATTTTACTAATAAAATATATACAATGTTCACCGCATGTGATGGCTAACGAATCCTGGACCCTCATCTTGTTATACTCCACCCTCGCTGCAGTTTTTTTTCACATACTTGAATATGGGCTTTGTATAGATGCTGTGTTCGGGGAACTCTGCGGTACTGTCAAACACTGTAATCTTGTCACCGCCCATAAACAGGGCAGTCCAATGTGTTCTGTCCTTGTAATGCGGATCTGTGTTAAAGACAAGGGTTCGTGGTCTTTCTGCCCCTATTTCAGCTGGTAACCCATCGCTAGGGAAAACCCCTAAAAGTATTTCCTAGCGTGTTTATGCCTACTTAAGATCTCCCGTATCTGCACAGTGTCCATTTCACAATGTTTTAAAGATAGTCAAACAGAATCTGTCTGGCGTGGTTTACCTGAATGACGCTGTTGAATACAAAGAATATGACCATGTTCACATTCACAGGCAGGGGGTTACTAAAACGTATTTCAGCTTTTAGATTTCCGTTTTTGACCAAGTTATAATGATCGCCGTCTTGTCAGGGGTCAGATCGAATGCGAACAGTGTGTATCCGTCCCCATAGCCTTCTCTTGACACGACTAACCCGCAGTCCCTTAGATGCTTCCCTGTTATCGAAACCAGCCCCAGATATTCCCTGATAAAGTTGGAGGTTCCAAAACTGGGTGTGTAGGGTTTTGCAGGAATCACAGAGCCCTCATGGCCCAGCGCAGCATAGTTGATGTTGTAGTGCTTGAAATTGAAGGGGTTTGAGGTGTAGACGCCACTAAAAGCTGTATTGTCCACAAACCCAAGGATAATAAGTTTGGGTAGTTGTCCCAGAAATAAATTCAGTTGCTGTGTTAGTCGGGTACCTGCAGGGATGCTGAATACCTTCAGAGCTACTCTTTCCACTGCGTACTTGGCATTTGATATTTGCAAAGCGTCTGCGTGAGCTGGTCTGCCGCTCAGGGACACTTTCCCTCTCTTTACAAACAGGCGTGCGGATAGTATGTCCAGCTTGTACTGTTCCGCATCCCCGCTGATGAGGCAGAATGAGTCCTTGTTGCGGGTAAGCCTGATCTTAGAATCAATTCCATTGACGAGAAGTTTATCTTGGAAGAAGAGGTCTGAATGTATGCGACCCAGGAGGTCAAAGTGGCGACTGCCTGCTGCAAACCCTGCCCTTTTTACAAAACCCTGATTGTCACCGTCCAACTCCTTGGCTTCAAAGTGGGCGTACGTGCCCTTGTAAAAGAGCCCCGCTGAAAGCTGCATGTCAAGGGCTTCGCTACTGTAATTTAGAATGCTCTCAAGGTAGGCTCTGTAGGCGTACATGTTATCGCTCTGTGTGATGAGACGATCGCCCAGGGTGATGTCCACCTGATTAAACATGGTTGCTAGGGGGTAAGCGATCGTCGCCACTTTAGGGTCTGCTGCTATGTTGGAACCATCCGCTTTTACGATATTACACATAAGATGCAGCATCGTGTTGTTGAGATCCAGATACATATCCGTGGACCCCGACACAAAAAACTCAATAGGGGCCAACGGCGTCAAAGCGGCTAAAGGTGATACCTCCATGAAAAAGCTGTTTTCGATGCTGGTCTGCGTAGGTTTTAGAGTAAACAAGTCTAACTCTGATTTGGCGCACTCGCCCGATGCACAATGTACGAAGGCCATGCTTTAGTTTGCGTTGCTTTAGAAAATATTTACTTTAAGAGACGTTTCTCTTCTTCTTCGAAGCTCTCTTCCGTCTTGGGGTTCTTCTTTTGTGACTGCCTTTTGAAGAACTCCTCCTTTTTAGGTCGAGCATTCGAGACCTATTGTAATTTCTTATGTTGGGTTAAAGCCATCCCCCAACTTTTGATTTGTTTGTTTCAGTGTCCCTCAAAAATCCTTGCTTGCCAGTGGTCAGTCCTGTCTCCTTGTCCCTCCTTTCTCTCTTGCGTTCCTCCCATGCAGCAGGGACTAAGTACTGTCTCATCACACTACAGTTCTTTGTCTGTTCTCTGGGGGACTACTTTATTTCTTTGTTTCCTGTTCGGTTTCTGTTTGCCTGTGTGTAGTATCGGCACCATAGCTGATTACATTTAAATATAGTTTTCCTCCCTCCTACCTCCACCTAATTCCACAGTTTTATTGGGGGTACTTTTTTCGCCATGCCTCCCTCTTCATGGTTATATTTTTTAGGCTTTTATGCAATTTTCGCTTTCGACCGTCATTTGGGCTTCTTTTTAATAGGATGTTAGTTTGGGTTTGGGCTTTGTTTTACGGAGTATTGGGCTTGTTTTTTGGCAGCGCAAAAAGCTGGCAGTGAATGTCCGACTTTTTGGCTTTGCCAGTGCTTGTTCAACTAGCAGCCTGTGTTAACAAGCTTTCTTGAAGTGGGCGCCGCCTTACTTTTGTTTTGCACTGCACGGTGTGTTCCTTTAAGCTGTTTTGCTTCCCCCCACCCGCTTCACATTATGAGCCCTCCCCCCACCCTCTGAGCACAAATGCAGCCTTTCCCATAATCACACAGCAATGCTTCCCCACTTCTCTCCCGCAGCATTCCCTGCTCTGCCCGACCTCCTCCCTCCTCTCCCGGGGGTCTCCCCTCTCCACCATCGCCATCAAGAAGGCAGGCTCCCTGGAGCCCGAGCGATGCCGCAGCGAATGGGCATGAAGGAGCTGCCTTGATTCCCCCAGCACCCCCCCCCACAATTCACTTTATTGCACAAATCAGTGAAAGTAAAAATCAGTCTGCATGGATGTACCTGCCTGCACTTTGTAAAGTGCTGGAAACCACGGAAGCCAGCACAGCTGTGAAAGCCGCACCCGCCTGCACAGTCCCACGGGCGCCTACAAGGTAGGGGCTTCGCAGCTGCACTACATTTTGCGGCCAGCTGCTGCTTTGAATTGAGCACGGGGACCGGAGGAGGTCTCCCGCGTGGTCCCTAAGTGTGCTTGCCATTTTCAAGTAACTCTCTTAGTCTTTCTCCTGAACTTTCCGCCATTTCCAAAGGGATCTCCGCAGAGTGGGTCTGACTAAACCGGCATCCGGTGCATTTAAGCTTTGAAAAACGTGTTATCATTTTACTGTTACTTAATGTGCTGAAGTACGTGTAACGGTGTCATCCATTTGTTTGTGTTAACATGTCACATCTCATGCGGTTTTGTCTGCTGTGAGGTCTCTGACCTTCGTGGCTTATCACAACATGTTGCTGTACAGATATTGGAAGCGTATCCTATTCACAATGAAATAAAATACACAATGTTTTCGAATCTTGACAACCAGAGCTATTCCTCAGGTTGCAATAATCTTATAAGCTTCGTCTGCAGAAGTATTTCTTTGCTATTCGTCCATACCAGACAGTTCTCTTTGGTTTTAGGGGCTTGGGACGTGAGCTGCATATTTTTGATACATAGGCTGCGGAGCTGTCTCTTAAATAGAGCAATATGTTAAGGCTGCGCTAGTTTCACATAGCATGTTGCAAAATCGGCTTTATTGTTGGTGTCAGTGATTAAACTTTTGACATTTTCTCTGCATGCTGCCCACATGGTACTGTGTTTTTTATTTTTTTATTCCACTGTCTTCTTCCTTTTCACTATAAGGGCCAGGGCTTCCCCCAACTGAGGCATTTTGCAGACCCACCTCAAACACTGTTTGAGGTCCCCAGCCTCGAGCTCCTACTTACTTCTTCCACCTTTTACTCTCTCTTTTTAACTTTCTGTGACCAGTTTCCTGTAACTCTTGCTCTCTTACTCTTTGCTCTACTTTTGATGTGCCCTTTGACTGCTTTCCTTTCACTCTTTGCTCTCTCAGTCTCTGCTTTTATGTTGCTCTCTGATCAGTTTCCTGTCACTCTTTGCTCTCCTATGGTGTTGACAGTAGGAGGGACTTTCGGGTTCTTTTTAAAAACGGCTCCTTTATAGCCCATTGACCAACGAGGTCCTGTCATCAAGTTACTTGCAGATCAGTACCAGGAAGGATGAGCACATTGAATCGGTGCCTAATTAAAGATCTGGCACAGTAAAATAAATATGGAAAGTGGCATTGTTTTTTATCCTCGTTGCGTGTTCCCTTTGGAACAGTCACTCTTGAGTTGCTAAGCAGAACCCAAGAGGACACGCTGCCACATTGTTTAGGCTCGAAGTGGAGAGCGCATCCTTTACTTTTATTTCCTCCTCATTAGTGATGCCCTCACTGTCTTCCTTTTTTTAAAATTTCATATTTTATTACAGAATGATCATAAAGGTTTAGTACAGAAGATGTGCCAACACTGCTAAAGGACTTTAATTAATTACCACAAACTTTGATGTCTTTAATAGCTAATATAGTGTAATGCATAATGTGCTGCATGGCTAAACACTTATAAGGTCCCAAAGGCGAGACCTATTGGCTATGCCAATGCTTGTTTTATAAGGGGCCGGTGGTCCCCTACGCCTCGAAGCGCGACGTTTCCTTTTAACACTTGTGCGGGGTCTGTTTGCCAGTCCTGCGCCTTCTTGTGGCTGCTTGTTCATGCGCTCTGCGACAGCCGATGTGACAGACCCAATCACCTCTTGGGCTATGTTCGTAGCCGCAGCTTTAACATGTGGCTTAACAATTTCATAACCTCTTCTCAAGATTGGCATAGCTCTTCTAAACAAACTACGGAAGAAACCCCCCAAGCCGGCCCCGTACATTACGGGGGACCCTTGAAAGTACGTTGGGCCTCCATTGCCAGCCTGATTTCTGTAATAGTCCCTGTACATAGACGGATCACCGTATGTTTTCACGACCACCATGCTGTCTTCTTAATAGTCCCTGTCACGTCTCGGCCTTATATGTAGCTTAGCAATAACTTTACCGTATTTAAAGGCCACCGGCGCAGACTGGTCATCAAAGATCATAATTGAAATAGTGTCAAAATGGTTTTTAGAAACTGCGACGTAGTCAGGCTTGTTAAATTGAATATTGACCATCGTATTATTTTCAACGTGCACATGGACCCATCTTAACAGCAGTGAATAACTATCCCCAATCCTCTGCGCCTCTACAATATCGCTATACACATAGAGTGTGCAGAACCCTCCGTTAATATCAGGGCACGAGCGGTCGGGTTCAACAGGACTTCTCGCATGTTGCACTGTGCCTAAAACCCTTCTTAATTTACCAGAGCAGTTAAATGTTGTATTGCGACCAGGGGCTTTAAGAAAGACCTTCCTTCTAACTTTATCTAGCATTAGATGAATATTCGCAAAGGTTTCAATGTTGGATATGGATTTGTTGATGGCATCGATGACATTTGAAACGGTTGGGTAGTATCCGTATGGGAAACCTGCGGGTATGCTCCCAGGGTCCTGCTCACGCTTTATGTTAAATGTGGCTTCGTCCGGTGCAAATGTATTCCATGTTCTTGGGTTTTGGATTTCTGTTAGGGCTACTTCCCAATCTCCTTTCAGGTCCACTGGTTTAGCCAACTTCACGGTGTAATTAGAAATCTTGTTGTAGGGGAACATATCCTTGGAAGCGTTGGACGGGAGGGTAATATAAAAGGGCACTGTCTCCATCTTATCTTGAGCTTTAGACCGTCCCAAACTCACACACCCTTCAGAGAGCTGGCCAACACCCACCTGTTAAATTTCTCCGGCCACCCTCGCCATTTGACAAATGCTTGTCTGTTAGCCCCGCTCCCTTTCCTTTTCAGAACCTTTTCAACCCTATACACCCTATGCGGATTGTTGGGTACCATTTGTAACTCTTCCTTGTAAAAGACTCCAGACACCTCTTTCCCAGCGTAGTCCTTTAACCTGTAAATATACAACCCCTGTTTAAGCTCCACACTTTCCACTATAAATATCTCATCGCTTAAAGTCTGCTGGTATCCCTTTGTAAACACACCTTTCAATTTTGAAATCCTAACATGGTCCCCTTTTTTAAAGAGTGGTTTCTTCACTATTGTAGCGAAATGGCTCCTGTACACTGTTCTCCAGACCTTTAACAAATTAGACGTTGTTACCTCTACGCGCAATGTTTGATGGTTCGGTGATAACTGGCATTGTAAACATCTATAAAAGCCTATAGAACATCGACGTATCTGTATGTGTTGTAGGCCGTAAAGTATCTCCACTTCTTAGACTTTAAAGTTTGATTAAACCACTCTACAACAGCTGCTTTTACTTCCGTGTGTGACTCAAAATGTTGAACAGCGTGCTGCTTTAATAATTTCTGAAACGACTTGTTTAAGAATTCTTTCCCCGCATCTGTTTGTAGTTTTTGAGGGATTCGCCCCGTCTCGAAGATGGCTTTGAAAGCGGCTGTGACGCTAGCCCCACTTATCGCTTAGTGCTTCTGCAAAGGCATACTTGGACAACACATCTATGACGGTTAATATATAACGGGATCCATTATTATGTTTTGCTATATCTTGAAGGCTGATGATGTCCGCCTGTCATTGATAATCTATTTGCGCATTAACAATTGTAGAGCGCCTCTTAAAACGCCTTCTGGCTGGTTTGTGGAGTGAATATGCCTCCTCCCCTGATAACCAGGTGTTCACCAGGTCTCTGTTTACCGGTTCATTTTCACCTACAGCCCTTCTATACAGAGCTTCAACGCTTCCAAAGCTACCAACACCCCTTGTATCATAATAAAGTGTTGTTAAACGGGCCCCAGACATGTTATCAGTAGCTACAGCCATTGAAATGAAAGACTCTTGGTTTGTGTGAGTCCATTTTATTAATAATAAAGAATATTGGCAAAACATCAACAAAACACATTTCACATTTTCATAGTATGTAGCATAATGGCTTTGCACTTTTTACAGACATACACACGATGCTTCTAGCTGAACCTTCCAAAACAGCCTCTACACCAGGATGCGGGGTATAACGCATAGCCACATGGCCCCGTGCCATTCTATGGTTTTGTTCTAAACACACGCATGTATATAACGCTACATATTAACTTATTTTATTTTAAAACAGTCTTCTGGGGGCTTAAGAACCTGTTCTTCTGTTTTTTAAATACATATTACACATACGCCTTTCTATAAGCCTTTCTATCATCTTTCTATCAAAGCCCGTACACAGCCCCGGCATACCCTGTAGTTTTGAGCTTGGTTCACTGGCATATCGGATCTCATTGAGTGCCATTGACAATGTGTTCAACATATCAGGGTGGACATATTTCTTTTCAGAGGACAGCCCATACACAACCCTTAGCAGTTTATACACCTTGTACGGGTCTAACAAACTATAAATATAACGGATTGTTCTTGCTCTGTATGAGTCACTTCGGCATTCATGCGCCGCCTGCTGAGGGTCCTTCATTTGATGTCCATAACAAAGGATGTAATAGTCATGTTTGACACATGCTAGTACAACTGCTGCAGCAAAACCTTTAACAGACAACACGGCATCTTGGTGTACCGCTGGAGTTGCCTTTTCACAGGCGCAGCTCCTAGATGCACAGACACAATTACTGTGGCCATCGTTGTTTTGGCATGTGGAACTTTCAGTCTGCGTTGAACACCACAGACAGTAGAAATTTACGTCATTCACTTTTGACGGCTGGCCCTCGGCACCTGTTCTTTTTGGGGGTGCGTTCCACAGTTCAAAAGAAGAAAGAGAGACAACCCATTAGTTAAAAATAAAATACACCATTATACACGTTAACTGTCTATAATGTTTTTTAATAACCTCAGCATTTTTGTAGCCCTCAGCGGCGCCCCTGAAGTCTTGAGAGTCACAGATGTCCATAGATACATCACAGTCTTCGGAGCTTGTACCCAGCTGTTGCACGACAACTGTCTCGGGAACTGCTTCCTCCATAGAAGCCATATCTTCATAGACGGATGAGTTAGGAGGCGCTACAGCTTCTTCATCCTCCTCCATTTTGAAGAAGTTACCTCCAGCAGGCACTTCGCCGCTAGTAGAGCCCTCACTGTCGCTGTTATCAACCTTAATCGGTGTCACCACGTGAGGCCATTCCTTGAGACTAAGCCCTTCCATCCGGCGGCACAAGTCAGTGTCAAAACCAGTAACGTCGCAGCCCATATCTTTAGGAGCTTCCTGTTGAGCAATCTCGTCCACGGTCTCTGGTGATATGCTCCGATTATAATCATGGAGCGTGGTGTATCCACCCTTCAGTGGGATCCATTTGATGATTGGGCTGTATCTCTTCATATTGATAAGTTCCTCTTTCTGTATTCAGGCTCCTGCTTGCTGTACACGGCTCTTAAGGACGCCTTATATGTATTCTAAGCAGCCCCTAAAAGAGGCGTACATCTCTACATCACAACTATGACACAGGTCATCATCGGGTTCTGGTTCGCTGGTCCCCTATGACATCCCGCCCCCTTTGGGACAAGTGTTGGGACCTGTCACTTTTACTTCATTTCGACGGCGTGGCACCTATCACTTTTAGTTTGATGAGGAATGGTATCCCTTTAGACTACTTATGGGAATTATGTAGTGTGAGTGCAACCCTCAGAGGACAAAGATGAAAATTCCAGTGAACAGGTTTAGTATTAGCGTGAACGTGACCCGTCAGAAGGGTGATGTAAATTAAGCAAAACCACCGACCAATTATCATGCTCGCATTTTTCCTCAACAGCATTTCACTTTTGCGCAGCTACAGTAACGGAATGGATAGCCATGGAATCTCCTCATTGAGGCCATAGATGTGACTGCGTAGCCTGAAAACCCATTTCTTTTCCCTGACAAACAAGAACTGGGAAACATTTGCGTTGGCAGGGGGTATATATGGCTTTTCTAGAACAGTCCATCTCAAGTCATCAGCTGAGTGACCCTCTTGAATGATATGATTTGTCATCGTTGTTGTTTGCCTCTTGCATCTTATTGTGCTCTTATGTTCTCTAATGCGAATTCTGATTTTGTGCCTTGTCATCCCCATGTACTTGAGGCCACAAGGACATGAGATGAAGTAAATCAATTGCTCGCTGTACAGTTTGTGTGCAGTCGCTGTTGCTATCCGCCTTCGCCGATCTGGTATGTACCAGTTTGTCTTTAAGATTGCCACTCCTTTTAAATGCGAACAAGGAGGCTTGGAATTTACCTGTTTCCTTTGTTCAGGATATGTCAGTTCTTGCAAATTGTTTTCTTTATAAGCCCACATAAACTGCTGTAAGTGTTCACACACACCAACCTTCCAGTTGGCGGTTTAGGTGGATTAATGTCAAGGAGAGCCTCTCGATTGTTGTTCTTGGCTCTTTTGGCCGACTGGCATATGGGACGTGCAGGATATTGTCTGTCTATCAGGTGGCCTGAGAGTATTTTGGCATGCTCTCTGTATTTCTGAAAGGAAGAACAATTGCGTCTGACACGTAAAAACTGGCCAAACGGCAGATAGTCTCTCACCACCTTTGGGTGATAGCTCTTGTAGGACAGAAGGGCGTTCCATGCCACAGGCTTCTTGTATAACTCTGTTTCCAGCGAGCCTGCTTTAGGGAGTATCAGAAGATCCAGAAAAGGTAGTCTCTCTTCGCTAAATTCACATGTGAATCACAAAAAGGGGTTAAGAGAGTTCAGCCACTGGTGGAAAGAATTAATGGAAGAAGCATCTCTATGCCAAATGACGAAAATATCGTCAAAGTAGCGCTTTCACATACCGAGATGGGAGCGATATGGGTTGTCAGGGCTGACGATGTGTTCTGTTTCAAAGACATTCATGTACAAATATGCCAGGCTGGGAAAAAGGTGTTTTCCATGGAAGTCCCTGACGTCTGCAAATGAAAGCAATATTCAAACTGAAAGAAATTCCCCCTCATCGCAAGATTGGCGTATTTCATAATGCCGCAACACCTCTGAGAAGGGTCAAAGGCTGAAACATAGCGACCTACTCTTTTGAGAAAATCCAGCGGGTATGATCGCGCCTGGCTGTCTCTCTGTTTGATTTTAATCCTGACCCAGGGACGTATGAATAAATTGTGTCAATTACCTTGGAGACAGTTTTACTTTACACACCCTTCACTCATGCCCTGCCTCCCTCACCATATCATGCTCATTAGAAAGGTATTTATTATACCTCTGAAAACGTCTCTGAGCCCCTCCCTCTAGTGAGGGGGTTGTAGCCCACACCGTGACTAGGCATCACGGTGCAAGGAGGTTCTCAATGATGAAGCGTGCCAAACTGGTGGGTGAGGGAATTCATCCTTTAAAAGGAACACCCAACATCAGTCAGGTACACAACTCTCATTGTTTCTTTCTATAAGACCCAGGGTTTTTTGTGGTTATGATAAGTATTGGGGAGTCAATTCCTGCTGCTTTCTAAATCTCCTCTGGCCCTTTTTTGTGGTCTTGTAGGTCCAGTTCTTCTCACCCAGGAAGAGAGGGCAGCAGGCAGCAGGTAGCAGACAGCAGACAGGTCAGAACAGCAGTTCTTCCAGTGCAGCAGTCCAGCAGAGTGGCAGTCCTTTAGCAGCACAGCAATAACTTCTTCATGGCAGAGTATTCACGGGTCCAGAAGTGTACTGAGTTGGTAGGGTCAGAAGTCCATTTTTTACACCCAGTGGTGCCTTTCAAGTGGGGGAGACTTCAAAGAGGAGATTTGAAGTGCACAGAGATCCTTCCTTCCTGCCCTGGCTCCAGACTCGCTACAGAGGGTTAAGCAGTCCTTTGTACTATGAAAGGACACAGCCCATTCAGGTGTAAGTGTTTGGGTGTGCCCAACTCCTCCCTCCCATCCTGCCCAGGATGGATCATCAGGATGTGGATGGCCCATCAGTCACACCTAAGCTCCCTTTGTGTGTGGCTGTCTAGAGGGAATGCACAAGGTCCAGCACATTTGCAGAAAGTGTCTTGATACCAATCAGAGCCCTTGTTTGCCGTCCTTTTAGATTCAGCTACTGGAGAAGTGAAAACAGCTTACTTGTCACATGATAATGTGATACATGAATCCAAGGTAAATAATTGTTACTAAACATATGGATGGAGGCATAATATGTATGACCACCTGGATTAATTGTAATATAGATTTTGTGTTTTTTTGTTTTCAGTGTTTATCAGTTCTGAGTCCTGAAGAGAACCCAGAAATAAAGTCACAGGTTCGAAACGCATCCACAGCAGTGCAACCTACAAGCTGATATAAGTCGCATTGTAATCAGGGAAATAACAATGAATTGAATTGATACACAAATCCCTGGTCGCAAGAGCAGTGCATTGTTAGTTTGCTAGGCCCATTAATTTAGGAGTACAAAAGAAAAGAAAATTGTTGTTAGCTTTAGAAGCTACTGAATCCCCTTGTTGGGCATTTGTAATTCAGAACTGTGGGTTTTTGTTTGTATTGTAGTAGCTTTGTGCATGTATGTTGTTTGGGTTTAATGTTTGTTTATGTATGATTTGTTCGCAATTAGCTTCTGTGTATGATGAATTCTAAAGTGATAAGACTAAAGAACAAATAATAAATGATGATCACTATTATTAAATAGAGTGTTCATAAAAATACTTTGTACATTTGAATAATTAGTCAGTATTGGCACGTTCATGGTTTTGAACATGCTAAAGGTGGCATTTTCAAGTTGTAATCATAAATCCGATGTTACCATTAAAAGTATTTATTATTACAAGTCCATAGGTATCAACATGATGGATCAACTCCCTTCCAATTCGGAATTACACTTATTAGATGTAACAAAGAATACGCAATGGTAATCTATGAGAGGGGTAGGTTTCAAGGTAGTGGAAAACGAATTAGGGAGTTTTTCCACTACCAGGACATGTAAAGCCAAAAAGTGTATCTCCTGCCTTTTACTTACACAGGACCCTGCCCTATGGGCTACCAGCGACCTACCTTAGAGGTGACTTATATGTAAGAAATGGGGAGTTTAAGGCTTGGCAAGGGGTTTCAAATACCAGGTCGATGTGGCAGTAAAACTGCATATACAGACCCTGCAGTAGCAGGCCTGAGACAGGTTTTAAGGAGCTACTGAAGTGGGTGGCACAATCAGTGCTGCAGGCCCACTAGTAGCATTTAGTTCACAGCCCCTGGCATATATAGTGCAGTTTACTAGGGACATATAGGTAAATAAATATTTCAATTGTGGTTACGCCAATGTTACCATGTTTTAGGGATAGAGCACATGCACTTTACCACTAGTTAGCAGTAGTAAAGTGCCCAGAGTCCTAAAGTCAACAGACACGCGGTCAGAAAAAGGGGAGGAGGAAGGCAAAAGGTTTGGGGGTGACCCTGCCAAAAGGGCCATTTCAAACTAGCCTGAACGTGCAGAGTACACACAGATCTCAGAGTTAACTTGGCAAGCTTGAGCCAGTGACCTACAAGTTTTCTATGGGATTCTGCAGCAGTTTAATTTACCACAATCCTCTTACTGATCAGAATGACTGTGCATGTAGGCACATGACACATGGAGGTTACACCCAGATCCCACCAGGAGCACTAACTCATTAAACTATTTTCTGAGTTTGAGACTTGTGATCTATGGGTTAAACAAGGATTTCACCCCCTGATCTTACTGGCAATGGAGCTTGGTACACCCAGATTATACACGAGTGCTGTAAAATATGTTTAACTCATGCACATGTGGAGAGCAGTTCCATGAGTTAAAATCATTCTATGAAGTACTTTAGAAAACTAAGCACTTGGACACCCAGATGAAGTATTACATATCTGTGCAATGCATTAAATTAACTACTTGAAGTGGTAACAAAAGTGTGATAGGATTACCAGCTCAATGGTTCTGACTTTATCAAACTCAAATGATGAAGGGATGAGTTCTGTATGTTAGTTACACAGATCTCAGCAGTCGGTGCATTAGCCTACTCAGCTATCCATGAGAGGGACATGCTTTAACTGCTACTGAAGTACTTTAAGCCAGGTTCACTTCTGAGGGTGCTGCGAGGGTTCAGCGCTGAGACACCAGTGCACATTTCATGTTAGGTTATAGGTTCCCGGCCATGTCTCAGTATTGGGGCGATGGTGCATGGTGTAAGTGTGCACATAGGGGCACTCTTAGAGCTCAGTGGACGTCTCAATCCCGGGATTATAGTGCACGGTACACATCAGGCGGGCCTTGATCTGAGCCGGTGGTTGCAGGTGCGGCCCTCCGGCACTCATTTATAGGGACTGGCTTAAAAGACAAGAGAGAGAAAAACACAAAAGGGGAAAAGAAGGAGAAGAGAAAGAGGAAAAATCAGTGAAAGAGAGAGAAAGCAGGGATGAAAAAGAGCCCGAAAGAGTGAGATGAAGGGGCAGAGAGTGTCTGGTGATGGATTAAGGAGACTTGAGGTGGAATCAAGATTTTGCAGCCTTGTTATTCGTTACACAGATCTTTGATAGCGCTGGTCCCTGGCTTCTGAGCAAAACTTGGGCCCTGGCACGTATTGTTTTACAAATTAAGCACTGAATTCAGAATAGAAGTGGATTGTGGGACCTCTATGGATGTCCCCAGAGTGCAGATGGCACCGACAGTGCAGGTCAGTGCAGGGTAGTGTTCAGGGATATTATAGCCTGGTTTCATTACACAAAGTCACATTCATTTAAGCAAATAAAGAGATTGCTTGATGTGCCTAGAATCACAGGATGTTGAGCCGACACTGGCACTCAAACCCGAATCCACAATTCCTAAGTTGGCCATTACGCCACATCCTCTTCCCTTGGGCTCCCTACAACTATGTCTTTCCCTACTGCCCCACTACCCTAAGCACCTTACCCACCGTGTCAGACCAATCCACGCCACCTAACCAAGGTGAAAAAAAATGGGCCAATTGTTTAGATTTGGAACACAAATTATTTCGAAATATGTGTCAGAGGTTTGGAAGGAGACCTGGCCAACTGGTGAAATAGCTGGTTGGCCAATTGAGTTCCTAAACCTAACTTTACTACTTAATCACATTGTGATCCTGTGCAAGTTGCTTAACCCTCCGTGTCCAAATCCAATTTTCAACAAAACGTATAACTTAGCAGCTTGGACAAATTACTGCATAGCATGAGTGATTTCAAAAAATGGTGAGATGAAAGGTTTTCATGTTTTCCAGAAAATAATAGAGAGAGGCATGTGAGAAGGCTGGGTAACTGCAGACATTCACTGCAATCAGTGGCTTTACAATACAATGAAAGTATTACTTATTCCTGTCATTTTTGCTGTCTTTTTGACTTCATTTGTGTTACGGAGGAACTTTCTTTGTTCCAGTCGTGCATGGGGTTCACCCTCTGAATATATGGAGCGCATCTTACTGCAGTTATGTTTTTCCAGAAAAGCGACAAACATTACCTCCTTAGGTTCATGCACTTGTACTGGGGTGTGAGTTTATTGAGAGTGCGCTGGTCTTATAAATCAAAAACAGGTTCCAACTCCTGGCAGACACAGAACATCAATCTGAGCCAGCTGCAGACGCAGTCAACAAGAAATGGGAACAGGTCTCTGCAATATATGTGAAGAGCATTGAAACATGCCTGGCGACCAAGACATCGAAGATGAAAGAGTGGATAAGACATGGCACATGCTAAGCTACTGAAGACAGGAGGGCAACAAAGAAGAAACTCTTGGAGGTCAAATCACCTGAGAGGCTGCAGGAGAACTAGAAGCAACAGCACATTGAAGCAAACAGAGCAGTCAAAATAATGATGAGAGCAGACATGGATAGCCTTAACAGCCAAGGAGAGTAGGCAGCCAGTAGAGGAGAATCAAGGAATGCCTTCAAGGTCATAAAGATAGTCAATGGCAAATCTCGTGCAACATACAACACCCCTATCATGGACAAGCAAGGCAGACTACTCACAACAGAGAAAGAGCAGGAACCACGCTGGGCCGAGCACGTCAAAGAAGTCTTGAACACACCAGTACCAGCAAGCGAAGCAGACATCCAAGAAGCAGAGACAGACTTGGATGTTAGCACCGCACTGCCACAGGAAAAAGAAATCATCACTGGCATCCAATCGCCCAAGAACAGAAAATCTCTTCGCCAAGACAGCCTGAATGCAGAAGAGTTCAAGGCAGGCCTGAAGCATCAGACAAGATCCTCCAACCACTGTTTACATCGATTTAGGAGGGAAGTAAAGCACCAGATGACTGGAACCGAGGTATCATCGTCCAGGTTCAAGAAGGGGACATTAACCAACTTCAACAACTGGCACAGAATCACACTTCTGTGAATCCCAGTAACATCCTGGCGAAAATCATTATACAGCCCATTTGTGATGCTGTGGGCAAGCAGTTAAGAAAGGAACAGGCTGGGTTAGGCAAGGTCAAGGGGTGAGTTGATCACATCCTTACTCTATGCAACATTATAGAGCAGAGCACGGAGGGACAGAGGCAACTATACATCCACTTCACTGATTTTTAGAAATTCAAATTCAAAATTTTATTTGATTCAGACCTCAGCTGAGGTCGACAAAGAGCAAGACCACTGACTCATTGTCAGTGAAATTGCTCTCCCTCCCTCGCAGCTCCACCATTAAGTGAGGCCTTCCCCCGTGCCAAAGGCAAGCCCGTCTGCGCCCGTCCGCGACCCGATCGCGACCAGTGCCAGGAACCCTGGATCTCTGCACCACCAACGCTATGACCCAGTGGCACTCCACGCTCTCAACCCAGGCCGCAACAACAACTGCAAGGTAGCATCACCAGCCGACACCCATGGACCCTTCAGCTGTCACTGCTGCCGGCACACCTGCAGCACCGCCAAGACCACGAACCCAGCGCAACCCGCCCGCAAGAACACAACCGAACCGAAGACCCTGCAATGCATCCTCCTCAACGTCCGATCCCTCCACAAACATGCCACTGAAATCTGGGACCTCATCGATAGCACCACCCCGGATGTAGCATTCTTCACCGAAACCTGGACCAACACCACCTCGGGACCGGACATCGCCATCGCCATTCCCCAAGGATACAAGATCTCAAGGAAGGACCGCCCCACCCGCCCGGGAGGAGGAATCGCCATCGTTCACAAATCCACCCTCTGCCTGAGCACACTCCCCGATGAGCCCACACACCTGATGGAACACCTTTACTTCAAGATACTAGCCAGCCCTACCACCACCCTCCGAGGAACCCTCATCTACCGACCCCCTGGACCCCGCAGACTTTTCGCCAACTCCATCACGGACATCATCTCCCTGCATGCCATCGCGTCCACCAACTACACCCTACTGGGAGACCTCAACTTCCACCTCGACAACCAACTGAACCCCAGCACCACATCCCTCCTGGACAACCTCCATGTAGGAAGGTGGAATCTGACTATATGGTTGCCCCCACATGGTGGAGACCCTCTCATACCCTTAGGGTGAGGGATTGCTTAGTGGACCATAAGACAGGGGGCAACCATGCTAGTGCAGGTGCTTCCTTATATGGCCACTTAGTCAATAAAGGCTCAACTGGCCATGGTTAGCCTTATCTCCTTTCGTCTGGGGGGGGGGGTTATGTAGGAAGGTGGAATCTGACTATATGGTTGCCCCCACTTTTTTCCTGGTGTGTTGCTGGTTTATGACTTAGTTGGACTAGGATCCTGCTATTCAGGGCCCCAGTCTATCTGCTTTCTCTGTAAAATGGTTTCCATGTGCCTTAGGCACATCTCTGATTGGAATCTGGAGTGCCCTTATAAGTCCCTAGTATGTGGCATACTATGTACCCAGGGCATAGGTACCTCAGAGGCCAACCAGGGGCTGCAGCATGTATTGTGCCACCCCTGGAAGGCCATCCAAAATGACACCACAGGTCTGCTACTGCAGCCTGGGTAAGGTGGTGCATGCACCCCTTACTGTGATATAGGTTACCTATATCACTACTTACATACACACATGTAAACCTATAAGTCACTCCTATGGCAGGCCTTGTCAATCCTGAAGGCAGAGTGCGTGGTTCCTATGTGAGAGGGTGCCCCTGCATGAGCAGGGCCCCTCTGCAGCGTTCGGAGACCCTTCTCTGATGCTGTTTGTAGTGCAGCCTGACCATATACTCTTAAGTGCATTATAACCTCGCGTTAAATGCTAACTTTGGGATGGCTGCACAGAAACATGTCGTGTTTGGTGTCAAACATCTTGGAATACTACCCCCTGCCAATTCTGGCGGCGGGGGTAGCATTCCACCCTTCTAGAGGGAGAGACATGTACACACTGGCTTCCCTGGTAACTTCTTTCCAAAGCCCTGGCATCACAAAATGGATGCTGCTGCCACAGACACAAGTCTGGCCTCCTGCTGCTGACCGAAACTCCAGCAGGGGAGGCCTGGACAATAGGTTTCCTGTCGCAGGGAGGTGTAACCACCTCCCCAGACAGGATAGTGTGTATTGGGGCTGGGCGGGAGCACTCTCTGGTGCTTTGAAGTCCTGCACTGGGGGCACATTTGGTGTCCCTGTGCATACCCCAGTTCAAACCGGATCAGGGGCTGCCAGCCCCTGCTCTGGCGCGAACTGGACAAAGGAAAGGGGTGTAGCCACCCCTCTGCCCTGACCCACCCATAGGTGGGACCACAGAGTAAGTCCAACCCCTACCTTAGTATAAGTGTGGGACTCCAGTCCTTAGGACTTTAGATTATCCCTGGACGAAACTCTGACACAGAATCCTGGACCTTCGACGCTCTACTTGAAGATTAGAGGACTGAAGAATCTCCCTTGGGGTCAAGGAGTGACTCCCCTGCTTGGCAGGCACCAAAGAAGCAATTGTCTGGTCTGCATCGCTGAAGCTCCCGTCAGACGCCGAAGTCTTTGCATCACCAGAGGTGGATTTCCAGAGTTCCCCGAGGCTGCCCTGAGTCCCCAGCAAAGCTGAGGCCCGTAGCTATCATGGGTAACGTGGAACCGTGACCCCTGGACACCGAGCACATTTGCAAGTGCATCCTCTTCCTGGACTCCCACGAAGTTGTGCTTTGGGCTCCGAGTAGCCCCCGCCTCCAGCACCGACTGCACTGAAGATCACTGGCCTCCACTCCACGAGTGTCCCATGAGCCAGCTCCAAGTGTGTCCACTCGAGGCTCCTTTGCGGTCGCTAGTCCGTTGGCTAGTAGCCCTTCACGAAGGCCAATCTTATCCTGCTTGGGCTTCCCTGGATGCTCCAGGCTTGCCCTGACTTACCCTTGCTGGGTGAGTACCTCAGACCTTGCTGGTCTGCACCATCGTCCTTCTTCACTTTCCACGAGACTTGCCGTTGCCAAGGCTTGTTGGGTCCAATCCGGTCGCCGACACCTCAACAAGTGACAAACATTGTGGGACAGCTCAATTCCAGCTCCTGGTCATCGTCGATGCCTCCTGGATCTCGTGGCTGAAGAGTCAAGACAACCGTCAACCTACCTGAAGCACCCGACATTGGTGGGCATTCGCTCATCGCCTTCCTGGTCACTGGCTAGTAACCCAGACTCTGTCTCCTCTGCTTTCAGGTTCTTCAGATCTTCGATCCACCTTTGGATCCACCCGAACACTTTCGACTTGGTCGCCAGCAGCACTTTGCAGCAGATCGCCATTGTAAACGACGACGAAACCCGACCCCGAAAGACACCTATGCACCCGGCTTCCCTGGGTGAGGTAACTCGAGTACTCCGGTGCTCCCGTGGGTATAGACTCTAGAACGACCTAGTTCTCAAAGGGTTTGCTCCAAGTCCTCCTTTAAGTGTCCCTTTTCTTTAAATTTCCAACCGCGACTTTCCCCATAGAAGTTAACGGCGATTCGCGGCTGTGTTACTACACTGCACGCGTCCCCCGTGGGTCCCCTGTGTCACTACCTTGGGTGGTTCCTTGTGGTCCAAGCACTTCTACAGGCTCTAGGCCTAGTGTCTAGCTCAGTCGTGGTTCTTATACCACTTTTTTGGTATATGGTTTGGTACGCCCCTAGGTCTCAAACGTGTATTTGTGCTATTACTGTGAATAACTGACTTATAACTTATGTACTTCGAACTCTAGCCTCATAAAGAGACTAGAGGGGTGTGTTTAGTAATAAATACATATATTTTGAATATATACCTGGTGTGGTCCTCTTTCATTTGGTCACTCAAGAGATTATAGACTGGTAAAACAAGCTGCTTTACATTCCTTCAAGACTTAGCCTGAAGGCTGCTCTCCATAGCTACCACTAGGATAGCTTTCAATAAAGGTTGTCTTTAACCTATCTCCAATAAGGGGTTGTTTGGACTGGTGCAAGGTGCCCACTATAATTAGTGGACAGCATATACCAGGCCAACTTCTCACATTACATTGGACTCCGCCAGATCGTGACCGAACCCACGCACTCAGCAGGACACACTCTCGACCCCCTCTTCACAACAGGAAACTCCATCACCTTCAGCCACACCACCGATTTCCCATGGACTGACCATCGATGCGTCCACTTCACCTTCAGAACACCCACCATCCACAGACACCAGGACCTGCTCCCATGAAGAAACTGGACCAGAATCACCGACGACCAGCTAACCTCATCACTCAGCAACTCCACCCCAACCATCGCGGAAAACGACGACCCCAACACCGCAGCCCGAACCCTGCACAGATGGATCTCCGACAGCGCCAACATCATAGCCCCCCTCAAGAAAAACAACAACACCCACGCCAAGAAAGCTAGATGGTTTACCACCGAACTTCGATAGTCCAGACGCACTTGCCACCGCCACGAAAAGGCCTGGAGGAACACCAAATCCACAGAAGCCCACAACAACTTCAGAGCCGCCACCAACGCCCTCCACTAACTCATCAGAAAAACGAGGAAAAAAGCGATTGAAGACAGAATCTCCACTCATGCACACAACAGCAAAGAACTCTTCAACATCATCAAGGAGTTCGCCCAACCCACCAGCGAGTCCACCGACATCCCTCCCTCACAAGACCTCTGCGACAACCTCAGCACCTTTTTCCACCACAAAATCAAGAGCATCTACGACAACTTCGATGAAGACAACCAACACACTGAACCCTCACCAACCACCCCCAACACCCTGAAGCCAGCGATCGTAAACTGGACAGCCCTCACCACCGAAGACACACTGAAAACGATGAAGTCAATCCACTCCGGGGCCCCCACGGACCCCTGATCCCACCACATTTTCAACAGAGCCACCAACACCATTGCACCCATGCTCTGCCACACCATCAACCGCTCGCTGGCAATGGCCTCATTCCCCGATGACTGGAAACACGCCGAGATCAACCCCCTCCTGAAGAAACCCTCGGCGGACCCCACCGACCTCAAAAACTACAGACCCATCTCCCTGCTCCCGTTCCCAGCGAAAGTCATCGAGAAAGCCATCAACAGCCAACTCGCCACATTCATCGAAGAGCACAACATCCTCGACTCCTCCCAATCCGGCTTCAGAAAAAAACACAGAACGGAAACCGCCCTCCTCGCCACAACAGACGACATCCGCACCCTACTGGACAAAGGAGAAACAGCAACCCTCATCCTCCTCGACCTCTCAGCGGCGTTCGACACAGTCTCTCACCGCACCCTAATACGCAGACTCCACGACGCAGGGATCCAAGACAAGGCCCTCGACTGGATCCACTCCTTCCTCTCCGGCAGAACGCAGCAGGTCGGACTCCCCCCTTTCCTCTCAGACCCTACACCAACCACCTGTGGAGTCCCCCAGGGGTCCTCCCTCAGCCCTACGCTCTTCAACGTCTACATGGCTCCGCTCGCCCCCTTCGTCAGAACCTACGGACTCAACATTGTATCATACGCAGACGACACCCAACTCACCCTCTCCCTATCCAACAAACCCAACACCGCCAGACACAACTTTCGAGAAGGCATGTAAGCCGTCGCCAAATGGATGAAAAACAGCTGCCTTCAACTAAACACCAACAAAACGGAAGTACTCATCATGTGCCCAAACGCCGATGCCTGGAACGATGCCTGGTGGCCCCCCACCCTCGGAAGCCCGCCCTCCCCCACGGACCACGCACGCAACCTGGGAATCATCCTGGACTCAGAGCTCAAAATGGACCGCCAGATCAACTCTGTCTCGTCCTCCTGCTTCCACACCCTCCGCCTCCTACGTAAGACCTTCAAATGGATCCCCCTTGAACACAGAAAGACCATCACTCACGCCCTGGTCACCAGCAAACTCGACTTCGGCAACGCACTCTATGCCGGAATAAACAAAAACCTCACCCGCAAGCTACAGAACATCCAAAACGCCGCCGCAAGACAGCTCCTCAACCTGCCAAGACACTGCCACATCTCCCAGCACCTGGGCACACTCCACTGGCTCCGCGTCGAAGCTAGAGTCACCTTCAAGATGCTCACCCACGCTCACAAGGCCCTCCACGACACCGGACCAGCATACCTGAACAGCCGACTCAAATTCCATGCACCCCAAAGGACCCTACGATCAGCCCAGCTCTCCTACGCCATGGTCCCCCGCACCAGAAAGACCAGATCGGGAGGCCGCTCCTGCTCCTTCCTGCCTGGAACGACCTTCCACTCCACCTCAGACAGACAGCATCGCTCCCCATTTTCGCAAGAAACCTCAAAACCTGGCTCTTTGACAGACCCCCTCCTTGATGGACTGGAACCTGCGAACCCCCCCCCCCCCAGCGCCTTGAGACCCTTATGGGTGAGTACTAGTAGTCGCACTTAACAAACACCTGATTGATTGACTGATTTTTAGAAATTCAAATTCAAAATTTTATTTGATTCAGACCTCAGCTGAGGTCGACAAATACGAATACATAATATAAAATAGTTGTATTTATACTTTTAGGACGACTTTACAACTCGTTATAGGCATAGTAAATTAAAATTGGTGAATAAAAATACATGAATTTATGATTACTAGATTTATGCACTTTTAAAACAGCTTTAAATTTTTTTTAAAACTATAGCAGACAAATTCATTTCGAGGAGACTTGCACAACGTAATTAGACATTGAGTTAAAATAACAGAATCACTGACAGAATATCGAAGGTCAGAATATCGACCTACAACAATATCGCAGCAAGAATATTGAAGTCAAGAATATCGACATCCTATCTACATTATGGTAAGTACAAAAATATCGAAAAAAAATATCGTCAAAAATATCGTTGTTAAAAATATCGTTTTTTTTTAGTTAAAATAATAATGTAAAATAAAGTAAATAATACATATAATTAAAATAAACATAGTTAAAAATATTTTAAAAAGTTTAAAAATTATAAATAATATATATATAATGTATAAATACATTAAATATATACATATAATATATAATATATACACTTAGGGGCCCATTACGATGGCGGGCGGAAGCACTACCGCCGTGCTGTCGGAGGCAAAAACCGCCAGTTACCGTCCGCCAGCTACGGCCCACATGCCCG